>KZ308199.1:791642-807010 GCA_000376725.2 Ladona fulva | reverse complement strand
TTGTATGAAACTTTTTACTGACTCTCCTGTTGTTATGATTTTAACTACATGTAGTATCTAATATGATCTATGTTTTGTTTACATTTCACAATATTGTAGCATATTATGTAATTTGTTTGTGAATTTTTCTTTGCTTATTCTATATTTTGTCTTTGTAGTAAAATTTAGCACCTCCTGACGAGTCTTCCTAGACTCAGGAGGAATAGAAGGTTTCTATTATTGTAATAGGTTATCTATAATATGTTAAATAAATATGTTAATGAAAAAAAAATGAAACAACCAAATTAAACACGAAATAAAGTGATTTAGATTCGTAAAGAGATAATCTGTTAATCGGGACGCAAGCCAAGAACCTGAGATTCATTCAAATACATAAATATCTCCAAATGCGCGAATTGATGTTAAAAGAAACAGAATGAGGTAGATGAGATGAAGTGCATCCAAAGGGCTGCCAATGAAAGACGCATCGCTAACGACGTTGCTTCGATACTCGGAGGCTCCGAGATTTGGATTAATGGAACTGAATTTATGAAAGAATATAAAAATTAGGAATACTTTTCCAAAACGCGATTAAAATATACACTTCAATAATTACATATTTAAACAAGTTTTAATAAAACTAGAGAAATTTCGGATGAGATGAGGAAAAATGAGAAAATACTAAAAAGAGTGAAGCAAGTTATGACGGGATAATATGAGGAAACAAATAATGTTATATTGTTTTTACAAGATGTTGAAGAGAATTCGGACATCAGTACGGAGAAAACACAACTTTTTGTAATAACATGCTCGTTACTGGCGCGCATCCAGTAAGTAGCGGAATTTCTAAGAAAACCATTATAAATCTAGGGATAGAAAATTTTCCAAGTAAATTTACGGAAAACGTAAGATTTCCAGAACAGTATCACTGTTTTATAAGAGAAATTCTGAACTTTGCATCAACTTACTTTCGTTGAACTTTTATGCAGTTGTGGCTTAATAACTGTTATTGTTAAATCGGTCTCAAGTCGTTACCCTTCTTTTGCCATTTTTATTCACAGAATGTTATTCCAAGGGAAAATGGCGTCTCCGTGGCAACAATCGGAAAGTATTCAATTTGCGATGAATTTCTAATTCAATTGCACGTTTTTGGAAAAGTAGGTATCGCGACGAAAAACATTGCAATGACAAGATAGCTTTAAGTTTCATTGGAGGGATGAAAAGGAGAGAATTTATTTGGATTATTTTAATGACTGAAAGAGTATCGTATTCTGTAAAGCAGGCAAAGTGAATGCAGTAGTAACATTATTAGGGTTGAGTCGTAGTGAACTCCGTCAGCGTATCGAAGTGTTTAAGGTGGGATCTTTGGAGGGCGACGAGGGTCGGCGTGTGACAGCTTTCAGGTCTCCATTGAAGGGTGAAAGAGTGGCGGCTTAATAAGGGAGGGGTGCGAAGAGGGTGCGTTGCCAGGCAGCGTAGGAGGAGACGCCGCATTATGCACGCCCTCTATTGTCTAAAGCGCGAGCATTGTCCAATGCGAATATTTTTAAGAAATGTTTCATCTTCGTCTAAAAAGGGCGACTGAGGTGTGAAAATACGCTACTCTTTCCAAGGGTGCGATGAATGCAGTCTTTGCTGAAAAAAACGCGCCTTCAAACTGCGCAACCATCCGCGAAACATAACGGCAATTGCGCGTTGCTGAAAGAAGATTTTGAAGAAGACGACGTGATTAATGAATCGTCGGTAACATATTAACTCCTTCACTGCTTAACCTACTCCTTTTCTACGTTCGGAGATTTCGCTATGACAACTTTTTAAAATTCTTCTTCGCGGGGCGAGGGCGGTGCGTTACGTTAACTGTCCACGTGAGAGTCTCTATGGAACCTGAACGACCAGGATGGGATTACTTGAAGAAAGAGTGGTTCAGAAGGGAGAACAATAAAACAGCAGGCAGAATATATTAAAATAGAAAATAAATGGATGCTCGTGGTTAGCTAGCTCGTAGTATTAATTTACTAACTTAACGAAAACAAGGGTAATGTATAATTGTATTGCAGCACAAAATCCAATAACTCTCGATGAAACGCCTTTGGATGTCTGCTCAGAATACACACATCTAAGACAACTGGTAACAACAGGAGAGTAAAAAGGAATACAGAAGTGAACCGAAGAGTTGCATGTATTACTAGGATGGAGCGCCTTGGAAATGAACGCATTCTTAAGTCCAAAATGGAAATGATTGTGAAGAAGGTCTTCAACCAATCCCAGGTGAAAAGAATTTTACCAGTGTTGATTTATGCAAATGAAACTTGGGTGTTAAACGCAGCAACAACCCAGCGAATCCAGACTATGCAAAGAGATATTGAACGGTGTATGCTTGGAATCACAAGAAGAGACAGAAAACGCAACACCTGGGAAAAGAAGATGACAAGAGACGCAGACATCATATATAAGGTAAGATCACTGAAATGGATGTGGGAAGGCCATGTTGCGAGAAGAAACGACAACCGATGGACATCAGCAGTTCTCAACTAGACGTCAAGATCCTGAAGAGGCCAAGAAGAAGACCGAAGAACATATAGATAAAAGATATCATCAAGTACTTTATGGTTACGTAATGTCGAGTGTGCGCGTGAAAGGGACAATATAGAATACAGCAAACTTTATGGTAAATAACATTATTGGCGGACTTACCCAGATTGAGTGTGGTATGACAGTTAAGTAAGTTTACAAGTATACGCAGGATTCCCTTTTTTGAGACATTTTGAATTTCATGAAATTTCATATTTTTACCTTCTTCGCACTATATATATCATCAGTACCTAATGAATTGACTAATCGATTTGAAGTTTTAAGTCTCACCTCTCCGACCTTTTAGCTCATAAAATCACGTTCCTTCAATACGGTTAAGGTGGAAGGTTCTTCGCATAAATCGAACATCGGAATTCCACGCAATCTTTAATAAAAAAACATCGCCTTCACTTTTAATTCTCTCTTGCGAGAAAGTCTTCTCCTCGCAAAATATCGCTCAGAGTTTCAATCAAACTGAGGTAAACCAAAACGTAACAATAAAAAAGGCCAGTCTTACGATATGCAATATTGTGGAAGCGCATCCTTCGATTGTTTGTTTGTGTGCCCCCTTTCTTTGAGCGGAAGAAACGAGAAGCAGGAAATAAACAGCAATTGAATAAAAAACGAAAAAGGGTCTCACACACACAAAACGTGCGAGGGCGTGGAAGAAGGGCTGCAGAAGGGGAGTCGTATGCAAAATAGAGGAGGAACAGGAAGTTGCACACGAGAGCAGAAGGAAGGATGGAAGTGCTTTGGAAGAGTGGGGATGGGGAATCAGGATTTCTTTGGCATAGATTAGGGATAGTTGTCACTTGGATCGATACGTATTAATCAAATGATCACGTAATTAGCACGTAATCTTTAAAGTTAACGATTATACTAAGATATGCTATTTCGTAAAATTCCTTCTTTCGCGTGACGCATAAAAAGACTTACATAAATATATAGTTAAATTTGTTTCAGAAGAGGAAAAGATCTATATGTGGCATAAAAACCATTGGTTCACTCACTTCTATCCTAATGTTACCTTGCTAATCCCTTTCACAATAAATTATTTTAATCGAAAATCTAGCAAGTAATTTCAACTGCTATATCGTTCTTTTCCGCTATAATGAAACTACAATTTACAGCCATTTGTCAAATTGCATTTTTTTCTTACTGGAGTTCTCAAACTTTCGAACGAGGTTAAAAAAAGCAGATACATATTTAAAATTTTTTACTTACCGGTCAATACTTTTGTTTGATAAAGTCAAGGCCCGAAAAATAAGGGACTTTGCAAAATCCGTCTACTCCACGTACGCATGCAAATTAATGAAAAAATGATTTTCTTCAAACTTCATCGAGCTTTCTCGACGTTTATCAAAATTAATCAGTTTCTCGCCTCACTATTTCATTACGAAATTTGCTTGATCGGCAGGATTTACGCCATCCTTATTTTAATTTAGTTTCAACTAGTTCCATCATTCAGTGAATTAAATAATACATATACTCTATAAGTTAGTGAAACTATACGATTCGATATATTTTCATTCGGTAAATTTCAATTAGACACGATTTAACACTTCGATAATTATCGAAGTATTTACCGAAAGCGTCTCGATCGTCATCTGATGAATCGCTTCTTCTTTTCCTCCGCCGTGGACTGAAATGGAAATCGCAGGAAAAGAAAGAGATTGGGAGAGCGACAGTTTTCAAGTGACCAGTGGTGCGGACGAATCCGAGAGTGCGCCTCTGCCGCAAAACATCGCGTCTCCACGCGCCCGGAGACAAGACCGCTTTTTTTTCACCCAACCCTTATTTCTCCCCCTGTAATCCTTCACGACCCCTTGCCACCCCTTTATACTCCGCTTTTAAAGTCGCAAAAAATGTTTTAAAGGGCCTTTTTGCTCCCTTCGATTCCCCAATTTCCTCCTTTAACTCATCCGATTTTCTGTCGCTAGATGTCAGCTCGAATCGCCGTGATGAGCGTCAATTGTCACCGATGCGGTTCCCACGATGTCGTCTCCGATCGGCAATCCGAAGAGAATTCGATTCGGCCCTGGTGACCAACACGGATTTGAATAAATGTCACGCTTTTCAAGTCGCTATCAAAAGCGCTTACTTATTTAAATGCGAGGTTAAGCTCATGGCAATACGTAAATTATGGCCGCTATCTTTATCTTCTTATTTTTCTCTTATACTTTATGATTAAAATCAAGCAAACCCGCAGTGACTCCACTAAGCTCCTGTAATTACCATTAGGTTCTTTCCCTGAGAAACACAACATAAAGAATACCCTTTAAACCTTTATCTTAACTAAAAAGCAGGCATTTCTAAAGTCAACTCTTACTTAAGTAATATACTAATCAAAGAAAGAAGCTGAACTTTATTTAATGAAATTACTACCGGTTCCGGAAACCGAATCCGACTTTTTAACATAGTCAAACAGGCGATATATTAGTTCATTTTCCCGAAAACAATGCCAAAACTGTTGTTTTTTCTGTTCTCAGTTGAAAGCGCTTAAACGGGAGGGAATAATCTCCGAACCTAAACAAAGGGAAGTAAACTCCTCCGGTCCAAGCGGGTCTTAAAAGAAATCGCATTCCCATCCTTGTGATGGCAGCGAAAACAACTACAAACTGCTAACTTTCAGAAGTTTGAGATTCACATAAAATGCGAATACTCCACTAATAAAACTGTTTACTCTTTAGCGGTCCGTCCAAACTACTGTAAGCAGCATCCCTTTTCCGTATCTTCCTAGAATAGACATCTTATTGCATTTCTTCATTATTCATCCTTCTGAATCTTTTGGTTCTCATAATTGTACTCAAGATCGTTTATTTTTGTACTACCAGATGATGAACTTGTGAAAAGAATCAAATGGAACAATGAAAGAAACTTCTCAGAACGATTTCCTTGATTTGAAGATTTTATGATCGGGTGAAAATTGTTTATAATTAATATTGTGTTAGAATTCCCGGCGTTAGAGTTAATTAAAAGTGCAGGTTCACGGAAATAACAAAAGTGGATTATATATTTTTACAAAATCAAAGAAAGATATTTCATTAAATAATGGCAAAAATAAGGATATTATTGACTCTCACAACGGTAGCAACGGTATGTATTTGAAAAGTTCTCTTTTTTTCCGTAGCACTAAATCGAAGAAACGATGGGTGAGGGCATGAAAGATTGTAAAGAACCCCTTTTAAAAATAAATTAAAGCTTATCTTAGCCATGAATTATACCTTCGCTAATTCGGCATATTAACAAAGACCTTATTTCATTCAGAGCCGATAAGTCCGGTGCCAATTAATCACTTGCATTTAATGAGGAACACTATTCCATATTCTCGCTGCATAAGGTCCTGAAATAAAGAAAATAGATTTCATATCGATGCTAGAAGAAGAATATCTCATCGATAAACAAACATTTTTCAATAACATTCAGTATCTATGAAATTTCATTTATTCTGAGATTTCATTTATATTCCTATATTAAATATTAGTTGATATCAGTTCTTGAATGTTAATAATTTCTGTGCGAACGTCCGAATCGATTTCTACGCTATTTATCTGTCGGTCTATATATCGTTAATATTAATTAAAATCGATTGCAATGGAGCATTTCTGAATAAGAGGAAGATATACCTGGTGTAACTGACAGAAAAGGTTTACAAACAAGCACAAATATCAATTAGCACAAAAAACAACGTTTTATTTCTTTACCATCTTATCAATTAAGACGTTCGAAAAATTTGCGAGCTTCAATTCCGCATAAAACACACCGCTGCAGAAGTCTTTTCATCTTCAGTAATTGAGGAGCTCAAAAGGCCCTTTCGGAAGAGGAAAAAGTAAAAGAATGTGCGCGCAATTTGGACTTTTTTCCTCTCCTTCAAAACCCCTCTTCGGGCCACTAATTACGGAATTCCTCAAAATGACTCCCAAGATGTCCGACGAGCATTAAATTGAAGGTGGCAGAGCGGAAAATGTGCTGAAGAATAAGGCGCGGAACAAAACCGTTGTGCCAAAAAAAGGAGGGAAATAAATGTAAAAATTAAACTTGTTAAAAGAGCTCACCTCTTTCTCCTTTAAGCATAAGTAATTTCTCTTTTCTTCGCCTCCACCAAATCTTTGGCCACGTTTCGAGTAAAGGGTGTCGAGCGAGGATTAGACTAATTACTGAAGGGATGAGGAAAGAATAAAACACGGGAGTGCAATGGGAGATTACCCACGGCGGCGTGAAAAGTAATTAAGCTCAGGGAGAGCGAAAAAGAAATTGCTCAAATCATCAGAGGGTAAAAAGTCAGGGGTTAAAAGGGGAGAGAAATTCCAGTAATTCAACACGATAGACGTTCGTTAAAATTTCATAAAAACATTCCGATTCTTTAATCTCGCGGGGATAAATGTTTAAGAGAAGCATCTGCTTTCGAAGAAAGGGAGTGAAAGAAGATTAAAAGAAGTTGAATGAGGACAAGGGATTCGTTCATATTCGAATGCAAAAGTGATCATTAATTAGCATAGTGGACATGAAGCTCAAGATCGAGGAAGGAGTAAATGTGAGAAAGATAAACGATTAGAGATCTTAAAATCGATTATCGAATCATTGATTGAGTTGTTTCGTTCCTTTTGATCTGCATGCCTTTTTCCGCGTTTTGTGGCTTTGCTATAATTATCACATTTATACCATTCGAAAATGAAATCATCACGATACCAATGGCTCCTTACCTGTTTATTTATCTCTCCTCTAACTGCCGGAGTCTCTTTCCTCAAATAATCCGGAATATTACCATATATGACTTTTAATTTTAAACTTAGCTGTAAACAAGAAAGGCAGCAATTTCTGATTGCTGGATATCTGGAGCCTGTCTCGGAATTTGCTTGACTTGATTATTCATAGGACGAAATTAATCTAGAGTTGTAGAACGAACCGAAGTGGTCCACCGCCAATTTCTACCGTAAATTCGAGTAAAATTTACAGGAATTTTTATTTTTTACTATTAATATTTTCGCGACAATGAGATCTAGCGAGAAAGTGGCGTTCTTGAGGAAATCAGTCAGTGAGAATTAGCTTTCGTCCGAATTTAGTTGGTAATTCGATTAAAACAGATTATTAGTAGAAGTATTGTTGAAAATTCTTCGATATCTGAAGTCATTTCGCACGTAAGCCCCCACCAGGAATTGAACCCGGGACCGCTTTCAGCAAAGTCGAATGTATTACCCTTCAGGCTGTTTGCTAAAAGAAAACACAAGAATAATTGCGTGAATACCCAGCGAGCCGCCTCTTGACGTTTGTCTACCAAGCATTCTATCGGTAAGTTATTACCAAAAACTTGCTAAATATGACATTCGGAAGAGCGCAATAAAGTTTTCACAAATTAATACTGAATAAAAATGTCAAAATATTACATTTACTTCTCATTAGGAGCAAAAGTAAAAAGAAAATTCAAACGATCAGGAAAAAGTCATCTACTCGAGCCAAACGCGAGCTCAAAAGCAAACCACCAAGTCCGCAAAATGATTTAATTTTAATTTGAAATTGTTCCATCCAGTTATAATGTAGTTACATCAATTTTCTGCGCAACATTTTAAGAATCTTTACATTTCCGTATCTTCGTCCGCTTCTGGAATAGTCAGATGCCCGAATGGCTGAGGAAGAAACGGGAGCAATCTTCTAAAAAGCTTTTATTCATTCGACCGCAAGTAGATTTTAGAAGCCATAATGTGTGGAAGACATATGCTTTGATATCAACTATTGGTTAATTCACCCCTTTTAGTGTAGATGAGCCATATGGCACCGGCTGCCACTCGTTTCTAGTAGAGCATAGCGACTATTGTGGCACTAACTACCGTGAATCATTAAGCGCACGTGACCGAATTCTACCACACGCCCACACTAACAAAGTTTCATCCTACTCAGAGATGAGATCGCTTTTCGTGTTTGATGATAAAACAATAAGTTACCTTATCTCTCATTTTCGAATTTTTCCACGCATACGGTTTTTATAAGGCCTAATAAAGTAGAAATTCCTGATTATATTTCAGTGGTATTATTAAGAAGAATGAATTTTGGACATTAAAATCAGTTCAGACTGGATGAAACCGTCGACCGTTTGCAAATCAATTACGTTTAAGACGATTCGTTTTCTCCTTCGTCTATTGTACGCTCGTTGTCGGAAGTTGTTGAAGTAGCAAAGAAACCGCAAAATTATGTTAAACATAACTCCATCCGAATTCAGGAATTCGTAATCACTGAGCGATCAAATGAGGATTCGCAACCTGGGTTATGGATTATTTTCGTAAAGCTCAATATTTTATCGCGGAAATGACATTTGTAACTCCAAGTGACTGAAATGAACGTATCATTTTAGTTTCATCTCAGATAAGCGAATTTGAGCAAGAAAAGAGCTTAATCTAGTGAGTGCTCCGAAAGAGGAGCAATTGTATTGGATGGAGGTGGCAAAAGCAAGAATAGGTCCCGTGCGGGGTCCACCTGGGACCCATCGGGGCAAAGGGTTGAAAAGGGCCAATTAAGTAGAGAATGCGTGACGGAGGGATAAGTATGGTCCAAGGGATATTAATTACGCCTTATCTTCCATTTGATGGTTTAAAACCATTTCGTGTGAGCGCCTCCTCGATCGCGTCGCTTTAACCCTTTTCGGGTGAACGCGGATCTCAAGTGGCGTAATTGCCGACGGCCAAGGGCCGTGACGATGGGGCGCGCGCCCAGGGAGCCCTACACAAGGTGGTGATTAGGGGCATCACAAAAATTTGTAAGTCAAAGTTGCGTGCTATTTTAATCGTATCGTATAAAATGTCTCCTTCACGAAGCATTCGCTCAAGACGAGCTCTGTAAGTATCCATTGCTGTTTATATTGAACTGTCACCTTTTCTGGAGGCGTTTTCTCAGTCCTGCCGTGTCTAAATGGAGGCCACTGAAGTTTGAATGCCATTGAATTATGGAATTAATGCTTCGGTCCTCTTTGAATGCTTAGGAAAGAGTTATTCTTAGGATCATTCTGCTGCAATTACGTGGAAAATTTCCGCTTATATTTATCATAAATGAAAGCGAGGAAACAACCCCTTCACTCGTCGGCTAATTCCAAAGCTTTTGTATGAAATATTGGAGGGGACAACCTCCAGGCTAAGGACTTCTAATAATGAGGAATTCTTAACCAATACAGGCATTTCAAAATGTTCACATAATCTTTTCCCGATTTCATGAAAGATACCGCCAAATAGTACTGAAATTTGACTTGCGAAAGTGCAGAATGGAAATAATACCCACATTCTTCTTTGGAACCTATGCTAAAAGTACAGCGCTTGTTCAGTAGTAGGTGAAAGCATGGACCGTTAACTACCGTGAGCTGTAAAAGATAGAAATATGTATAAATTGCCTGTAAGTACATTATCACTGATGAAAAATTAGGAACAGGACGGAGATGAGCAGAAAAGAATCTTAAAAGAGATTAAATGGAGTGGAAGGCGACAGATGAAGATCGGGAGAGCGTGAAAACAGTGGAAATGGAATGAAATTAAATGCCCGCACAGTTCTAATTCGAGATAAGAAATTGAGAGAAGGCAATTAATCGCTTTTATCTTACGAATTATGACTAATATGATAGGCGTGAAATACAGGAAATGGCCTCTTTTTCATTTTGATTGACGAAAATGGTTAATAACCAGGAATATTACAAATTCGAGAGAGGAAAAATATTCCAGTTCATTGCCGAGGAAATTAATTTCCAAAATATTTTCTCGCTTTCATAAAATAAAAAGGTAAAAGGAATAAGGAAAAAGTAGAAACCTGGCTCGGATAAAGGTGTGCTTGAAATACAAAGAAAGAGAAAACGGACCAGATGTTGGATTCCCTTAAACAGGAAAGGAGTACAGGAGTAATATTTAATAAGATCACGTCTTTCCCACATTATAGAATAACCCTCTTTTTGCTCTTACTGACAATATTGGAACGTTTTCGAACATTCACACTTCAATATCACAACAAGAAACTCAGCTACGTCGAATTTTCAGTAATTTCCATTTTGGCATGAAAAATAACGAATAATGCATCGCTGAAATTTTAATCATGGCGTTCAAAATGTCACGGAATGCTTAAGGTACTCATTAAATGTTTCTTAGTTGACCAACTGAAGTACAGATAATGCTGCAGAAAGGACATTTTATAACTCAATTAATTAATTACCAATAACTCTTCTTTGAAAGCTTGCGCGATATTCAAGGACTTTATGGGCTAACGTTGACCCTAAAATATTCAATAATTCACTTTTCCAGTTTAACATCGGACGATTGGTTTGTAGTAAATACACACTGAAATATTCTACTACTCTTTACCGACATAAAAATATCGCAAATACATAAAGTAACATTTTTTAGAATGCAAAGCTTCACTGAAGTTACACAACGCATAACGGAGTATTGTGAACCTCTCTAAAATTTTCATAAATGGGTTTACAAAACTTAATACAAGCGGTGCAACTCAGTGAAAAGGCACAGAAAAATGTTGAAACATATACAATTATGATTTGATTCAGAAAGTCGGCAGAAACGTAAAGATCGTTTTCTCAGTCACATTCGTGAATATGCGATTGCAGCAGCGGTAACTCTAATCATCCGTAATCTCCCTGTCAGTTAAATGGTAAGATATATGTAATGGTATATGTAGCATGGGGGATGCATTATGTCAGCTACATAATCTGTGAACGTGCTTTCTCTAAAACTACTCAGGTAAATGAATTTAATCACCGAATAAACATAAGTGCTATATATTCCATTTTAGATTCACAAGAGGAATAACCGAGAAATAATTTAGATGCTTGTGGATCAAGAAGGTTGTATAGGCCACAGCAAAGGATTTCATATTTCCCACCTCCGATGTACATGACGGGATTCTCAATGCATAAGTGGATCCCCACCTTGAGATCAAACCAGATGAAACAAATGGAGAACCCGCCGATTAGCGCACTAATTCCTCTTTATCAATTAACTATGAAATGATAACGCCCGGAGATTCGAACGATTGGATTGACCAATAACTTAATATCGTTTGTGAAATCCGTGTTTAAGTTGGGATTTGTCGGGTCAGCGGAGAGGATTCGGCGACGCCAAAATTGTCAAGTCAACGAAGTGAAGAGGAGGGCGGAGTGAAGACAAATTGAATTGAGCCCGCATCTATCGCACCACCACCTCCCCCAATGCCATTGTTGCGTCCCTGATGACGTCACGCGATCCATGCAACAGCGCCGCACCGACGGCGTCCCCAAGCGACCCCTCCGGAAGGGAGATGGGCTTCAGATGGGGGGAGATGGGGCGGAAGGGGGAACTGACATCTTTTGAGTGGATACTCTTAGGACATTACCGAATGTTTACTCAAACGAAAGATACTTTAATTTGCGACTGAATCGATGAGGAGATGTGGAAAGTGGAAGTTAAATTTATTTTAACGAGATATTAAAGAGACGAAAATACTGACAATGCAATATATTAAATTTGCTGTTTGAATGATTGAAGGAGAAATAAGGCTATTTCTTTAAGTTTAGAACTTTATCCTGCTTTTGATTATTGTAAAAGCTCAATATTTTATCGCGGCAATGACATTTGCAACTCCAAGTGACTGAAATGAACGTATCATTTTAGTTTCATCTCAGATAAGCGAATTTGAGCAAGAAAAGAGCTTAATCTAGTGAGTGCTCCGAAAGAGGAGCAATTGTATTGGATGGAGGTGGCAAAAGCAAGAATAGGTCCCGTGCGGGGTCCACCTGGGACCCATCGGGGCAAAGGGTTGAAAAGGGCCAATTAAGTAGAGAATGCGTGACGGAGGGATAAGTATGGTCCAAGGGATATTAATTACGCCTTATCTTCCATTTGATGGTTTAAAACCATTTCGTGTGAGCGCCTCCTCGATCGCGTCGCTTTAACCCTTTTCGGGTGAACGCGGATCTCAAGTGGCGTAATTGCCGACGGCCAAGGGCCGTGACGATGGGGCGCGCGCCCAGGGAGCCCTGCACAAGGTGGTGATTAGGGGCATCACAAAAATTTGTAAGTCAAAGTTGCGTGCTATTTTAATCGTATCGTATAAAATGTCTCCTTCACGAAGCATTCGCTCAAGACGAGCTCTGTAAGTATCCATTGCTGTTTATATTGAACTGTCACCTTTTCTGGAGGCGTTTTCTCAGTCCTGCCGTGTCTAAATGGAGGCCACTGAAGTTTGAATGCCATTGAATTATGGAATTAATGTTTCGGTCCTCTTTGAATGCTTAGGAAAGAGTTATTCTTAGGATCATTCTGCTGCTTTTACGTGGAAATTTTCCGCTTATATTTATCATAAATGAAAGCGAGGAAACAACCCCTTCACTCGTCGGCTAATTCCAAAGCTTTTGTATGAAATATTGGAGGGGACAACCTCCAGGCTAAGGACTTCTAATAATGAGGAATTCTTAACCAATACAGGCATGTCAAAATGTTCACATAATCTTTTCCCGATTTCATGAAAGATACCGCCAAATAGTACTGAAATTTGACGAATATTTGACTTGCGAAAGTGTAGAATGGAAATAATACCCACATTCTTCTTTGCAACCTATGCTAAAAGTACAGCGCTTGTTCAGTAGTAGCTGAAAGCATGGACCGTTAACTACCATGAGCTATAAAAGATAGAAATATGTATATATTGCCTGTAAGTACATTATCACTGATGAAAAATTAGGAACAGGACGGAGATGAGCAGAAAAGAATCTTAAAAGAGATTAAATGGAGTGGAAGGCGACAGATGAAGATCGGGAGAGCGTGAAAACAGTGGAAATGGAATGAAATTAAATGCCCGCACAGTTCTAATTCGAGATAAGAAATTGAGAGAAGGCAATTAATCGCTTTTATCTTACGAATTATGACTAATATGATAGGCGTGAAATACAGGAAATGGCCTCTTTTTCATTTTGATTGACGAAAATGGTTAATAACCAGGAATATTACAAATTCGAGAGAGGAAAAATATTCCAGTTCATTGCCGAGGAAATTAATTTCCAAAATATTTTCTCGCTTTCATAAAATAAAAAGGTAAAAGGAATAAGGAAAAAGTAGAAACCTGGCTCGGATAAAGGTGTGCTTGAAATACAAAGAAAGAGAAAACGGACCAGATGTTGGATTCCCTTAAACAGGAAAGGAGTACAGGAGTAATATTTAATAAGACCACGTCCTTCCCACATTATAGAATAAACCTCTTTTTGCTCTTACTGACAATAATGGAACGTTTTCGAACATTCACACTTCAATATCACAACAAGAAACTCAGCTACGTCGACTTTTCAGTAATTTCCATTTTGGCATGAAAAATAACGAATAATGCATCGCTGAAATTTTAATCATGGCGTTCAAAATGTCACGGAATGCTTAAGGTACTCATTAAATGTTTCTTAGTTGACCAACTGAAGTACAGATAATGCTGCAGAAAGGACATTTTATAACTCAATTAATTAATTACCAATAACTCTTCTTTGAAAGCTTGCGCGATATTCAAGGACTTTATGGGCTAACGTTGGCCCTAAAAAATTCAATAATTCACTTTTCCAGTTTAACATCGGACGATTGGTTTGTAGTAAATACACACTGAAATATTCTACTACTCTTTACCGACATAAAAATATCGCAAATACATAAAGTAACATTTTTTAGAATGCAAAGCTTCACTGAAGTTACACAACGCATAACGGAGTATTGTGAACCTCTCTAAAATTTTCATAAATGGGTTTACAAAACTTAATACAAGCGGTGCAACTCAGTGAAAAGGCACAGAAAAATGTTGAAACATATACAATTATGATTTGATTCAGAAAGTCGGCAGAAACGTAAAGATCGTTTTCTCAGTCACATTCGTGAATATGCGATTGCAGCAGCGGTAACTCTAATCATCCGTAATCTCCCTGTCAGTTAAATGGTAAGATATATGTAATGGTATATGTAGCATGGGGGATGCATTATGTCAGCTACATAATCTGTGAACGTGCTTTCTCTAAAACTACTCAGGTAAATGAATTTAATCACCGAATAAACATAAGTGCTATATATTCCATTTTAGATTCACAAGAGGAATAACCGAGAAATAATTTAGATGCTTGTGGATCAAGAAGGTTGTATAGGCCACAGCAAAGGATTTCATATTTCCCACCTCCGATGTACATGACGGGATTCTCAATGCATAAGTGGATCCCCACCTTGAGATCAAACCAGATGAAACAAATGGAGAACCCGCCGATTAGCGCACTAATTCCTCTTTATCAATTAACTATGAAATGATAACGCCCGGAGATTCGAACGATTGGATTGACCAATAACTTAATATCGTTTGTGAAATCCGTGTTTAAGTTGGGATTTGTCGGGTCAGCGGAGAGGATTCGGCGACGCCAAAATTGTCAAGTCAACGAAGTGAAGAGGAGGGCGGAGTGAAGACAAATTGAATTGAGCCCGCATCTATCGCACCACCACCTCCCCCAATGCCATTGTTGCGTCCCTGATGACGTCACGCGATCCATGCAACAGCGCCGCACCGACGGCGTCCCCAAGCGACCCCTCCGGAAGGGAGATGGGCTTCAGATGGGGGGAGATGGGGCGGAAGGGGGAACTGACATCTTTTGAGTGGATACTCTTAGGACATTACCGAATGTTTACTCAAACGAAAGATACTTTAATTTGCGACTGAATCGATGAGGAAATGTGGAAAGTGGAAGTTAAATTTATTTTAACGAGATATTAAAGAGACGAAAATACTGACAATGCATTATATTAAATTTGCTGTTTGAATGATTGAAGGAGAAATAAGGCTATTTCTTT
>KZ308199.1:678518-789315 GCA_000376725.2 Ladona fulva | reverse complement strand
GAGGAAATTAATTTCCAAAATATTTTCTCGCTTTCATAAAATAAAAAGGTAAAAGGAATAAGGAAAAAGTAGAAACCTGGCTCGGATAAAGGTGTGCTTGAAATACAAAGAAAGAGAAAACGGACCAGATGTTGGATTCCCTTAAACAGGAAAGGAGTACAGGAGTAATATTTAATAAGACCACGTCCTTCCCACATTATAGAATAAACCTCTTTTTGCTCTTACTGACAATAATGGAACGTTTTCGAACATTCACACTTCAATATCACAACAAGAAACTCAGCTACGTCGACTTTTCAGTAATTTCCATTTTGGCATGAAAAATAACGAATAATGCATCGCTGAAATTTTAATCATGGCGTTCAAAATGTCACGGAATGCTTAAGGTACTCATTAAATGTTTCTTAGTTGACCAACTGAAGTACAGATAATGCTGCAGAAAGGACATTTTATAACTCAATTAATTAATTACCAATAACTCTTCTTTGAAAGCTTGCGCGATATTCAAGGACTTTATGGGCTAACGTTGACCCTAAAATATTCAATAATTCACTTTTCCAGTTTAACATCGGACGATTGGTTTGTAGTAAATACACACTGAAATATTCTACTACTCTTTACCGACATAAAAATATCGCAAATACATAAAGTAACATTTTTTAGAATGCAAAGCTTCACTGAAGTTACACAACGCATAACGGAGTATTGTGAACCTCTCTAAAATTTTCATAAATGGGTTTACAAAACTTAATACAAGCGGTGCAACTCAGTGAAAAGGCACAGAAAAATGTTGAAACATATACAATTATGATTTGATTCAGAAAGTCGGCAGAAACGTAAAGATCGTTTTCTCAGTCACATTCGTGAATATGCGATTGCAGCAGCGGTAACTCTAATCATCCGTAATCTCCCTGTCAGTTAAATGGTAAGATATATGTAATGGTATATGTAGCATGGGGGATGCATTATGTCAGCTACATAATCTGTGAACGTGCTTTCTCTAAAACTACTCAGGTAAATGAATTTAATCACCGAATAAACATAAGTGCTATATATTCCATTTTAGATTCACAAGAGGAATAACCGAGAAATAATTTAGATGCTTGTGGATCAAGAAGGTTGTATAGGCCACAGCAAAGGATTTCATATTTCCCACCTCCGATGTACATGACGGGATTCTCAATGCATAAGTGGATCCCCACCTTGAGATCAAACCAGATGAAACAAATGGAGAACCCGCCGATTAGCGCACTAATTCCTCTTTATCAATTAACTATGAAATGATAACGCCCGGAGATTCGAACGATTGGATTGACCAATAACTTAATATCGTTTGTGAAATCCGTGTTTAAGTTGGGATTTGTCGGGTCAGCGGAGAGGATTCGGCGACGCCAAAATTGTCAAGTCAACGAAGTGAAGAGGAGGGCGGAGTGAAGACAAATTGAATTGAGCCCGCATCTATCGCACCACCACCTCCCCCAATGCCATTGTTGCGTCCCTGATGACGTCACGCGATCCATGCAACAGCGCCGCACCGACGGCGTCCCCAAGCGACCCCTCCGGAAGGGAGATGGGCTTCAGATGGGGGGAGATGGGGCGGAAGGGGGAACTGACATCTTTTGAGTGGATACTCTTAGGACATTACCGAATGTTTACTCAAACGAAAGATACTTTAATTTGCGACTGAATCGATGAGGAGATGTGGAAAGTGGAAGTTAAATTTATTTTAACGAGATATTAAAGAGACGAAAATACTGACAATGCATTATATTAAATTTGCTGTTTGAATGATTGAAGGAGAAATAAGGCTATTTCTTTGAGTTTAGAACTTTATCCTGCCTTTGATTATTGTAAATAAAAATCCGAGTAAAATGAAATTTGAATTTTGTATTTAATTTAAATCTAACTTTTAAAAAAAGGTTTGATCGTATCTAAATTGTGTCGTCGTGTGCGACCAAAAACCCGCGGCCAATTATAATTTTTTGTGCGACTAATTCCGAACCGCAAATTGTCGCACTAAAAATTATTCTTTAATATTAATAATTATTATATTATTTATTATCCTTTAATTATTTTTGAATTCCTTAAAAATTTGCATTTTCACAATGCTCTCGATCAAACTCTCAAAAAATGTTTGCATTGATTCGTTACAAAGTGGGCGTCCGAAATGCGGTCGCATTCGCTCAATTACGGTTTTTTGAGCGGCCTATTATGGATCGCCACCAGTTTTTGAGTACTCTGGAAACCTTCCTTGAAAACATTCCTGAGCATTGCGATTTCCATCATTTTTGTTACCATATCAGAGCTCTTTAAAACGAAAAGTATTATTTTAGTAAATATGTTAACATGTAATCTTAGTTAATATGTAATTTTTTTACGAATAATTCTCTTGGATAAGGGCTGTAGCGTTTATTCTGTAGCTTAGTTGGTAATAATAGGCAGATAAACTGAATGACGAAGAAATATAAAAGTGTTGATGAGGAGTGAAGCAGACGATAGAGGGACGGGGGATGAGGCATTTGTGGTTTCTCAGACGCGAATTTCTCTTAATAATGAAGTTTCCTCCTCAAAAAGTTGTGAATGGAGGAACCCTTAATGATGTCGGCATGTCAGAGGCAATTAATTTATCGAGGAAGGGGTGATTAATGGTGTTTGTTGGGGAAGCAGGTGGTCGAACGGAAGAACACGTTGCATTCACTGAGTATACCACCTACGAGGATGCGGTTTATCAAATAACTTGATTCCAAAGGATTGTAAATCCAATAGAGGTCAATATTCTTACTGTTTCGGATGATAGATAATTATCGACGTCTGATGGCGAATATCATTGAATACATTGAGTTAAAGTATTCGCATAAGCATTTTCTACATTGAATATAAGTTCAAATAAGGTAAAATGTTCACGATTGACCTGTATGCCATGATGATTACCAGCAGCATTAAAAAATTGACAATAAAACTATTTTTGGGTTTATATAGTAATATTTCTTTGTTTCATTACATTCTTTTAATTTTTATCGCATATTTATTACCATAAGTATATTTATAATCTATGATATTACAAATATCATAGATTATTATTTTGAAACCTTTTCACTGATTTCTATTTTATACTACTTCTTCTCAAGGACGGCGTATCATATTTTTAATTTCAGAGTCATTATTTTGCAAGTACTGTTCTTGATTCGCCTTTCAAAATTCTTAAAACCGCGAGGAAAGAACTTCCGCTGAAAGATCTTATTTCAGCTGCTGGAAAGCATTCAATGATATTCTCCAAATCCAGTTATATATATCTTATGTCCTCATCTCGACACGTGGAGAAGTCAGAAATGGAAGACTAAGAAAAGAAACGACAAAGGCAATTGTTGAACATTGATTTCATGAGTTATCCAGTATACATGCAAGGGGATAATCAGTTAGAATACTTTTCCATAAGAAATGTACGTAAAATAGGTTTTCGTTACCTGCAGAGGTTGTTTCTTTTACATAATTAAACTAGAAACAATAGTCCTACTACATTAATACAAGTGTCTAATTAAAGGAAAATGATCATACAATCTTATTTTCGTCGTGAATCATTCCTATAATTTCGAAATTGCGAGAACTTTGATAAAATACGCGGAAAATTCGTATAATTTTTCGGAAATAAACAACCCATCCATTTGACGACTAAGGCCATTGTTGAATTTTGATTTCATGAATTTCCCCATATAAGCACGGGGATAATCAGTTCTTATAATTTTTATAAAAAATTTACGTAAAGTAGTTTTTCATGACTTGAAAACAGTAGAATAAATATTATAAATAATGTTAAGAAATATATTGAGTTATGATGATCTTACGACGGAAGTTTTTTGTGCTTAGGAGGACCAGATATATACGACAATAGATATATTTTTAAACTAAATTAATTTCCGTCTTGCTTGACGGGGGCGTTTACTAGTACATATTAAAATGCAAACGTTTGTTAACGGAATCGCGGAAGAAAGCCGCTAACTGGGTTTGTCTATTTTGTACACGTCAGGTTCACACAGTACACCATTCACTCTACGCTCATTTCCATAATTGATATCATATGATTTTACAATAGAAGAGAGAACTTAGCCAAAGGTAAATAAAAGCATTGCTGAGTTGTGATTGCTCACTTACGCTTGACTTTAAGTTTTCCTATTTGCTTCCATTCGGCGCAAAACAGTATACTGACTCTCGCTCTGAAATGCGCTCTATAACTGTATGACCAAAAGAAAGTTACATATCAGAGATCACCTGATTTGGTTATTCCTAGTAGAGTAATGAAATAAAAGAAATTTGATTGGTTGGAAATGGATGAGACAAATGCAAGTTGAGTGTGGTTAATGATATACTCATGATAGGTAAATACGTACTCGAGAGTAAAACAGCGTACGAAGACACATATACTGTACATACGTAGCTTATAAACGAAATTGAAAACAAACAGTATCTTTCAATAGGAGATAAATACCGTAAGTATTTTGCCACAATATCTTTCATAAATCTGAATCTTACAGCACAGGCGAATTTTACGGATATAATCGACTTCGTTAATGCTTACTTTGAACTACGAACGAATTTCCCATAGAAAATGAATAAAAATTTATGGTACCGCGAAGTTTCAAAACACTCAGAATATTCACATTACAATCAATGCAGTTTGTTGCTGACGATTTCTAGCATAAATAGACAACCCAATTCCTTAGAAAATAAAACTCGTACGAAGAGCATTCTCTATTGAAAAATTAATCAATCATCGGCAGAAAGCATAACTTCTGACCGATGGAGCGATAAAAGGTGTAAGAAATGTAAGGGCGTGAT
Organism: Ladona fulva; assembly: GCA_000376725.2. Lineage (NCBI taxonomy): Eukaryota > Metazoa > Arthropoda > Insecta > Odonata > Libellulidae > Ladona > Ladona fulva. The sequence goes on along the minus strand of KZ308199.1, from coordinate 784,482 downwards.
TGGTGCAAATGAGAGCAGTTGGCCGAGGGAAAGCCCCAAGTGACTAATTAGGAGAATCCCGGGACTACAGACGCGACCTCAGCGGCAGTTGCGGGAATTAGCCCATCAACCGGAAGAATAAACAAGTGAGAGGCTTCCGTTTCAAACCCATCAAACCCATCGTCGTAAAGCACAAATCCTCTTCCGCAGACGCTGAGAAACAAATGAAAGCGATATTGGCCCCGAGGGCGAAAATAACTTTCCGGAAAGGCCGCAGCCGAGACTTCCAAGCGCCTTATATTTGGCATGCGGTCGACTTGCGGTACAATCTTGTCGCCATCATTGGTCTCGGAGGGACGCTAAGGAGAGGCGGAAAGGGGCGATTAGTGCGCCATCAGACGGGAGTCAGGTGAAGCGCGATTCGGAACATTGCCTTCGACAGGAATTTGGGAGTAAATGAGGTAGCATCTGGACAAGTTCGGGCGAATGCCTTGGTGCACCTCTCGGAACGAGCCTTGTTTGCACCGTAGCACCGATGGGAGCCTCCGATGAGAGAAGATATTTTTATGAGAGCGGGAAAGGACGAGACTGAAAGAGTCCGCCACCTTCTCAGACTATGTGCTAAATTTAACCTATAATGTGGACAAGTGATCCAGTTCATTGCATTTTGTTCACCATTATACTAAACTAAAGGGAAACTTCGCAGTCTGGAGAAATTTAGATCATAACACTTACGTGCGAGGAAAAGGCAATATCAATTAAATCTGCAGCTTTGAGCTAACTTTGCAGGGAAATGTTTTCACCAATCTAGCGTCGAACCTAAGATCATTTTGGGAGATGTCTACTCAGAACACGGTAGAGAATCACTTCGTCTAATAACAGGTAGAATTTTAATACCCTATCTTAACGGAAAATGCCTCAAAAATTTTTCCGAAAAACTGTGCAATGCATCCTTACGGGAAAATACCTTTTCTGAGGCCCTCCAGGATCGAACCCTTGACACCTATATCTCACTTTTCCTCTAGTGAGATGGTCGGGGTTTTTACGCAGAAAAACCACCAGGTTAGTAACGCTTTGCGTTTGGCCTCAGAGTTTATATCCTACATAAGTTTCTATAGCTCAATTCATAATTAGATTCCTCGTTTCAATGTCACTATATTTTTATTCTTGGGCTCCCCATTGATCGTCATGTCTGAAAGCATCAATGCCGGAGCAAAAAGTGAGAGACGTGACAAGAAAGAGAGATGGAATTTTTTCTCCTTAATTACTACTATATACTTATTGTGGGATGAACTGTAGATAAATGGTTCGCCTATATAACGTCAATCGCGCTTCATATCGCTGACTGCTTACGACTCGTAATTTCTCAAAGAAATGGAACAATTACATTAATTATTCTGAACAAGATGAGGTTTTTTCGTGTACTGTGGGCGTTTCGAGGAAGATAGGCCATCGATCGGCCCTTATTTGATGTCATTGCTGAGGACTGAATTGCGAAAGAATCAATGAATGCATTAGGCTGAGGAGCGATAAGAGCGCCACGGCTAAGATAAGAATCAAGCGGTCGATTTAATTTGTTTTCCTCACTTCGAATCAGTAGAGCTGAAAAACAGAGAATGATTTTATGGCTCAAGACGACTATAAATATGAGGGATTTTTCTCAAATAATAAGATAAAACTAAGAGGATTTCAGCCTAATACTCGCTACACAAAGGGACTTAGAGAAAGCTTATATACAGCTACATAAAAGGCGAAACATTAATTTATCTCTCCCTTATATAATAAAAGTAACAGCTAACTGTTAATATTTATCATCAATAATAATAATTTAATTTTTATTATTTGTATTTAATTGATTAATGCACATAAGCTTCCTTTCTTCCTCTCAGTGCTACAACTCTGGGCGAGCTTTGGCCTTCTGTACTCTTGTCTCCTAATCTTGCCGAGATACACCTTCTAGCTGGGCTCTTCCTCTCTTTCTGGGTGCATACATATTCAGCATTTCCATAAAAATCTTAAGCGTTGTCATATTTACGATTTTACTTATCGAGGATACGTATTCAGGCCGCTTTTCTTATCACTACCTTGAAGCTTGCAGTATGCAAGCAATTTTTACTCGTATTAGTAAAATTAGAAAACTGAATGCAGCCCATATATCGAGGCAGTCACCCAAAATAGTAACAATCTCAGCCTACGGGTCAAGGTCTCTTACAGCCGGTTGCACGACTAAGATAAAATAAAAAAATTAAGATCCAGCCAGCATGCTGCGGATTCCAAGCGAATAATTTTTCAAATTTCTCGATGGAAAATCGTCCTAAAATAACCCTTAAAATTTCGAGGAAACCTCAAAAGGAGAAGTTCCGTTAAGACAATGCTGATTTTGACTAACAATAAGATGCTAAATTTGACATAGAACGATTCCTTATGGAAACGTACACAGTGAGTAGGTGACTATGAGGGGGCTTAGATGGCGTGAAAAAAACAATGTGAGCAGCACAAAAGGAAGAGAAAATATTATGACCAAGGAGATCTCTGGGTTTAACCCGATGCCTCCGGGATTAGGAGAGTTCCACCACATGAAAAACAAATTTTTAAAATCAAGAATCGAAAATGAAGTCAGAAATTAAATATACAGTACACAATATGCAATCCTGTATAGAATACGGAAAATCAACGAAACCTGTCTTAAAATCTTTATTAAAATCTAACGGCCGTATTCACGAAGCCCTAAAACTCGGTTTATGTACCGAAAATGGCCGCTAAGCAGGGTTAGCTAGCTAGTCCGTATTCACGAANATTATCCACACTATGGCTCCGGAAACGTTAGAAAACAGTAAAGGAAATAATTAGCAGAAGACCAAATATTCAACTTTATCTTACAGATCCCGAACTTTCAACTGTTTTTCCAATGTTGTCATATCTCAAAACTCCAAAACCCGTTCTAGGTTAAAACGCCTTAATACGAGTTCGTGAATACGGACTAGCTGTCGGACTCTTAAGTAAGGTTAACCTAAGTCGGGTTTTGTGCCTCTTTCCTGAATACGGCCGTAAGGGTTAAAAGTAGAAATCTCCGGGTTTTAGGCTGTCACCCCGTTTATGAATGAGATTCTTAGGATATGTGTATACATTTAGCAAACCAAGAAAATACATATTGATAAGTCTAAAGCAAAAGATGTATTCAATTGTAGAAAAGAGTGGAAGAGTATTTTTATATAGTCGTCCAATAACCTTGCCTGAAAAGAGTATAGTGATTTGTATATGTAAGTATTATGGTACATTCATTTACAAGAGTCGATTTTTTTGTATTTTCATTAAATCTAAAAACTTCAACCTCTCGACATTATCCCACACGTGATTTAGGGCCAAACCCATAGAATCCATTATTGAAATTCATAGAAAACGAGAAATTATGGGAAAATTGGAAATTACGGATCACCTCGATGACTAAGGGCAAAACCGATCTTGAGATCATTGAAATAGAAATCGAAACTTCTAAAACTAGAATTAGCATGTTTTACAGATAACTAAGAATTACGAGTGTGCGATATAAGAAAATTTTACAAAACTTAGCCGATGAGGAAAAGGTAATTTACAAAAATCTCAAAAAGGATTACTTCGTGAATTTCACAGCAAAAATGACATCTTCAGGTGTCCTGTACCTGAAGATGTCAACTTGTTGACAAAACTAATCAAATAAAAATCTGCTGTGGGAATTTTGATGTTTTCCTTCTTTTAAGATGTGTGTTGAGGTCAACGAAGTCACGCTTGGGCATATTAATTTTATTGTACCTAATTTACCAAATTTGAAAAGTAGAATGAACCGTCAGAATTCAATATTTCTGAGGAAAACTACAGCGGGGTTTTTCGTATGGCTTTCCGACGAGATTATCGATTTCTTTTGTGGCAATATTCAGATCTTAGTGCCATAGACATTTTCGGAGAAATATTCCCGTTCTGCAAACGATTTCATTCCTCCATGTCTTATCACGCCTTATTTCACATCTCTTACTGCACATAGACAAGGCAAGAGCTTTCATACATGAATAATTTATTAGCTAAGAATTAATCCTGTAAACAAAAAAGGAGATGTACAATCAGCCATTTGCATAACTTCATTTCCTCAAAGAGTCAACGGTGCAAAGCCGAATTCGTGAGCGTAACGTTCAATCAGGTGCATACTTCATCATTAGTAAGAGAAGGGCAAGAGATTTCATTTTTTATGAGGCAAATATCCTTTCTTTTCCCCCTGAATACACCACTGGTGCGATATTGTGGTCAGAATCATTAACTTCAACATAATCCCCTCAATATTCCGTTACAAAATCATCCTCTTTGGCTTCCTCGATGGCCTTTTCATGCACCGTGGCCTTCCTCAATGGGGTTATATGTCTTTGTATGAATATGCACAGGATGTGCGGAAGAAGGTAAAACCTGATGGGGCGTTAAGAGCTTCTATTAGTGTCTTTCACACCGCGGCCTCTGGGTTGATCACCACAGCCTCTTCCGCACCGCAGGTATCCTCAGGAGGGATTCGCCCCTTTATTAATCACACCCTTCCTATAATGCTTCGCGACTCCCTACGATACTTTTTGCCGACGAGGGCGGTCCTCATATTTGACGATGGCTTTCGTTTCGTCACGGGAGGTGTTCGGTTGTCAGGGAGACCAACCAGTAGCTAATATCCGTGAGGGACGGATTGGAAGGGACTCCGGAAGAAGGCTAAATTAGACTCGCCATTTTATTTCCCCGTTGCGGTGGCTGAAGCTCATTGTGGTCTCTGTAATTGCCTTCTGGTTAACACGAAGGACTTAGTTTACATTTCAGAGGATCGCTTTTGTTGGATCAGTGCCACAATTTATTCTTCTCCTTCGAAATAAATGCAAATGAATGGATTCATCCCTAAGATGAGAAGAAGTCTTTCGTGGAATGACGGTGTTTATTTTAACCATGAGATGTGTTTTTCCCACCAGCATATAGTGACGTGGAATTTACGGGTCTGTTGTGGAGATTTGCATTGATTAGGGATTGATGGAAGCAAACACATATCGGACAGTTATCGGGAGAGGAATGTTTCACTGAGAACACTGAGTCGATGTATTCCTATGAAAATCTGATCCGGAAAAAAAACTTCAATGGGCATAATAATATGATGGCACGTTAGAATTCGTACGTCAGTATAAAATATTGAGCGATTTATCGTTTTAAATGCGTATTTATGTCGTAGTAGGGTTAGCTGATAGGACTTTGAGGTTAGGTAACCGCCTTCTCATGGGTAGTCAATCGAGTGCCAAAGAGGTGGCTCATCTCTCGCTCGTTCGTCCATTACTTGAGTACTGTTGCGCAGAATGGAATCCGCACGAGAAGGGTCTGATATTGGAGCTATAGAGCGCGAACAACGCAGAGCGGAGATAATAGTTTCGATAGCAGTGTATCGGAAACTATCAAAACCTTCTCTTAAAATCTTTTAAATCTCTTAAGGATAAATAACATAGTATAGGCACAAGTCGTTTCAGAAAATTTTAAGTACCGATTTACATGATTAAATACGCGACATCGTGATTCCAGTACTCAGCGAGCGCGATTTTCGCAAAGGCAGACTTCAAAAAGAATTTACGAGGTGATAGCGAGAAAGGATAGCTGATATTGCTCTCTTTTTCCAGACTGTATTAGAAGTACCAATCACGTAGCTAATTGGGGAGTTCGGTGTCCTCACACCCCCTGCCATACGCCGTATGCCGGCTAGCAGGGTACAAATGTAATTGAAAAAACAATGAATCTCGCTCATTTCGAAAGTTGCCCTCCTTTAATCACTTCCTACTCATCACCTGCACTCATATTCTACCGATTCTTTCCTTGTTTTGAAACATTCACAAAATCTCAAAATTAGGAAAATCATCCACGCGTCGATAGACGGAATACACTCGATATTGACGCACACTGACACACGATTCATAAATTTTATCGAGCATAATGGCCTTAGTCACAGCAAAATGACGCAATACAACGTTTTCATAGATCCATGAATAATCAATCCGTGATCATCTCTCCCCTTTCTTACAAATTGGGAGGGATAGAGACTTAGTTTAATAAATACGAGCATAACTGACTGGAGAGAAAATCTGTTGAGTTAAGCCCGCCCAGTGACCTCAACGACATTAACCGTGAGCAGTGAGTAGACATGATTTGCCATTTTGGTCAGATTTGCGAAAATGGCAAATAATTGGGCGGAAATTATACTACCCGCTTTTCGAGTATTGAGTAGTACGACCATCTACTGGTATCATTAAATTCCCCTCTATTTGAAAACTATTGTAAATAACCTTTAGCTTATGAAATAAAAGCCAAAATCAGGTCAACGCGAGAATTTCTGAATGCATACAAATTAAAAGGGAAAAGTGCGGAAATATAGGGCAAGAAGAGGCCGCCGCCGCCGCTTTTGATGTGAGCTCTTTTTCACTCGGAATTATTGTCCGTTCGGTTTTTTCGCCCATTTAATTGCCCCAATGCGCACACCGCGTCTTTACCAATTCATTCGAACTTCCGTGGCCTTCATTCAGACATAAAGGCGACTACTTTTAAACTAGGCACTTTACATATTTGTTTACACGTATTATTTATAACAACTCTCCTCTATAATTTCAAATTTGAAGCCTTGATTAGCAGTTTTAAATGGCATTCAAGTCCAAATATCTAAACGAATGAAATCATTAAAAAATTATTAAAATTAATTATTACTCGTACATAATAAATGAACAGTTATTTAAGCGCGATTGAGTATAGTAATTCACAGTCTTTCCTTGAAACCGAAAATAATAATGGTTTGAGCAAAATTTCTGGAGCATTCTGGGGTGTCCGTAAAGAATGGGTTCGATGATGGGAATGAATCTATTAAATATTTGGAAATCATTGAAATTCGGCGCGAATCATCGAAGATGCGAATTATGCCATGCATGCTCTGTTGGTTTGCTGAGTAGTAAATTAATAGTAATAAGCACAATTCTTTAAAATTATGTACTAATTTTAGGTATAAAAAGTCACTTAAAGTCACTTATCTTCAAAGAGTACTCTTATGTTTTATTCGTGTTAAATATATGGTTAATGAAATTTCTTTAGGGATTTTACAGGTAGCCAGTTTCAGTTAGTCAGTTGGAGGGTCTGCCGTCCCAATCCGTATCCTTGCTGGGCTTCGGAACTCATTGGCGACCCGAACCTCGCAGCTGGGTTGGACCCAGACAAAGCTGACAAACAAAAGATTGTGGTTATAAGTATGTCCTATAAATTTTTAAATGGCTAAGTTCTACGTAGACTATTGGTAGGTATTTCTATTATCATCGAACGAACTTGAGGAATGTTTTATAGGAAATAAATTCTACAAAGATTCATATTCTTATCGTCGATTATAGATTAAGGCTACAAATTTAATAGGATTAAAATTTTCTTTTTCCATAATCTGTCTGCCATTGAAATATGCTAAAATGAGGCTACTTAAAACCGCCTGCAATGGGCCTCCAGCTAAGTTGTCATGTGTCACCGGCTTATTTCTAATGAAAGCATGAAAAACCTTAATTTTCATAGTCGATAAAAAGTAGATTGTAGATCACTTAGGACGAGGGATACGACAAAGATGAAAAATTGTTGCCCATTTAAATTTTTTATAACTTTTAAATAATATACCACGCGGTCAGTTTTTTTCTGGATCCACCCCTGCTGCGGGTCGCTAATGAGTTCCGAAGACGAGCAAGGGTCCGGATTAGGACGGTAGACCCTCCAACTGACTACCTGAAACTGGCTAATAAACCCCAAATAGCTTCCATTAACCAAATTTATTACTGTTAAGCAAAAAAATAAAACCTGAAATTTTTGCCCTCACTGGCATTTCCTTGACAACTTATATCGCTTCGTATAGAATTAGCACTTCCATCTCGTTGTCTCAATCTCGTATAATAGTCGCCGTCGTTTATTATTTTTATCTGTCCAACGTCAGTAAATCTCCATAAGAAATGCATTGGAGAAATTTTGGAACATTTAATACAAGCACTTCCCGAAGACATAAAAGATATATGAAATTTAGCAATTTATTAGAGGAATAACGGAATAGTACGTATCTATTTTTCCAACGAAGGTGTCCTTATATCGACTACAAATGACTGGGAATACGAAATCTAAAGTTCATTTTGTTTGACTGCAGCTTTTTTCTTCTGAAAGTATGAATAAAAAATGAATTAGCTCAACAAAATCAGAACACGTACTTAAACAATATAAATTGAACGCCTGTTCTTATTTTGGTGGTGGACTATCGCTTGAGATTGGAAATCGCGGGAATCCAGACTAAAAATAAATAATTTTGAGGAATTTTGTGGCTATAGGTACACATGTTGTCCTCTTTGACTATCAGGCGATTATTAAAGAACGAGCTCATAAGTTGTCCCAATAATAATAAACGGAAATTTAGACCCATTTGAAGATCATAATATAAAAATGACTGTTCAGAGTTTCCTAGCAGAATTTTCAAAATATTTGAATATATATGCAGAGGGAATGGTGGATATACAGACGATAAAGCTATTCTGCGATTCCGAAAGAGGTTTACAAATACAAGTAAATGTATTAAACGATAAATCAAGGAAATTTGGAATAAAAATAAACGTAAGAAAAAGTAAATTAATGAGATTTACCAAAAGGAAAGAAAGGTAACTTAGTTATCAAAGTGGGTGGTGAAAAACTAGAACAGGTAGATAATTTCTCTTACTTGGGAAGTATTCTTTCTTGGAATGGGAGGTATAAAGGCGAGGTTCAAAAAGGAATAGAATTGACCAAAGAGCCTATAAAAACTGATGACTGGAGGTCTTGATAAAGGAATCAGGAAAAGATTGATCAAATCCTTGGCGTGGATTGCCTCACTGTATGGGTGTGAAACGTGGGCCTCAAGGAAAGAGAATATAAAAAACTGTAAACCTTAGGGATATGGATGTTGCGATGAATGGAAAAAGTAACGTAGCTTGACAGAAAAACAAGTACAGATGTATTTGCCGGAAGGAGATGAGTTTAAATTAAAGTAATTAAGCTTCGATAGAGGAGATGGATGGGCTAAATATTGAGAAGAGAAGGTTTGTTAAAAAATGTAATTGAGGGTAGAATACAAGGGAAAATTACAGAGGGGAAGACAAAGGCAAAGTATGTTAATGACATAAAGGATGGGGTAAGTTACAAAGAATTGAAGGATATGGCATTGAATGGGAAATATTAAGGCACATGAGCCCACTGAAATGGTAACACAAATAATTATGTACTGGAGAAAAGTAAAAATATTTAGGAGAGGCAGACATTTTTAGCAAATATGAAGTTTACGAAGGAAAAGTATGTCATAGAACTTAGTAAAATTTTTTAAGGTTATTGCTTTGGACGTTATTAATGTTGATATCTTATTCATTAATTTGTCACAGACTTAAAATCCAATTCAATATGTTCCCGTCATGATTGATTGGGAAAATTTAGCCAAAGTGAAACCCTAATTCACGTTCGTGGAAGACTGAAATGACAAAGTCATCCATCTTGTCGGTGAGTTCCATAGAAACAAATTTTTGAGAAGTTTTTCCATTGAAATTTTGAGGAAAGCTTCAAATAGCTGTAGTTTGCAGGCCAGTTACTTATCTCTTTCAGTTATCTTCTCTTCTTAAGATGGCAACCTAGCTGCCGGAATACCTATTGAGAACAATACTTGCAAAGCGCGACCACGGAGAACCCTATCCCCCGATGGTTGGAATTTCCCAACTGTTGGTTTGGCTGCAAAATACTGCTCTTTGGAGCTTTTCTCTAACTCTAATGTCTTACCACAGCCGTGTTCCTTCTCTTTATAGATTCGAGAATCTTTAGACAGTAATCTGATCTCCTTTTCTGTAGATAATCTCAATTTAGGGGTTTCTGTCGAATCCGAAATCTTTGCAATCCGAGCGAACCACTTGACATTGAACAGCTACCGATATCAACTCCACTTCGTGCGGATCCCAAATCGAGCAGCAAAAGGAGTTAAAAAAAAGTTAATGAAAAAATTATTATTTCCTCGAATCTTCGTTTTATCTCATCACAACTGCCTAAAGTCATGTTTGTAATACATTCCCATTTGTAATAGCATTTTGTAAGTTCTCTTTGAGGGATGAGCCACTGCTGCGTCTAACCATTTGGTATCTATCTTCCAATATCAATACTGCGCATCAAGCAATACACCCCAAAGGCAGAGTATCTCCCTCCTCAAACCTATTTTCCCAAAATTATCTTAATTGTCTTCCAATAGGGAGAAATAGTTCCAATGTATCTTTTGCTTCTTATAATATGACGGATGATTACCCTCTATATATACCCGTTATTTTATCATTTTTTTAAGCATAAAATTATGTAAAGCAACACTTCAAACTCATGTTCTTGTTGATGATCATCAATGATTGAAGATATTTACTTTTCCGAAACGCAACCTAAGCTTGGCTTCTCCTTTATTCTTTTGCTTTCCTTAGTCATACTGCTATCCAGAGATGCCAATTAATTGCATCCTCCGCAGGGTCGATCTGAAAGTATCGGAGGATGACTTAAGACAAAGGTCCCCATTTTAAATCAACGCAGCGTCTTACTTATCGAGAAAAACGCTGCAATCACATGCACATACATATAAATGCATTCGAAAGAAATTCAGTAATTACTCGATGCGAAAATATAGTACAATACGTTAGAATGTATCGAACTATATACTAAATCTAATGAAAATTCTATCGACTGCAATAATAAGAATAAAATTTTAAAAGGTTCGTACTTGTTATTTGTACCGAGAAAATCGAAAACATACCGGAGAGGAACGCAATTGGAAGATTTTATTTGGATGTTATAACTTTTTCTTGAATCAAGTCGCCGAAGATGTCCTTCAAAAGTTACATGTTAAATAACATTTAATTTTTTATTGAGAATCCGAAAGGATTGGCAACGAAAATTGAGAAAATTTCATATAATTAATAATTTCTTCATTTCAAGTAAAAGATTTCTTTCCGTGGTAAATACTCAGAAAACACATCAGTTAAATTACTTTTTACCTCCGTGAATGCGCTAAACGCTCATAATTAAATCGGAAAAAAGAATGTTAATGATAGTCCTCAGCACCATCTTCATTGCGGCCAAACGAGGCCTTCAAATTACAGGCCAAATTGAAAAGTCGGCCCTGCTCCTGCAATGCTTCTTCGTTTACATTTGCTCGTAACTGTGACTTGTAACCTACAAAGCACGTCTGCCCTTAAATATCGACATCAATACGCTTCGACTTTGTTTTACTCTACGTTTTCAACCATAACGAACGACAAAGAATCTCAAGAAAATACGCAAATTAAAGTTTTCTTCTTCCGAACCTATAACTCGACTCACAAATTCCATCTTTTGCTTTATGGTCTAAAACTTCCTGCTGATTAATCATTTCCTTAAGAGTTGGAGCTAAGCTCTTCAGACCCCTGCCATCGGGTTTTCTTCTCCATCAAACCTCCCCCAAACGAAACCGTTCCCTTATTTGTCCAACCCTTCCGTTGCCTCCATTAATGCCTTCACACCGACACATCTTTCCATATTCACTCACACCCTTTTAAAAAAGGGTCTTCTGAAGGAAGGACTTCTGAGGAAGATGACAAATAGGCTCCCCCTCATTTAAACTTTGGTGATATGCACCAGAAAGGATTAGCTTCTTTAATGGGTTTTAGAAGGATGGATCTCGAGACTGGTGCCTTTTCGGTAGTAGTCATGCTTGTGGGACATCCATCACTCACGAGGATTTGATATTCTCTTCACTCTAATCTTTGATTGAAACTGAGTCAGAACTCAGATATAAACTGTAAGAAACGACGATTATCTACCCTCTCTAAAAAATGGGTGAATGATATTTCTACGGCGTCAAACAAAGTAAAATTGCATGCAAGTGGATTCGTATATTATTATTATTTTAATTAAATTGATCTTCAGCCAAAAATGAGGCATTAAACCGCAATTTGAAATATCGAAAAAAGAAATAATAATAATCCGGGAAAACCGCTATAAAATACTTTGTTTGAGTCCGAATCGCTTAATTCAAAAAGGTATACACCCTTTTACTGCGATATTATGACGATTTAGTGAGGAAATCATACCTCGAAGATTTTTCATTCCGAGATAATTTATTTGGGGCATTTTCTAATATACCCTCCACTCCTCTTCAAATCAGTTGTTTCGCGTGCTTTGGACACAATTGGACTACAATTTTGCTTTTTAATTTCACAAACTTGTTCAGAGGGGAGAGTTTCGGAAAAATAAATGCTGTGCCGATACTATCGAACGCAGCTGAGGAATCTTAAAAGAGAGGAGATCAGAAACTGAAACTAGATTGCAAGTGCTGAACGAATTTAGGAAAATTGTTCCCACATCGACGTACAGCAGAATCTTGGGTAAAGTGGTCACGCTCTAACAAGAAGCGCAGAAATAAGAAGTGGAATATTGCATGGGCAGATGAGGATAAGTGGCAGTGATTTCTCAGACAAAACCAAGAAAGTTTGTCTCCCTAACCTAATCCCGTTCTCCTTTCTCTGCATCCTAAACAAGGATGGATTCGTCGTAGACGGAAAAGGTCCTCCGCATCCTTAGAACGTGACCTTTTGCAGACCCTTACTCTCGAAGCCCAACTTGCATTGAGTGCAAAGAGGAGTACAATACGCCCTTTGCGTTCGCGGATGACATTATAGATACGAATCGACCTCTCTGATGCTTCAGAGCAAAATAAGAAAGAAATAAGGGAAGAAAAAACCCTTCCGAAAGTCATTCTTTCCGCGAAAATAATAACTAGATAGATCGTTAGATGTCTGGCCCTGGCGGATTGCAGAGAATCAATGCAGAGTTAGTCGCGAACAAGAACTACGTAACTTAGACAAAGGAAAGAGTCATCTGACATTGAATTCCTTATAACTTATCCATGGGACAATAGGTAACAAAGTCATGAAGCACGCTAGAGTGACGCAAGAAAAAAAGAAGGCAATCCTTAGAAGATGCGCGGGCATTTCTTTTGAAGCGGAATAAAAACCAATCTGAGGCACATTCCCGCAAGCAAATGTCACCAAAAGCGATGGTCTTGTCGTAGAGTTGGTGCGAAGACCAAAGGCGTAATAGACTCTTTAAAAAATTTCTCTCAGACATGGTAAAGGAGTCTAGGAGCACAAAAGAAAGAAAATAACAGTGTCGGTGGTGACAATTAGAGAAATCCTAAGGGAGCGATGTCGTAGGGAAGGGAATTAGGTGAGGGAGAGACTAATGAAGCAGCAGATGAAAGGGAGGGCATCGCCGCACGATCGATCCAAAGCCCAACAATCGTGCAACAATCGGGCGGTGGCAACAATGGAAGCAGAGACGGATCGCTCTCCCTACGGATGCCGTCGTCGGGAGATGTGATAGATGAAGAGAGATGCGTGGCGAATTGAATTCCCACAAAAAATAAACGCTGTTCAAGCGTGGTGGGAATATCGCCAAACCTGAAAGAACGCGACTGCGGAGGAAGCGAGGGTTATGTCCCTCGAAAGTTGAATGGACATTAAGTTCTTAAGGCAAAGTTGAGACTGGGAGCGAACCCAGGACTTTCTAATTAAAAGTGGCCTTTCGTGACACCTCACTTCCTCAAGAAAGGTAATCAAGGGTTCATCATTCAAAATGCAAAGAACAGCTTCTGTAGGAGATATCGAATAAACCTCATTAGATACACTCCATTTCTTGTTGGATTATATCGAATATTCTTTAATCTAAGACGCACTTTTTCGTTCCTAGAGCTTCCAAAAGTCGGGTGCGCCAAAGATTTGCGATATAGAATGCGTTATCGTAAAGTAATTGTCGCAAATAAAAGTCACTTTATCTACAACAGCTATGTTTCAGGCCAGTTTACGTCCTTCTTGTAAGTAACAGACCAAAAAAGACCTGAAAGGAAATTTGGCGTTTTAATTAAATAGTGAAATATTTCCTCGAAATATGCCAGTTGGATGGCCCGTAGAAATGTCCCATTTTCTTCTATAAATGGGGCGATATATTTTTATTTTCGTTCAAGAATTTCGGAAGCGCATAGTTCTAAATTTAATTAGAGGTGTATTTCTGAAATTGACTCAAAGTTATCTGGAAGAAGATATGGTGTGTCGAAATTTTCGATTTTTGGGACCAATATTATTTCTACTATAAATAAATGACTTAGATGAAGTTCATTGAATTTGCTAAACTGCAAGAATACGCTGATGGCACTGTAATATTAATTTGGGGGAAAATATCAAAAGAAGTAACTGACATAGCAAACACACTTCTCAACAACAAATTAAAGGCATTGAGTAATACTAATTTCATAACCTTCAATCCAACAAATACTGAATGCACCTTTTTTGGAGAAGATCCAAATTTATGCAAGGAAAATCAGTGTTATACAGCTATAAATGATATTAGTTGTGTATGTGCAAGAACATGAAAATATTTGAGCAAACAAAATACTTAGGGGTTAAGATTGATAGTACACATTGACATGGTAACATCACATGTTATTGCATTCATTTCAAATTTTGTTATTCCATGTGACATAACTTAAGTAAATAAATAATTAACTCGAGGAGTTACATAAGTTGGAAAATTTAATGTCTCAATGTAATTAGCTTCCCATCATAAAAGGCGGTTCTAAGGATACTTTTTCCAAAATTTCGTAAGAACATCTCTTTTTTCTTGTACGTCCAACTCTTCCAATAAAACCAACGGAAACAGAGCACTGCCAATGACAGTAATTCACCAATTAGGAAGTAGGGGTTGCATGTTCAAGAATGGATTTTATCTCCAAGCAAGTCTTACGCTATCACATGACGCTGTTCTTACAGATCGCCGCAAATCTCTTCCACTTCGCCGAAACCACAAACGAACTCACAAGTCACGATGAAAAGGTGACATGCCAAAAAAGAAAACACGCCCTAAAAATATCGAGTTTCGAGGCCCAGCGGTTAAAATACGGTCATAATAGATGCTCGAGTCCATCTCACGTCTTCCATTTAAGATCCGTGACAACGTCATTTGGAGATGGAGACGTAGCCCTCTAGCGGGAGTTTATGGAAAGATTAATCCCCGAAATGACGACGAGAAAAGATTGAATAGGAAAAATTGGGCGAGAGTCTTGGCGATACAGAGCTATACTTATGAGAAATCGGAAGGGTCAAAGGAGGAGGACTTTTTGAGGAAGGTTGTCGGAGCGGAAGGGAAAAAAAAGAAGAATAGAGCAGCGAAAACCTTAGTGTCTGCGACGACGGAATGTTTATTTGGGAGAATGGAGCTGAAAGAAGTGACAAGGGAGTGATGCACTCAATACAAGGTTGATGTAAAAAATGTTGAGCGTCTAAGGGGAAATACGGCCATCGGAGAGCGATCGGTCCAATAGATAAGAGTGTCGCAGGAATGGAGATGATAATGAAAGAAGGAATTGAATCGGAAGGGCAAATGTTAGAAAGCGCATAAGTGAGTGTCAATTGGATGACGCGACGAGGAAAGGTGGATCTTCAATCGTTCTTCTCCTTTCCACAATATTACCCGTAATTACAGCCATAGAGGAATCTTAAGATTACTCCACAATGTAAATATTTCGAACATGATTCAAAGCAGAAGTGCATGTGCTGCGGTAGAAAGTGAGATTGCGTAATTTTCCAGACGTCACCAAATCTACACTTCGTTTTTCCTTCGATACTTCCTCTTCCATAAATTTTCCGCTAAATATTTCATGATTACGGATTCATTTTAAATTTTTAGGATTATTTTTCTCAAACGATGCTTTTCCTTCAGATTTTCGGAAGTACCGTTATCGTCCGAGGATTCAGATTCTGTAATCGGTTTCGATATGTATTCTTACACAAACAATATAGCGAGAAATGCTTCCTTATGAAATATTATTATTGTTTATAGAAATGTACCAGAAAGGGCAAAGCGTGTTATGCATTTATAGTCTAATGAAGATAACTTGAGAAACCTTCACTACTTCACGGATGACATTTAAGTGGGCGCCGATGTACCCAGTAGTAACCTCCACTTCCTCAGAACATATTATGTATGATTGGAGAATTTTACACTCCACTGTTATCTTGTTGTCGTTTTATGCCTTCTTTAGAGTCGAGAAAAAGCGCCAACGGCAAATCCGCTGTTGCTTAGATTCGGAGGATTTCGCGACGACTGATTTTTATTTCATCACGACATCTTAATTAATAATATATCACCTTGATTTTAATATTATGTCAAAAACGTTTATCTAATGAGCCAAATTCCTGTAATCGACAAAAGGGCAAAGTAACATCTGTCCTCAAACTAGGAGGGCTTTCCTTTATCATCTCCAAGAACACTTGAAATGTAGTCGGGGAGAAAACAGCCGAGCGACAACCAAATAATCATTAAAGCAAATAATAAATTTCACTATTCGAAATACAGATAATCTATATAAAATATGAGTGCGAAATGTTCAAATTAAGCATTCGTGGCCGAAAATTAGAATGCTCTTGACAAGCAGGCATTTCATCTTGATTCCGTTTCTGTCAAATACTTTATTCGCAAATTACTACTAAAATAGAGACCTTAATACGCTGCAGAAAGTACTAATTCATCGGCTGATAAACGTCTATCCTTTCTCATACGGAAATCATTTTTCAATCATACATTTAAATTACCGGAAAACAAATCTTGTTTATTTATATTATTTTTCAATATAATCTCCTTTTAACTCTATACACTTTTCCAAGTGTTTCTCCAAATTTTTTAAACCGTCCAAAAAGTAGGATTTCGGAAGGTCCTCAAAATAGGCATCTGTTTGGGCGACGACCTCCTCGTTTGACGTGAACCAATGTCCACCGAGCGATTTTTTCAAGTTTGGAAATAAAAAGAAAACACTGGGGGCCAAATACTGTGGATGTTGCAATAATTCGAACTTTAATTTTTTTCATATTTATATTAATATAATTCCATAAATTTGGCATCGACCCTGCGCAGGTGTGCACCCGTGCATTGTTTTGATGGAAGAGGATCTTTTTGTTTTTCAAATGAGGACGTTTTTCTTTGATTTCTTCGCTTAACCGGTGCAATAACGACGCATAACTCTCTCCAGTTATCATTTGATCTTTTCCCAAGTAATCGGTGTAGATGATACCGCGTGCATACCATTCAAAAACCCACTGTTTCGACTGTTCCTTTATCTCTGAAGTGTAGTAATGTATCCATGTTTCGTCCACAGTTATGTATCGGCGCAGAAACTCGTCAGGATTGCGACGGAATAGCGCCAAAATAGCCTCAGAGTCGACCACACGATCGCATTTATTCACCTCTTGCCGAGGCATATTTCACACTCAATTTTTCGTGCAAAATTGAAAACACATTGCGATATGCTGAAGGCCTCAACTATTTCGCGCACTTTGAATCGTCGATCATTCATAACCATATCGTGGATTTTGTCAATCATTTCGGGGATAGTCACTTCCACTGGACGTCCCTAACGATTTTCATCTTTTGTGGATGTACGGCCACGTTCAAACTCATTTAGTCCATTGTAATCAGTTGCAAGCACAGGAACAGATGTACCATGAACTTCATCCAACTCAGCTTTGATCTCTTTCGACGTTAAGCCTTTTAAAAATAAATGTTTTTATCACCACTAGGAACACAATTCTTTCCATTTTTATATATAAGCAAATGTATTTTGCTTTAATCGACATTAAAAATTATTTCTCATGGAATCATGGATTTTCTAAGGACTTATTGAACGACCCTCGTACGTTGTTTGCTGTCGCTTGCCACGGAAAGGTTACTGCAAGTTGGATTAGTGTCGAGTTATATGAAGATTTTTTATGCAACTCCATTATGTCGGGATCAGGCGTGTGTCACGTGTCTCTTATCTCTTCCGCGTCGCCTCCTTCCGCACAAGGGGACGACGGAAACCGGAAGACCGCGGATGACGTCACTTCTTTCGCGAACGAGAATAACCGGAAACTCGTCACTGTGTGTCAAAGAGGAAAGAGGCGCGAAAAAGTAGCGGGAAGTAGACAGTGGCGACGGAAATGGGGGGTGGCGAGCGGGGGAAGCTCCGAAGGGACGGAAACAACAGAGTATTTGCTGTTGGTTAAGAAGAAAAAGAAAGATTTGGGAAATGGGATTTCGGAGAAAATGATAATCGAAGGGCAGTTTTCTGGAAAGGAGTGCGGTCAAAGACACAGAAGAAATGGAACACTGCTGCAAAAGATTCCGATGATCGAAGGAACGTCAATAATGAAATGCACGTGGGTGTTGTAAGCAGGTCCTGCACGTAGGTGTCCGTGATTACTTCCTCCCCTCAATCCATAGCAGCCTCTTTTATGAAATCTTATTACATATCTACTTTTGAAGCCCCACTCATGGAAGTACTTCAGGATAAGCACCTAAAGCAAAAAAATAAGATATTTGCGAAACTTTCGAGAAGATTATTCGATTTTGGGAGATTAATCGCAAGGTAATGTTATTAAATTCTTAACATTGCAATGAATCTTACGAAATTTAGCGATCTCACGATAGAGTCAATTCCATTTCAATCGATATTACGAGTCACAACAGTAAAGAAAGGAAAATGACGGCATAATATAATGCTGTTAATCGAATTGTACCGAAGTTTCCGAGGGCTGGAGATCAATAAAAAGACTGTCGTTTTATTTCCGTTTAACTAGGAAAATTAATTATGCATTTCTTTGGGATCCGTTGCGTTACAAACTATAAGTATATTCGGATGTAATATCGCTGTAAAGATATAACTATGATATTACCTTTATCATATTTCTGCGTAATCTCTATGTATGTTTCTAGATTTTCTTGCTAATGGGATTTTCAGGCCGTATACTTCCGTAAGTGAATGTCAAGTCGTTTAAAAATTAAACACCGAAGTAATTTATTCTTTAAATTAGGTGTATCGATTGGTTAATTATATATTACCAATCATTGACTGCATGTACCATTTAGTTACTCTTAATCAAATGCTAAATAATTTATGAGGTACAATAAAGATCTGCGCTGGGTGAATGCAACAAATTTTATAAGATTAAAAGCAACGAAATTCTTTCGATTGCCGCATCCTACGTAAGACGCATTATCTTCTCTCATAAATAATCTAAGACTTTTCTTTCAAAGAAAAACAATTATTTAGTGCGTGATTTGCATTTTTTCTGAAAATGCACTTATTTACGAAAATATGTAAAATAATCTACATCGAAGCGAATATATACTACTATGAAAAAGATAAGGACACGACCGTAATGCTAAAATAGCATATACTTGATTTAGAAACGTCGCAGAGATTATGGTTGAAACAACATAAATAACAAAAACATAAACAAACATGACGACTCCGTTTTAAGTAGGAAAATAAATATGACGAATATCCTCTTCAGATCGCATGATCTATAATTGAGTTGAGGATCCGGAAGTGGGCAGGCGCCCCGTAATGACGAGATAAGCGACGGAAACGCCTCTGCGGGAAGTGGCACGTCTCGGAAGCTCAGGAAAAAGAAGAAGTGAGATATTGCGCAACAATCGAAAGAAGTGAAAGAGTGACAGCAAATCAAGGAAGTGGATGAAATGCTTTCAAACAATGGCTCTTTCGGTGTGCGAGAATGCAAAAGTAATTAGAGTGATGCGAGATGGAGCGAGGATAGACAAAGGAGCGGAATTAGCATCTCTAGCGCCTAAAAGTTGATGAAGAATCATTCCTTTCCGGAATTCCTTTTCGGCCAACTATTCATTTGCATTCGAAGAATCTCTTTACAAGACCTTCGTCCAAGACCTTATTTCCGCATTTTCATCTAGGAAGACTTCTCGGGCCGCGAGCTACTTTTATAATGGTATTCTGCATTTGAAAACTCGCATTTCACAATGCACGTATTAGATATTTACTGCTTATTGATATCATGGTAATGTAAGCTGCCCTACTATCAAATTCTGAGGAATGCAAATTGAGTTGTCTTTAGGGTACAGGAAAATGTATCTATCCTTTATTATTGCCTCCGTCATGCCTGAAATAGCATGAAAGCTAATGATACTGAATCGCCTTTGTCACTTAAATATCAAGAAAATTGTTATACTTATGAGTATGATGCAGCACCTACATGGACTCGTCCCACCCGTGACATTCTGAACGAAAAAGGCAAAAATACCTCATTCCTCATTAAAAGGGTAACTTAATCGATAAATCATTCATTAGAATTAATTTAAATCAATAATTTCAATAAATGCCTAATTGCTCTAATTAATGTCACAATTTTACTATTTATGATGGTAGATTAATTAATTTTAGCAATATATAAAAAAATCGGGGATTGTTAATAAATCGGGGAATATTGGAAACGGCTTGGAAAAAGGGGAGAAAATAGCTACTGACTACTATACGCCATGCGAAAAAGCAAGAGTTTATATTGAGAATATAAGTCAGAAAACGTTAAGTTATGAAACTAAGGAGAGGAAGCTACGTTGAAACTGGTGTGAATAAATTGCCCTTTGGATAGTGAGTTAATCACACATTAGGGTAGAAAAATAGCAGTCAATAAAGAAGCATTTATGAAGCCAAGGGAAATTATGACAAATCACATCGATAATTGGTTAGTTGGACTGATTTGCTGTAGGGTTTGCGGTCACTAAGGAAAGTGGAGAAAATAATGATAAAAAACGAACTAAGAAGTGGGGCAATTGAAGGTTTATTCGGTTCGGTTTGAAGGTGAAGTGTTTCGAGAGAATAAATACAGAAGTAGAGGGAACGATTGGGTCAAATATTGAGAAGAGAGGGATAAACAGGTGAGAACAATTGCGACATGGGACTCGGACCCAGGTATCACACTTTCCGGGCAGGTATTCTGAACTACCATGCTGCGACTCTTCCATACCGTTAAAGAAATACTTAGATTATTTCTCTCCCTACTACACTAAGAAAAGTAATGGGAGGTAGAGATGGAAGGGTGAAGATCAAGAAGAAGGAAAAAGTATTTTAATCCGCGGAGGGCGGATATGTTATTCAGAAGTAAAAGAAAGGTCACTGAATTCCAAGCAGTGGAAACTACGAGCAGGTACGAGACCGATTGAGAGTATGGACTACAGGCCAACCACTGTGAAGTGAATCAAGAAAGCAAAGTAAGCGATGGAAAGGTAAGCAAAACGCATAAAAGGCAAGCGTCGCATGCGAGTGATTCCACCGAGTCCTTGAGTGACGGGGGACCACATCCCTGGAGAGATAATACGGAACGCGGGAAAATATCGCTGTGGAAAAGAACACGCGCCGTTGGAAAAGTACCGCACATTTGCTACTTCAACTCGAAAGATGATTCATTTCCGTTGAACATCTTTAATTGCCTTGCGGTGAAACACTTTTAAGACTGCGAGGATGATGCAATTACGATGCAAACATGGGATATATTCCTTATAAAAATAGAATCTCCTTTTGGTGAAATTTTTGTCGGAGAGAATGCGCCGATAAATACCATGATAACGGAAAGAAATGAGTGGAGTCGACCGCTGCTAAAAGTTAGAATCGATGCGGGTGTCGATTATTAACACATCTAAACAAAATATAATAAAAAATTATTACCTGCCTAGTGTATGTTGTTCTTGTATAAAATTCATGAAATTTCGATTTAGAGTACCATGTAATCCCGACTACCGTTTAATGCAGTAGAAGAACTCAAGACAAATGAAAACATAAGTCACGAACGGATCACAGCGTGAAATATAACAACTATCTAACAAGTAGGTAGGTACATTGTAAGTGCGATAATTTTTATTCGGCCAACTTCTTAATAGCCTAAGTTCGCAAATATGTAGTCTCTGTGACATATCTTCCTTCATATTGACGTACGAGTACACAACTTTGACAACTAAAACTAGCACTTTAAAATCGCTCAATTACGCCTTAAATAATACCAAATTCCTCAAATACGTATTTTATAATTGAAGAATTTTTAGCTGAATCCAATGTGTGTTGTGTGTTAAATGTGACACTTTCAAATCAAAATTACTTCACAGTGTGGGTCAAATAATTATACACTTTAACAGTCTAAGATTAAAATTGACGTTTTTTTAATATCGTAAATGATTATTTACAGTAGCTTTGGTGTTTTCAAATCAAAATTACTTCACAGTGTGGGTCAAATAATTATACACTTTAACAGTCTAAGATTGAAATTGACGTTTTTTTAATATCGTAAATGATTATTTACAGTAGCTTTGGTGTTTTAAAGTTAAAATCAAGAACTGTGTAAATCAGGAATGTCGCTTTGGCTCTGGGAAATATTTAGAAGGTTACTAACCAACTGGGATCTAAATAAATGTAAGTAAAGTTGGCTACTTTAAGTCAAAACTACTACTAAATGTTTGAATTTAGGTGAATATATATAGTTTAAAATATTTAATGGTTTTCGTTACCTTAGATATTGTATTCGGAAAGTTTAAATTAAGAAAAATTTAGGCGTCAGGGTTATCCAATCAATATTTCGAATATTAACAAATTTATTAACCTCGAGGATCAGACATAGCCTATTTAATCTACGTAACTTCTCCTCCGTTTTGATTTCTCGTATTTTCTCTGTTGTGAATTTATGCGTTTGGTTGCTAAGTTGTTGTTTTAAAAAGATATGATAAAAAATGAAGAACCACTATTCGGTGCGCTCCATCTTTAAAACAGTGGCCAAGTCATTTGCTATAATTTTAATAAGAAATACTACATTTCGAAGTCTTTCTAAAAGCAAACCGACGATAGTACATCAATAATTGATAATAGCTTCAGATATAGTAAGCGATGTAACTGAAGAATGGTGTTTAAATCTCCTAAATCATTGCACATCTCGGACCAGATAACAGGACTGGAAACTCTTCAAGCATCAAGTATTTTTGACGGCAACCGAGTCTGACAGTGGAGAGAAGATATTGAAGTAGCTCAATTTTTAAATGCAATTGGTACTGAAGCGCTGGAGATATTATTCACGTTTAATTCGGGAGATATTTAGGCTGTGACCTTGAAAGATGTGATTAAGGCGTTCAACAATCATTTCTCACCGCAGAAAAACGTGGTCTACCAGCGGTATCTGTTGAGGGAGCAGAAAGAATCAGAGCCTGCGAACAATTATATTACAGACTTAAAACGATTGGCATCATCCTGCGAGTTTGGCGAACAAGAAGAATTTGTGACAGAATCGTAGTTGCAGATGGACGGCTACAAGAGCAGTCTCATAGTCGCCTTATGCAAGACAGCCGATAGCAGGCGAGAGAAGTTTCCGCAGCAAAATGTCATGCCACCCATCCCACACATCGGAAGGCGGGGACCGGAAAGCGGACCTCGGGGAGACAAGCAGAAGGAGGCAGACGAAAGAAGAAAAATCCCGTATCCCTGTTATGCTCAATAAGAAAATGTTTAGAAATACAGTCATTTTTCCCATCTTTTCCCACCAATATCAAAAATCTTCAATTTCGTGGCTATGTCAATTTTTTTATCTCATCACGGTATTTTTATGCAAACATCAACCACTTCACTCCAGGGTTGTGCAACAATTGACCCACTGTCCATAATGTTGTACTCCGGAGAAATTAAACCAACTTCGTTTTTTTCGAAGTTATCTAATTAAATATCCATTTCGGTGATAAATGATAATCTGTAGAAAATATATGTAACTCCAATTGAAGAAGCCTTCAAGAGATTAAGAGATTTATTTGCAAATAAATCTCTTTTTGTAGAATTTGCTTAATTCTTTTACCATGGTTCCTATATGTAACTCATTGGAACTTTTAAGGAAACGCCAATTAATTTACTTTTTCGTGTTTAATTCACTTCGCGAACTGCATATCTTATTTATCTCTTTGCTAGTAAGAAGTCGGTAGTCAAACCTTTTGACGGTTTCAAAGACGGTTTTGACGGAAGCAGTAAAGCAATCGATCAGAGGGGTGTAAATAGAAAGCCAAAATAACAGCGTCGCCGCAAAACATCGAAAAGCGTACTTGGACTGGACAAACATGTGGAGAGTGGCACAGTTGTCGGCAATCGACTCTAAGGCGAGGCAACTGCTCTATAGGCCGGGCTTCGACTCCCTGGAGAGGCAGTGTGGAGGGCCATTGTAGCGTGCCACAGGTTCGCCGAGCAATTAGCCTCCGTCCTAATCGATGCATAATTAGCATATCAAAGAGAAGATCGTGTGGTTGAAACACAAGGAGCACAGACCACACCTGTTCACTTCTCAACGCATGCGCGGTCAATGCCGACGGATCGGATGTCCTCAAATGAAATCAGCCTCTGCTCCATTTCTACTCACGCTTTCAATTACGGTGCCCCTCAAACGATGCACATATTGAATGCTTTTTTCTCATCTTATTATAAAAGGTACACTCGAGTTTCTTGTTCCGTAGACAAATACGCTTACGCACACACACATCTTTATGTCGGGCTACGAAACGAACCGAACGAGATGTCCTCCGCTAATTTAAAAAAGGGGATGTGAATATTATGTGAATTCTTAGATGAGGACATAACGCCTTTTGGTCATACGTGCGCAAGGCCCAAGGTAACAAACGGTAGGTTCATTAAAAGATAATAGCGGGAACGTAATTAACATCTTAAATGAACTTTTTCCGTAGCGTATTTATGACCAATAGTATATAAAGTACCTTACCGGAAATTGATCGGTCTGAAGACATGTCGAAAATCGCCTTCAGAGAAGACGGTATCATTAAACTTTTGGATTACATTTAATAAAGCTCCTGATTACATACCAACTCGGATATTCAAGGAAGTAGCTGAAAGCGTGGATCCTTCCCCAGAAATAACATTTGAAAATCTATGAGCGAAGGAAGAACCCGAAATACTGGAAAATTGCCGATGTTACTCCAATATTTAATGGCTTAAAGGAGAACTCAGCGACTTATAGGCCTGTTCCTATAACGTGATAGAGCAGCAAAATAATAGAACATATAGTAGCTCCTTAAGGCGCTTTCCAAATTCATAGTTTCCTCTTGCTATTCTCCTGCTTTTATGTCCTATTTATTGTTGCTGTTTTGGTTGTTTTTTTTGCTTACTTGTTATAAATATCACTTTCAATTGGCTTTTTACTCTGTATGTGATAAATAAATAAAATAAATAGTAAGAAACCAACACAGTTTTTCGTAAGACACGATCCTGCGAGTCCCAGCTGGCGTTGTTATATTACAATGAAATGTCTTGAAATCTGCCGAAAATAAGGCAAGTCGACGCCATTTTTTTAGATTATCGGAGAATATTTAATAAAGTCTCAAATAATAAATTACTGTGCAAGTTAAAAGTTGTGGGTATCCATGAAGAAGTAATAAACTAATAAACTGGATCGAGGCCTCTCTCTCTCCGCGAGAGGACAACGAGTACTGGATGGTATTAGTTCCAACCTGGTTAAAATGATCTCGGGCGTACCGCAAGGAAGCGTAATCGAACCGTTATTATTCTTAGTGTACGACAACGCCCTTAGCAATATATTTGATAGTAAAATTAGGATATTACATAATTTATAGGGAAGTAAGAAGTTCACACGAAACATTAACCCAGTCAAAAGATTTAGATAGAATTACGAAATGGGGCGATCACTGGCAATTAGAGCTCAATATAGACAAATTTTCAGTAATTGAATCTTTCGAAACGAAAAATAATGCCTATGATTATTTGGTTTGACTTCGAGGGAACTTTAACAAAAGTAGAATCAGTAAAATATCTTGGAGTAGGACTCTTAAATAACATAACACGGGGTACCCATATTCGCAATATGTGGACGAGCACCTAAGAAACTCGGAATCGTGAGGAGAATAGTCGATAGGTGTGAAGGAAAAGTCCGTGAGCGGCGTTACGTTACTTTGGTCAGACCTTACCTTGAATATGCGTGTAGTGTATGGGATCCAGCCGAAAAAAGTTAAATTCAAGAATCAGAAAAAGTACAGCGAAAGGCGATACGTTCCGTAAAAAATTGTTACGAAAAATCAGTCAGTGTCACTCAAATGCTTCAGGACGCAGGATTACAATCTCTAGAAGATAGAAGATTAAACAGAGGCTCAATTTACTTAACAAGTTAAGAGAAGGTACATTCTTAGAAGACGTTGCCGATGTTTGCGTTCTCCTTGTTACGTAGGCCTTCTGATTCTGAGAGAAAGAATTCAGAACAAGTCGTCTCGAAAATTCATTTTGTCCGCGAACGAAACATGAAAGTTATCGATTAGGGAAGTAGAGTCATGGTGCATGCATCCCCTGCCACACTCCGAGAGGCGGCTTGTAGGGTACATATGTAGATTTAGACTGCTACAGACTGGAACCAAATTGTTAATTTAATAGTGACCAATACAAGTTATCCTTGTGCTCTGACGAAGGCCTTTGTATATGTATGGAGACCTCGGGGTGAGCGCCTCTATCCTGTATTTGGTGTGGTGAGACATACCGTCCTCATCGCCGGCGTGGTGGTCTGGGTGGTCTGGGTGGTCTGGGTGGGCATGACTTATAACAATCAGTCACCTCTAGTGGTTGGGCAGTAACAACACAGCGATATGTGCAGGATGTCTTACAGTAACATGTGTTGCCACTCATGGTAGGGATTCCTAGAGGTTTTTTTCAGAAGGATAATGCTCGGCCGCACCCAGAGAGGGTGTCACAGGAAGGCCTCCGTAACACTGCCACACTTCCGTGGCTTGCCAGATCGCCAGATTTACCACCAATCATACACGTCTGCGACCAACTGGGACGTCAACCTCAGCAGTCTTGGAGTTTACAAGATCTTGAGAACCAGTCGCAGCAAATATATACAGATATGCCGCAGGATTGCAAAACCTGTATACCTCCATACCCACTCGTTGTATGATTCCATGCCTGCCCGTATTATATATCCAAGTTAGACGTAGGCGCCCAAAGTACTAACACCTCAATTAAAGTGTTCAATTTTCTGCAATAATATTTTGATTTTGTTTTGAAATTGTAATTATTCATGATTAGTTCAGAGAAAACACAAGCTGACTCCGTCTTGGAGAATCTTCCACCAAATACCGCTAGAATTGATTAATTATGTAATTACTCATTTTCATCAACGTTACAAACATCCATATCAAGTTTTGTGCTATTCCTGCCGTTCCTTCTTGGTGTTGGCTTTTCTTAAACTACCTGTATATTTTATAAACAAACTAAACTACCTGTATATTTTCACATTTCTGAGGCTGAAAGGACGAACAAAGAGACAGCAAATATTTAAATTTGATTATGACTGAGTGCATAATCAGATACAGCAACTTCGAACTGTCTTCGAACTGTATCAATAATCTTAGTGCATATATTCTTTGCCTGAAGGTCATTTTATCGTGAAAAATCTTTGTAACGCAATTATAGAGCTAGTTCGCTTCTATTTGTGTGAGCCCCTAATTGTGCCTTAAGTAACTTTCTCGATTTTCCAATTTATCAAAGGGTCGCTCGGCACCGAAGTCCTCCGTGGTCCGCCAATGACTGAATGAAATCTGATTCCTCTCTATATAAACAAAGCAACTGTTTAATAGTCCTTCAAGACTTCATTCAAATCATCGCCTTAGCAACAAAATGCTCCATAAAATCGAATTAAAAAATTCGAATTAAATATTCGAATAAAAATCATTGAGAAAATTCGAGAATAGTTTATAATAAGTAGTCCAAATTAATTAACAAATAATTTTCTGCCGTTATGATTCGCACAACATCGAACGACTTGGCACTCAGAGACTAACTCATTAAGTAAACAAATAAAGTTATTTTTTGCTACCATTGCCTAATATTTGTATGAAATGCGGCGAAGCGATGGCGTCCTTTGAAGAAACAGCGACGCATCGATGTCCGTTGGCGGACGTCGCCACTAGCGCCACTGGAATTATAGCGGCTATTCCTTTAAAAACGCATGTGCATGCTGAATAAATGGGATTGCACCGCTTTTCTGTATGTAATGAAAGGCGGTCGCGAGATGGTAATTAGATCCTCGTGCGGCATATGGGCAATGACTCACGGAAGCTCTAATTACTCTCTCCACCCACTTTAATACTCTTTGAGGGAAGCGCTCCTTTGAAATGAATCCTCCTCATGAGACCGCAAGTAAATACTCTCAATCCGCCCGCTACAAATTCTCAATTAAGTCCAGCTGAAGGAATCTCCTCACCAGTCGATGTTCTTTTCTTTAACATTCTTTTTTATGGATTGCGCTTTAATATAAAGAATTTGCCTAGTGTTTAACTAATCAAATTCCAAAACACTTTTAGTACGACAGCTAAATACGTAGATGGAGAGCGATATTGCATATTTTTAATATATTTTAAGATTATTTAATTGCGGATATTAAAATGAGTGCACCTAAAGTTGGCTGTGGTCGCTTCGTTTGTATTAAAAAGCCACCCAACCTTTCTTTTATCTTACTTAGAATCGCGGAAAATATTTCCCCGGAATGTTTTTCAAAATCCTATCAAAATAGTTGCCATCGCAATCGATAATATATTTTACTATCGATGTTACGTTGTGTTGTATGTTTTCTCTTCTTCAATTTTTTTCCGATGACGTTTCCGGCATTATTTCCTCTGCACATACGGTCCTGAGGATAGAGCTTTTTATATCAAAGGATCCATTCTTTCATTGATTAGATGCGAGTATTTTTTCCATTATTTCTTTCAAAATTCCAGGGTAAGATATAATACTGAACATTATGCACGCTGCGAAGGGGTTTTATTGCTGATTTTTTAATTTACTGAATAAATGAATTTATTGAAAAATGTCATAATTTCCATTCCTTCACTACGCAAAACTGTTATGTATTATCTAATGACAGTATAAATCCCATCTAAAGACAAATTACAATACGGTAAGTATGAAAGAGTAAAGAATAAACTGTAACTAAAATATATACAGTCAAATATCAGAAATGTGTACTTACTGCTAGAAAAATTTGGAGAGAGCTCTAAAAGGACTGGAATAAATCGGAGGAGAGAATGAAATATCATCCAAGAGAGATACGTGGCCAAAAGTGCTTGAGATGAGCTTTAGAAGACGAAGGGGATTCTTAGAGTAATGAATAAATGGTTGGATAATACGGAGCAATTCAGAATTCTGCATAACACCTAATCAAGCGCATGCATGATTCATAAACCTTGAAATTCCCTTCTGAACGTTTATCCATTTATTTCGTGGAGACCGAGCTCTTTATTTGTATTATCCAAAAAATTTCATTTTTGTCTTCCCCTTCTGTCTTTTCCCATTATGTTCTCCGATAAACTTAGCAATTCACTCTCTACAAACATCTAACTCTTTCACCTTCTTGCCTTAGTTTTAAACTCTTCAAGGGAAACACTTTCCTCTCCCATCATCTTTACACTACAAATTTTGACAAATCTAAGCCAAATCTTGGTATCATTTGCTAACATCTTTTTTATGTCTATGGTTGAAATATGGGCCAAAGATGATTCATACCAACAAAGCATATCTATATACATAGGAGAAATGGATTGAGGCAGTAAATGTGCGGAGAGAGAGTGAACCGATCTAATACGAAAGGAAATAATAATTATAAAAGATCACTACCAAATTATGTGAGAGATATATGTATTGTTTTATGAAAGCGTTTCAGATCCATGAAAATAAGCACAGACCAAATGTATAGAGCCTCTCTATAAGCATATACAGCCTTAAGTTGTAAATAATTGATAAGTTTTCCGCCTCCAGAGTGAAAACAAAAGGCAAGTTTTGGAAACAAATTCTCTTTTCGCTTTGTCCAAAAATCTGATCTTGGAGGAAGTCCATTAATCAGCGGAGGGAACAGGTCCTGAGGAAGGACAGGTGTGCCACAACGAAGAGGATGACGAGAAGCATATGGGCAGAGGGAAAGTGCCATTTGGGAGAGTCCTATGCAAATCGGCGATTCCTATTTATTGCCTCTTTATCTTCAAATGCAACACTTATCACTGCCAAGCCAATCCAAGCGTCGAAAAACGCACGCGATGCTTGAGGACCATATGAGATACAAGGGTCCCGCGTAATCACACAGCGCATGCGCAATGGGCGATTTAGGAAGAGTCCATAAGGCTCCACGCGGGGGGTTTGGGTTGCTATCAACCCAGGCAAAGCTTCTTCAGTCTCAAGTTACAATTTCTCCACTATCTAAATTCGCTTTTTAAATATAAACGCACATCGGAAGTTCCATTCAATCCAATTAACAAACTATTCCTGGATAATCCGTTATTCGCTATCGTAACGAAATTTTGATAGCGTCATTTTCTCCATTAAATTGAAAAATACGGAAATTCAGCTTACTTGAAAATAAATATAAATGAAAATAATATATGTTGCTCGTCAGAACTGGAGGAATTCGCAGTCACTTAGAAGAGAAAATACTGATTCAGCGGCAAGGAAAAGGTGACTTAGCACGTTAAGGAGTACCCGCCATATTTCTTTTAATTATGCAAGAAATTCTATATGGCGCAAATATTACACTATATGCAAGACGGACGACCTTTGAAGGTTTTCGCACCGAAGATGTCCGTTTAAATGAATTTATTTAAAATTAAATATAGTTAAATAAAATACAATTCGGATTAAATATGGTTCTTCATTTAATAAAAATATATAAGTACGGAAAAATTTATTTGCTCACATTTCGCCAATTTTTCCCGACGTCGTAATTTTTGGCTGCAATTAAGGATCATTTTGCGGATTTTTAATCAAATTCGATCGATTTCAGCGGAATATCAAAGTTGCAGCTCTGGAGTGAAGAATAATGCGGTAAATTATGAGAATGGCTATAAAGGGAGAGGAAGACCAAGAAAGGAGAGGTTGATTTTGGTGAGTGACACTGAAAAGGGAAGAGATGTACGAAAGTTGAAAAAGACAATTCACATAAACACGCACGAATGTGACTGACGCTATTTCTGTAAGGACAGGGAAGTTTATTATGGACTCATTCTTTCTGCGAACGATACGCGATAACAATAAGCTAAAGAGGTAACTCGAACGCTAGGTGTTTACACCCCCTGCCACACGCCGAATGGCGGCTTGCAGGGTATTTATGTAGATGTAGATGTATTCAGTTTGCCGAAAAGGCAAAGTACAAATGACACGAACGCATGTATGTACTTGCGTATGGAAATGAATTGATAATTTACATCATATCAGAATTGCATAAGGTTTTAGTAGAGCACGCCACATACTGATGGTGAGAAATCTAGATACCATCTTTTCACTGTCCTGATGGTCAGCAGTGGCTTTCGAAGAAAACGAATCTTCGAAGCGGTAAACCTACGAAATCGTCTTTGGGCGATAAAAAGCCCTTGGGAGGGGAAAGAGGAGTTGTCATCCGCACGTGTGTTCCTCCCCCAGCAGCGCGTAAACGCACGACTCACGCTCGAAGCACGAACCGCATCGAGGCAGTATAATCTGATCAGCCGCCCTGCGGTGAACATATGCCGTGTTTTATACGGGTCACGCTAAGACAAACGACACATATCCGAATAATGCCCCCTATTGGCAGATACGTACGTTTGTTTCCACTTTTGGACGAGGAGCTGTGGTGATGTGCGTGAAAACCGCCGGTGTCAATTTGGGTGACATTGTATTTTTCAACCTGTCTGGGAGACAACGCAAGGTTGTTCAGGTCAAGAGGGAATAGATTTTTTGTAATGTTTTTTCTCCTCTTTTCCATGTAAATACTAAGCTCTTGATGAGGTCGATGAGTTAGGACAAAGGGAAAAAAGGAATTAATTCGCTGCACCTGAAAATTCGTAATGACTGCAGAAAACATCAAGTAATTAAGTGGACAATTTGATTTGTACAAAACCGCGATACACACGCACGACCCGGGTTTCGATGCAGGACATCCTCATCACGTGAAAGCGCTAAATTTATCATATGGGATATTTGAGAATCAATTCGAGTTAAGTGTATTTACTGCTAAAGTTGTCCATTAATAATCTCCATCGTCAGATTAATCAATTAAAATCAAGAGATTTCTTTCTCAGGTATTTCTAAAGTTGATAGTTAACCTTTCAAGTAAATTAATACGTATAATTTTCTTTTAAGCAATTAAAATGTGCAAATGGTACCATTAAAATATACAGCAAAATTAGTAATTGCACAAATCTTCTCGAACTGCGGCCACTATAAGATTCATGCGGCCTAAATGCGGCTACTAGAGCTACAATATTTGGACACCAATGAATTCTGCTGTCATATTTCTTTGGCCCGAATGTGAATTCATGATACCAATTGAGCAACTATAAGCAAATTAAGAATTAAATTTATCCATCCTAAAGTTCACTTAACTTCCACAGGTCTCGTGGAAAAAGTGCAACGCCTCTCTTCGATATACACCTTACTGTCGCTACTCAATGCGCTTTTCTCTATAAAAATGATTTTCACGCTTGTATGGATGAATGCGCACAAATTAAAGATGGCAATCCTGGAACTTTTTCATAAAGCTGTAAATCACGTATCCAACACTGTGGATTCTTCATTCAGAAGCTGAAGCGCATACAAACGACCCCAAACTCCGAGATTCTCTTTTTTACGAGAGAAGGAGAAAAAAAGACATTCCGCGCGCATTTCGCCTTTCTTTTTTATTACCATCGATCTTCTTTTATTTCCTTCTCACGGAAAGATTCTCGTCAAGAGGAGAGCACGCTTTTCACTTGTTTTTTTTATCGCCTCCGTCTGAAAGACGTGCCGTTTCCGTATCACTTCCGCTTTTAACGCTTTCGGCGAATTTCTCGCCTCAATCCGAAATAGGGATGAAAATAATTGGTTTTGGGGTATCACATTTTGACTATCCAACGTCAAATTATCGGAATGTAAATTACTGAGGTGAGCGTAATGACGATCTATATTAGTAACATGGTAGGTTGTATTCCGAGTGTAGAAAACTAATCAGTCGATTAACTTTAATTTTTTAACAAAAGCTCAATAAATTCAGCAGTCCCTGTCGAATGCTTTTTTATTATAAAGAGATAAGTATTTCTTTTGATAAAAGGCTTTTCAACATACGGTTAAAAAGATTTAAAACTTGGCTTCGATAATGATTAGTTTTTTATATTTACATAAAATGTTACTTTTTCCTATTTAAATCGCCGATAGGCAGCGATGCGTCGGCGACCGAATGACATTTATTTCGTTGGATTACCACGGGATTGTAACTCACCCGCTTGGAATACATATGGGATATGCTCCGCAACACACATATTTTTTGTAGATAGGATTAAATCCGTTATAGACATTTGAATCAGCTGAAACATATATAAGCGCTTTCTTCGTCGCCTGAAAGATATACCCACCCATAAAAAGCGAATTTCATTAAAGTATTCAGTGAATATTTCTTAAGCATAGTTTCCTACATTTAGAATTTCACTACCAGTTGCATTTAAACTTTCGATTTTCAGCTGTATTCAGAGAAAAAAACAATGTTCATCGATCATTTAGTAGAGTTTCTGGTTCGGTTCAGATTTGAGAATCTTAAGCACTTTCACCGAGTACCACTGAGGTGGTGAAGTGCCACTTGTACCCTGACTTTGAGGTGTCTTACGCTATTTTCAGTGGTGAACTGAAACTTGAGATGCAATTGCTTGAGCTGCGAACATTTGTTCGGAGGAAAAGGGTGTGGGCGGGACTCAACTGAGAGTCGACGCTGTAATCGCACAGAAGCCTAATTAAGGGCTTAAATGAGCGGCCCGTTGACGTCAGGGAAAAATGAGAGGGTTAAGGATGCACTGGAAATTAAGGGCGCCGTAAATTAAGCGCCGTTTAAAAATAGATCAATTGGTGACTGCGAGTAATGCATTGCTGTACTTAAATGCAACGGCTAAAAAGTTTCTTTGGAGACAGACGCGTGAGAAATACCGTCGTTAGTGCCTGCATCGTGGTCTTGAAGGATGGAGAAATATTCTATGCGTTTAAATCGAGAATCCAATAGATTCCTTCGCCTTTCATAAGATCAAATCTAAGGCCTAATCTTCAACTCATTGAGTAGTTTTCGTTTAATGCTTTCATGTTCGGTAAAGAAATTGCATTAATAGCAGTCATGTAGTTAAATTTTAGTATTGTAGAAATTCTCTACTCCCTCATTAAACGCTTATTGTTTTCAACAGAAGGAATTTCAATACTTTGTTTTTTTTTTCTTTTTCCTTCGAAGTTGAAGAAAGGCGCAGCTATTCCTCGAGTTATATCGTTAGGATGAAAAAGAAACAAAGCAGTGAATTATTTTCTAACTTTATTTTTTTTTATCGAACCCTAAGTTCCTGATAAAACTGATACTTGGGAACCTAATTATCTCACATTTGATGAATTTCTATCACATGATAATTATTTTGGTAGAATAAATATACTTGCACGATTCCATTGGAGAAATATACACAGAATGAATTATTTTTTTTGATTTATCCAGAACAAGTAGATAAAGCCTATGCGGGCAAGGGCGCGTCCGACACAACGGCATCGTCCACAGCGACGGCCCATGTGAGATACCCTACGGAGCTTTTTATCATTTCCATATTAATTCTTCAAATTAATTTAATAACTAATATTGTTTTGATTTCAATCTATAATTAATGCAGATTGTGATAGAGCTTCTTTAGATAAACACGAAAACCGCTATTACATTTGTCCAAATCAAACATGTGAAAAACGTTTCATGAAAATTCGGCCGTTCGTCGATAAATTCAAGCGCGAAGTGGTTTTATATAAAAATAGCTAATAATGATTATAATAAATAATATCCATCCACTCTTCCAATATTTTGACTAAGTATTCTTCCGGTGATAACGGAAACTGTGAGATCTCAGCCGTTTCATATGATTCCGATTATGGCTTAGTTAATTATTCCGATTACATTATTATCATTTCGACGATACTCCGACTTAAAAACATGGAATATCCGAATGAACGAGTAGAGTAACAATTATGATAGAGCTACTTATCTGATTTGGAACTAACGACTCAAGATGGAAAACTTCTGCTGACTCACCTGCAAAGGAAAGAGAAAATTATATTATTCGTTAATTTGTATAATCGTAAGTAGAATCAAATATATCATGTGTATAATAGTGCAATTCTCTATTTATGTTAAAAAAGAATAAACCTGGAGAAACAATTAGTCAGTGCGACATTCGTGGAATAATTGTGGTAAAAAAAGTCAAAGTAAAAAAAAAGGAAGAGATGCCATCAAAGGGCTGAGGGTTTCTCTCCAAGATTTAAATCTCGCCACATCTGAATTACTCCTCAGATTATCCAAAAAAGAAAGACTGTGACGTAGAAGAGTTACACATGCCCACATTAGAGAAGTATTCTCATCTTTCGAAAGATGATTTCGTTTAAAGTGATCCTCTTGAACCGGAAGCTGTTCCTTTAGAAGGATGAAGAGCGAATGAAATGTGTAGCGTAAATCATGTCCTGTGTCGTAGCACCAGAATCTCGCACTCAAATTCCATTCTCGACCCTTCGCCCATTTGTACAAATCTCCATATCCTTAATCCCCCAACTGCCTCTTCTGCTGTATTTTTGTTCCAAACAGACCATACTTTTGACGGAAACCATTAATAAAAAATTATAATAAGTCCATGTGTATTTCGTGGAAAAGATTACTTTTTGTAATACGCATGAATTTCCCGATCTAATCTTGAATAAAGCAATTAAGGTTCCGAGGATGAAAGAAATTTTCGACAGAGGCAGCATTCGCTTTAAAATTATTCTGAATTAAAATATTTTGTAATCAATACAAGTTGAGGCGAGTTCGGTATTGCTATTACTGAACTCCCTCTTATACTGCAAAATTACAGAAATGTCTTGCCCTAAGCATAACTCAGGGCTTAGTATGATCAATGGTTTTTCAAAAATATGACGAACAAAACAGACCAAAAACTAATAGCGAAGTGTTTGTACGGTAACCAATAAACACTATGTAATGGTAACATTTTGTGATATAGAGTTAAAATTGATGTTACCTATTAATGAATATAGAAGGAAAGAGTATTAAATCGGCCGCAATCCATTGGCACGTTCCACCACTGCTTTCACAGCTGTGCACGCTCTCCAATTGATCTGATGCGATGTTAAAAAAACACGTCCAGTGTTAATTGCTTAAATCGATGAAAATGAAGAAATAATAAAGGATTTTGGTTTTTGAGAGAGAAGTTCCGAACGAAACTAATCTTTGGAGCCGTGAAATAGATTTCGGGACGTTTACAAAGATTCAGTAACTCCTTCTACGCACAATATTTCAAAATTCGTGTGAAAAAATTGAAATGTCAAATAATTGGAGGGTGTGAAAATGATTCTGCTACGAGCTTCGATGACTCCATCCAGAGGCTTCGATGCACAGCTATACAAACAATAGCAAAGAAGTTATGGGGAACAAAGACAAAATTTTAATTCACGAACGTTAGTTATTTCAACATAATTCCTTTTGTAAAATACGATTTCTTTAAAATGAACAACACCCCACATTCTATATTTATTCCTCACTGGTAATTGTGTCGAAATTAGTAAATTCCCCCCTCAAACATAACGGAACTAAAATATTACTTTTATTCTTTACCTCTGGTCCTTCTAACTTTTAAGACTTACACCATTTAATATGCCTGTGACCGGTGGATGGTTTTATTTGCACCGGATACATTTTGAATACATTTCCTCATGACCAAACGTATGGAGGAATATTCTGTCAATTATATTCACAAACTCAATTCCCTGTTTGGATACGCGTGTTATTCTCCTCCTTTATCCGCAACACTCAAACACGCTTCCATATTATTGCGTACGTCTTTCGCTATTTGTGTATACGTTTGCAAATATTCCTTTCAATCCTATCGATACGGATCGATATTCCCTTCTTCATTTCATTCAATCCTTTCGACCAGCTTTCTCTCTGCCATCCTCTTCCTTTTGAACCACTGTTAATATTAACAGAAATGCGATAAATACGCTCGAGAGCTTGAAAATATTGATCCCCTTTGTGAAAATTTGAGGAACTGTGAAATCAGTAACGCCCTCATCACCAAGTACGTAATGCGTTGAGCACTTCAGGCAGTTATTGTCTCGTTATTCTCCTCTGAGAGTGTACATATTGAGAGCGGCTCATGTTCTACAATTGAAAGTGGAAGGAAAAGCGCATGTGCGAATCAGAGCACAGTAAGACGTTACACTTCATCGCAATCAGCAAAGCAGGCCTTTCTCGAATCAGCTGGAAAATTATTCAATACGCCAAAGAAGGATGGCCACTCACATCGTTGATTTGTGTGAATATTTCCGTCGGATGAGAAATCGGTGTTAGAAAACTGAGGGAGAAACGCGAAGAAATGGCGGAATCTCAAATTAGAAATAAGAGAAATGTGGGAGAACGTTTCGAATCGTCCAAGGAAAAAAGGGGAGAAGCAAACATGAAAGATTTTGACGAGACTGCCTATCCGAGCATCGCAACTGCCGCTTGGTTGATTTATCCAGAACAAGTAGATAAAGCCTATGTGGGCAAGGGCGCGTCCGACACAACGGCATCGTCCACAGCGACGGCACCATTGAGTCGTCGGCCAAACAAAGTGATGGAAACTCCCCTTACCGACAACGCACATGCAAAATGGGCTAAAGGTGACGGAAAGACGTTTTCACTTATGAAAATCTCCATATCGAGGGAATGGCGAAGGAAAGAGAACTTCTTTTAATCGATACTTCTAATTCTCTCGAATTATATTTTATTTTTTCTTCCACTCTTGACCATCATGGAAGGTACTTGTCTGTCTCTTCCTTCACTTAACTTCGTAGTATTTAATTTCTGATAATAAATAACTATTTCCTCGATGAAAATGAATTTTTACTCGAAAAGGCTAGCCAATGACTTCAATTATATTTACGTATATTCATTTAAGAATCTTCATTTTATTGGAGTTTTATTTCCCGTACATATTTTACTATGAGATTACTTATGGACTAATGGTCCGTGGTACCTTTGGTACATAGTATGTACCTAATGGTGAAAGTTATTTATTATAGCTATAATTTATGCGAGGGAATAAGTCTATAATAACTTTGCAAAAGAATCTTGTAGAGGGGATATCTCAAACACCACGATTAACATTTGGGCTTCTAGAAATAACTCTGAAGAATTGTAAGAGAAAGTAAGGGAGGCTGGGAGTGTCAGGCATAAAACCCTAGGGGGTCCCTCTGAAAAGGGTTTCTTCTGGGGAGCAAACGACAGTCACGGCGTATTAGTATCGTCCCGTCACGGAGGCATCTCGTGACGCCCTCGACTCAACAAAAAATTCCGAAATAAGGAAACTCGCACGCGATGTGACATTCTCTTGTTTTTCTTTTTGTGAGCATACGAAAGGAAACGGCGGGTTAATTTGGGCTCTTTTCGGAGAGCCTCACGCTCTCCCTTCGCTCTGTGATTGACAGCTAGTTGGGTGGTTGTATGTTTGTCACATTATATCGAACGGTGAATGAATTACTGATGAGAAAAGGTTATTTTCCTGGCAAACGAGGGTACGGGAAACAAATTACAAGTAAATATTGTCATGCAACACTTAAAACGCGATCACTTTCATTCGCATCATTATTTTATTTATATTAAACAATTTTCCTGCTAAAACTATGAATCATATGTTTACC
Source organism: Ladona fulva (assembly GCA_000376725.2). Taxonomy (NCBI): domain Eukaryota; kingdom Metazoa; phylum Arthropoda; class Insecta; order Odonata; family Libellulidae; genus Ladona; species Ladona fulva. Next base: position 745,844 of record KZ308199.1, on the reverse strand, counting down.
TGTAAATATCCGGCTGGAAAAAGGAACTAAGACATTCAATAATTTTATCCTCCACACATATGCAAGGCTCAAAGTGCGAAATAATTGAAAGGAAATTCTATAGAACAAGAGTTTTCTACGGCGTTGATTCATTTACTTGCGGATATTGTATTTTGGAAATTTCCGTTGGAATTCCATCAAATTTCTCCCATCAAAAAAGCATATTATAAAACAGTGTGTACTTCGGGTTTTGCTTCGTTTTTCAATTTGTTGGTTTGTCTTTTCTTTCAAAAGATTGTCAGTGGATGATAAATGTCATTTGCGTGAGAAGAAAACAATTATTGAAAACTATGATGCAAATTATGAAAATTTAATGTAATTTGATTCGATTAAGGATTTTGATAAATTAAGGAATTTATTTAATAGAAAAATGTAACCGGATAATATCCAAGGGTGAAACACAAAAGACATAGAATTTATATGTTCATATGAATCCTCGTGTATTTACGTTTATATATTTACTAGTAAACATCACGAATGACGGAATTTGATTTATTTTATAAATATATCTGTAATTATAAACAAATGGTCCACTTACGCCAGAAAGTATCAGGTGTAAGTAATAACTTAGTATATTTGTGTCCGATAGATGGCTTGATTGATACTGGATGCATTTCGGATAAATTTAGTAGTAGTAGTATTATTGAAGTTCTTCGAGGGCTGAGGTCATTTAGCACGTGAGACCCCACCGGGAATTCAACCCGGGACCGCTTTCATTGAAGCTGAACGCGTTGCCCACTTGGCTATCGGATAAATTTACCCAGAATTAAACGTATGATAAGGAACATTATGTCAATTACAACTACTGATTGATATTCATAAAAATTTTGTATTTTTCAACTTTTATTCATAAGTTAAGAAGGAAAATATACTATCATCTCTTAACCGTTAAATCTTCTTTTAAATTTCGAGCTTATTCTTGTAGGATGAAAATTGTGCCCGGCATCAATAATCGGGGTTTGGTAAACGCCCCTGTCAAGCACGGTGGAAGTATATGTAAATCGAATTTTAAGTCAAATATAACTGAATACGCAAAATACTAAATCTTAATTCTCCCATAATTACTAATCAGGAAAGAATTTTAAGCTAATTATATCAAAAGAATTCGGAAATAGTACATACTCGATTTCATAGAAAACCATGCATTTCGTGAGAATCACATAAAACCACAGCTTTAAAAGTTCGTTTACGTTAAAAACGCGTTCGTCTCAAAAAATGTTCCCTTTTCTCTACATCATTTTTCTTGCTCATCTTGATCGCGAAAAATCAACGCATGAATATCCTTTGGTAAATCAAGAAACACTCCCACATGGCCGTATGTGTGTCCCTGCAATTTATATATCGCACTGTGCTTACAGTGGAATCTCAGAGTATCGCCTCCTCTTCATAAAGTGTTTCATTATTTCCCACCATTAATTCCACGCAAACATCCCTGTGTATTCTTATAGGATAATGTATGAATTCGAATTCAGTATTTGCCTTGGTTAATCACAGGGTTTCAGGCGCTACTCGGTTTTCTTCTTTCCTTAATCGCCTTAGTCTTAAATGGAATGTGCTGTTCATATATTCGCAAAATGTTATAAAATATCCGTTAATTTATAAAAATCCTCGCAATAGCGAATCTGTACCGACATTTTAAGACTTAAATTAAAATCTATAATCATTTTCCTTTCTTTTGATACTCGATATAGTAGGACCCTCATTTCTAAATCGATGTTTATGCAACTACACTCTTTACCTCTACTAATACAGAACATAAGAAACCTTTCCCACCAACCCAACTAAAATGACTTTAGAACAACGTTGCTTATTCGCCGCAACTATTCCTAGGGGACCGTAATCGCGCCAAAAGAGCGTTAACACAAATTGTCAACATTACTTATCATGTCAGATTTTTCATAGTAGCCGATGATGATAATCTTTATCAGTAAGAATCCGTGGTTATTGATTCCCCAAAGGCGCTCGCATTTCGAAGATGGAACATCAGTTGAATAAACCGAAGGCTCTGAAAGGGGAGACGGATTTTCGTCCGAAGTTAGAGCATCCTTTTTCCATCCATCCGAGTCAATCCATTATCATTTCAACGGCGAGAAAAGCATAAAATTCACAAGTGTGAAGATCATCTCCCATTTATCCTCCACAAGATTCCAAACGACTCAGATCTTCATCGACTTCTTCCTTCCCCTGACGCCGCCTCATTCGTCAAAATGTCATTAGGGCAAATAAAAGGGTATATGGCAGACCCCTTCTCCAGTCACGCTCGTGAGCAGACACAAGGGGCGGATTCCTTTTCTTCGGGGGTGCGTTTTTCTTCCCCAAGGGCATCAGATGTACCTGTTGGAAGTTCCATTTCGACAGAAGGGAGTATCTCTGGAGATGACTTGTCTTATTCTCACGAAAAATTGGGTAAAATTTTCCAAAGAAAAATCCGCATCAATCAACGTTGGAACAAATACAAAATAGAATTGCTTTATTAACTGCGCCCTCACATTCGGATTTAGAAATTCCCGAAATTTCGTAACGTTCGAGAAATCCTAATTTTCGAGAATTCCCGATAGTTCAAGAACCATCCTTTCTCACATAAATATTGTGGATTAGAAGTAAAGAATATGAACAATTAATGAAGAAAGTAAGTGTGAGGTATATCCATGGTGCATTGATCCAAGGGTACTGGCAAAGGAAAAGGACAATTTAGTCAGAAATTTATTTATCAGACCGAACAAAATTTCATGAATTTATTTTTCCGCCTTCTGTTTATAATGGCCGTAAATCGTTCATGGAAATATGGTTTTTATAAGGACTTGTCTCCGCGTCTGGGCTTAGTTTTCTCATAATAATTCGATAATTATTGAAAGTCCCGTGTCGAATCAGTAGCAGTGGGGCTGTCACATCACCTTTGAATATTTAAAGATGCGAGCATATTTCGAAAAAACCTCACTTTTCATAAAATATGAGCAATCATTTCTATTCAAATGATTTATTCATTCACGAAACTGCTTTTATATTTTCCCTTGTATCTAAAGGCCAAATATCAATGTCAAAGCCATTAGCCGGACTAACGTCCGTTTGTAAATAAAATACTCCGAGACCACAATGATAGAGGGAGGATAAAGTTGATACCAACAAATATTTACCCCCCATCGGTGGTTATTCATTTATTACTTTGACTGATACTTCCGCTTGCCGAAAACCAACGATCTCCGTAAGGGGCCTCTTTCAAAAGCGTTCTCTTTAAAATTAAAACTATCGTTAATGAGTCAGAAATAGTCGTATTAAAATTCAAACGGTAACACGGGATGAGCGAATTCAATTAGTTTAAAAATGTAGTGACTGTATTTCTTATGTGTTTGCGGAGTGCATACTGAGGATAGTTGATTCACAGGAAAAAAATTAAAGATGACAAAATGGATAGTTTTCCCGAAATTGATGTTATCAATGGATAATGGAATGGATAGTTTTCCCGAAATTGATATTGATTGTTTAATAGATGCGCAGGACTTATAATGAGGAATAGTCGCTAAACTTAGAGTAAGGAAAAATATTAAATGGAGAAAACAATTTTAAGGAGTTTCGAGAAAAAAGGGAAAAATGTAAACGAGAATTGTTCTCTGATTGGTGCACCAACAGAACGTCTAATTCGCGAAATCGAGCGGAACTAAACATCTACATCTACATCTACATTAGTACCCTGCAAGCCGCCTTTCGGCGTGTGGCAGGGGACTAAAAACCGAAACAAATCGATATTTACCTGTTTTTCTTACTTGTGTAGTTATAATTGTACTTCTGAAAAATTAGTCTCCATCAACGGTTAAATAAAGTCGATTAAATCGATAGGATTTGATGGAGTAATACATTTTAATCCGATAAATTTCGAGGTTGTTATTTTCGACATTGCAACTTTTCGACGATTATGAAAGCTGAATAAATCTCAAGTATTAATTATTATTTCCGCATTGACAGCTTTTTCATTGCTATGGTTTAATGCACTTCCAGTGCTCCTATAAAGATGGTTATTTGGATAACAAACGTGTTGTTTTGATTTTTTCTGGCATTATGTATGTACCACCTGAGTTATATTTTCATTTAATCTCGCATTTTTCCTTATCTCAAAGTATTTTACCCTCTCTTTAATGCTTTTTTCTGTTTTATCTGAGGATTTTATTTTTATTCTTCTTCCTCATTTAAATTTAAATTTTTCGACATATTCAGTATGTATAAATTGCGCAGTATTTGACTTTATCGATAAACTTGATTTTTACTTTTATATTTGTTCGCAGTTTTATTCAATAACATCAATCAATTCAATTCCTTAATAACGTGTTTAACGTATGACAGCGCTATTACTTAATCTCAGTTTCGTCTTGCATACAAATATATATAAGTAAAATATGTAGTATGTATGTAGTAAAACTTTAAAAAAATGATTAATTTCGTTTTTCGTCTTCCAACTAAATTATTGCCGAGCAAAGTCGATTAGCGTGCTTAGAGTTGGCGTATAAGGTTCAAATCGGCCGCAATTTATCGGAGACGAAAATCTAAGTAAATCAAGGGCGTCGTCTTTAGCACTCCGTCGGTGACACATTTCGCGGAAAAAGATAATTTAGAGATTCAGTTGGAATCATGGGAACACGAGCAAGTGTACATCGCGTGCGCACGGTGACGTCATCACACACGCGGAAACGGATACTGAGAGTGAAATGGAAGGGGGAAAAGTGGAGGGGGGAAGTGGAGGGGGGGGGGGAGGACGCAAGCACCAACGAGGCCTAATGAAGCCAATCGACGAGAGCGGATAATTTCCACAGGTGTCACAAATTGAGGGTTTCATTTAAGGGAGCAGGTGAGGGGAACGAATTCAGGGGCCCATATGGAGAGTTTCGAAGATTCTGAAATTGATATTGTAACGACAAAATCTCCGCTATTACGTGACTCATTACTGTGGCGTCATTTTCCGATTTCTCCCATTTTCAAGAAATATCATCTGAATTGAAACTCTGATATCATCAATTCTAAGTAACACTAACTATTGATGTATAAAAATGATACAGCGTGTATAATATACGCCTGTATTTTTTTCAGTTTGCCGCCCTTTTACAACTGACATCCACTCATCACATACTATTCAATATAAATAAATAAATAACGTCTTTATTTTGGGCGAAATTGAGACTTTAAAGTCTCCCCTTCCATTTAACCCATCGTCAATATTTAAAAAAATTTTAAATTAATAATAATATCAAATAGTTAAAAAATAGATAATAAAAGTTAACTTAAGTTGAATTAAGACAAAATTGGAAATATTTAGTTGGTATACTAACTCTGTGTAAAACCAGTCTCCAAAGATATAAGATTTAATAATAATAAGCTATATTATTACGTAATAATAATAAATCTTATTATTATTACGGGTACAAGGAAATGTTCTGAGCATAGAACTGTAAGCTTAATGTCGCACGCAGCCAAAATAATGTTGAGAGTTCTGAACAGAAGATTAATAAACATAATAAAAGAATATGAGGGAGAGGAACAGTTTGGCTTCAGAAAAGAGAAAGGAACAAGGGACGCCACTGGTTTATTAAGAATGGTTGAAGAAAGGTATATAGAGAGAGGAGAAGGAATGGTACTTTGTTTTATTGATCTGGAAAAGGCTTTTGATAGGGTGAACATTTTTGAAAATTGAAATGGGAGAAAATTTTGGAAATTCTAAAAGAAAGGGGGTTGGTAAGGAAGGAGAGGATAATTATTAGAGGATTGTGTATGAGTCAAAAAGCTGCATTTAAAATAAATGAGGATGTAACAAGATGGGTAGATCTTGGTAGAGGAGTAAGGCAGGGATGCTGTCTGTCACCAACCTTGTTCAATATATACGATGAGGAAATGATCCAAAAATTATTTGATGAAAGGGAGGAAGGAGTTAGTATTGGTGGGTGGAAGATAAGAAATGTAAGATTTGCGGATGACATGGTAATCTTAGCGGATGACATGCAAGCACTTCAAAGGTTGCTAAAGGTTCTGGAAGAAGGGATGAAGGAATACGGAATGAAGGTAAATTTAGGAAAGACTAAGGTGATGACAGTAAACTGTGAAGATTATACGAGCGTGAGAATAAATCAAGCCATAACAGAAAAAGTCAAAAGCTATAGATACCTAGGAACTATGGTAACAGATGATTGGAGAAGTGCTTCGGAAATAAAGGGAAGGATAGCAATGGCAAAAGAGGCCTTCAGCCGGAAGAAAAACTTGCTGTGCAGTAGAAGCCTGGAGCTGAGAAAGAGGTTAGTTAAGTGCTACACATGGAGCGTTTTCTTGTATGGATGTGAAACATGGACATTAAGGAAGTGGAAAAGAAATAGAATAGAGGCTTTTGAAATGCGGGTGTGGAGAAAGATGGTAAAAGTAAGATGGGTGGATAAGTGGAGAAATGAGGAGGTCTTAAATAAAGTGAAAGAACAAAGAAGGCTCATAAAGGAAATAAGAAAAAGGAAAGTTAACTGGTTAGGCCATGTGATTAGAGGGGAATGCATTTTAACAGTGGCATTAGAAGGTTCAGTGGAGGGAAAGAAAAAAAGAGGAAGAAGAAGAATTGAATTGGTGGATGAGGTGCAGCTATAATGAGACTAAAAAGAAGTGGTGAACGGGACCTGCCATCAGGCAGAACACCAGATGATGATGATGATGATTAATATATCTAAATTCTTAATACCAATTATTTTATACTTATGAATTTAATAGGTGTAAAGTGTAATACTTTTAGGGGTAGGTTAGAAAAAATAACTTTCATTTGTATTTCTGTGGTCTAACTTTAGCGACTGCACGAGCTATCAAGGCAAAAATGGCTTAAAATTGACTGTTTGGAAGGAATGAATTAGCAAATTTGCACAATAAAGGTTTATTAAATCGGGTGACCGGTATATTAAAACTTTATTGTGAAATTTTGCTAAGCTTTTTGCTTCCCAACTGCCAAGACGGAGTTCCGCGATGTCAAAGCTTCATCGATTGATTTTAGCTTAAAATTCTGTAACAAGTATTGCAATATTGATTGAAACACATTAAGAATATCCGGAAGTACTGATCTATATATATTCATAGTTCTCGTCGATTCTCTGTCTGTCCTTCAATCTGTCTGTACTCAATTATACATTAAAGGACCCTATCCTGTTTCAAACAAGGCTTTTGTCGGATAATATTTCATTGTCTTACGAATAATGTAAATAAAAACTATATTACGTTATTAAAGGCTTTAAATGACTTTTTGTTTAGAATGATAGGATGCATTTAATGATACATCTACATCAATACCCTACAAGCCGCCTTTCGGCGTGTGGCAGGGGGTGTTAACACCGGATGCTCGCGCTATTTCCTTATTTTGTTATTATCGCGTATCGTTCGCGGAAAGAAAGAGTCCCTAAAACGACTTGTCCCAGCATCTATTTCCCTTATCTTGCGCTCATTATCAGATCGGCCAAAGTAGCAGGGGGGTCGCATAATATTGATAACGTCCTCCACAAACGCACTGTCTCGAAATTTACCGAGTAATCGAAGCCTAGCTTCTAATCTCCTATCTCTCAGGGATTCCCAACCTGCGTCCGAAAGCATTTCCGTAACACTATAGCAATTTTTCACAAATCGTATTGCCTTGCGCTGAACTTTAATATACATTTTTAAAACGTTAAATAAGTTCCGTCTTGCTCTAGGGGGAAATTTTTCAGTACTAAAAATAAAATAAAATTCATTATTTACGAAATGATCTGAAAGAATCTTTCCATAAATAATTCCTTATTCTGAAAATCATGCTCCTTCGTTTCTTCAGCTTTCTAGTCTTCCAGGCAATCTGAAGTTTCTGTTTCAATTTTCCGACATCCGTTTGATGTTGGTCGATTGAAAACTGCTTGACACATAGAGTATGGTAATCAACGGTGAAATTGGAGACATGCGTAACCCAGTAAGTAAACAGATAAGTCAGTCACCTGTAGTGAAGAAGAACGCACGCTAGTCTGCAGCCGCCGCTTGAATAAGAGATGAGAGTGTTTTGTTTCTCATTCGGAGCGCGTCGCAAGGGATTATGGGTGCGAGGGTGAGAGACCTCAGCTGCAATGAGATGGACAGATTAAAGAGCGAGTTCATCATCCTCCTAAAGGTGCGTTACGTCTTCTGAAATGGCAACAGGTTTCCCTCGAGAAACGCCTACAAACGCGAGCGAAACGCTCAGCGGCTAAACTGAACATTTCGCCATTTTTATGAAAAATTCTAAAAAATGAGTTCGTATGAATGAACATTAGTCACTGCCAGGGCATCGAACAGTTGTATATTTAATTCCGGTTTTCCCTGCGGTTCAAAGAAAAACTTAAATATCGGTACAGTTCCGTTTCAGCTTCTCCTCCCAGTTACGAATCCGCGACGAACATTATAAACTCCTGAAAGTTTGTTTTATTTTTTTCCTTTCTTTCTAGATGACATAATAGGACATAAGTGTTTATCCTTCGATCGCACTTAAAAATTATTCTTATATTATATTATTAAATTATGTTCATTAATTTTCTGGTAGAGTTAGTTCACGATTAATATTTCTTAATCTGGGGCCTATTGCAACTCTGTGTAAAACCAGTCTCCAAAGATATAAGATGGGTTTTTTAATAGAATAGGAATAGAACGTTACCTCGCGAGCACTTGTCGAAAATATAAGAGAATACGGTAAAATCCGAAATAGAAGGAAGAACATGTGTATTTAAACCAAATATGCAAATCAAAGATCTTCCAAACGGAAAAAGCATATGCTTGTAGGTGCGAACGTGATCAACGTGTAATTACATTCATGTCGGTCTCAAGGAGCCACAAACAATTACAGAAACTTTAAAAAGCTACCATAAGAATACATAACAAACATCGTCATCAGATATTAACGAATTGACCCAGAATGAAACTCCGCCGATCTTTCATAAAAGACACCCATTCGAGAAGAATGCTTTTCTCGGAGTATATTACTAAATCGCATGACATTGTGGCTGGAAATTCACCTGATCCTAATGTGGGGCAGGTAAATGGCTTTCGACCGTGAATTATGCCCTTCCGTCCGTATCGAATCCATTTTCAAGAGGGAGCGCACATTTCAACCAAAGAACCCTTTCCCTGTGACCCTTAAAAAAGCCCAAATTGGCGTGAGGGAGGGTCGTAACCACGTTCATCGCACAGTGTTGCCATGCGCTGTGTATGGATTCCGACGTTATAAAGAGTGAAAAGCGGTTAAGGGTATCAGAAACGGAAGCGGTGGGACATAAAAAAAAGAACGTCACCGGAGAGTGTACTCTCTCTCGACCATTTCCCGCGCTTTGGGAAGAAAAAACACGATCGAAAATATAGTTCTTATGGAGAGCGCCACTTACCGACCTGAAGCGATATTTCACGCAAAATGGTCGTTTCCCGAAATGAATTGGCTGTGAAAAGCAATGTGAGTCCACCAAAACTAGAGCAATGACCTCAAGCTGCAAGAAGGAAGCGAAATTGCGGCCATCTGTGGCTGAGAAATGGAAAATCGCCGCAGGAAATCGTTTATTCGCCTCGGAGAACAAATTCGCTATCGATATTCATCTTCGCACACTCAATCACTGAAACAAATCGCGTGGGACGCGTTTCAACCACAAATGTGGTGAGAGGATTTTACACTAGGCATTTCGTAAAATGTATTAATTAATCAAAATTAATTATCAATATCTGCCAAGAATAATAACTTATTAGTTTATATCTACAATAGATATAATGGAATTTTTTTAAAACCAAATACTATTGATGACAATAGTTTGAAAGTTTTATAACAATGTAAAATCCTTTTAAAGGATCTTAAGCAGAGAATAATGTTAAAAACGACCACTGAACATATGAAACAACAGCTGATTAATATGAAACAAGATGAACAAGTACGCAGAAAGATCTTTTAAAAATAAAATAAATTGTAAATCTGATTCACAACACCCTCTGATCATAAGAATGAGAAAAATATTTATGTGCCACAAATACTATAACAAAAGGGGTCTGTAATTGGCGGCCAGCGGAGGAATTTTCTCCGGCCCTCATTATATTCTCATATTTGATTATAATTTTCGCACACAATCGATATTAAGACATGTAGGTCAAGTCAAAGTAGCAGCTGAGGAGACAATGGTTTCATTAGAAACTTTTAAACACGAATTGGAATTTTCAGTAAAGAAAATAGATTAGATATATAGCCATTTCAGCAATTGATTCATCCCGCAAAGGCCGATTAATTTAGCTTATGAGGTTGCCCACCACCGCTATATTGTCTATTTATGTAAAATAGAAGTGGAAAAATAATATTTTAGGCGATTTATGTCGAGGGAGGCGAATGTGAACATAAGCACAAAATTGCGTAAGCTGACTGTAAATTTATGGCGAATAATTATGTTTTAAATAATTTGACTTTGGAAATTGAACAAATCTTCGCTATTTGATGAGGCTGCTCGAAGCCGATTTAAATTTAAATGATTTCAGATTAATAAACACATAGAATGGTGAATGCCGATATGAGGCACGTGACATTCATGAAAATATGCTTAATATTGCTACATTCATATACCTGACGTGAATTTCATGTGTTGATGAGATTGCAACACAATGCCCATACGAATTATTCCGTTCCTATGGCAGCAGTACTGCAAGTCGGGATCTACACGGAGTCACTGACATGCATCCCCCGGAGAGGCCTTGAGCGATTGAATGCGCTTCGATGCGATATACAGCCACTTTTCTCACCCCTTTCCCTATTCCTTGTTTTTCGATCGCAACAGAACAAAAGCAAAGGAAATAAGTCAGTCACAGAAAAACGAAACTGTAGGAGGCGCAAAGAGGCGCTCGATGAAGAAAAATCACGAGAAGAGTCACGAATCGAAATATGCAAATAGCGTCAAAATTGGAAGGGAAATAAAGTACTGTCGTTCATTTCAAGGAGTGATGAGATATTTTTGGTGGTTTAAGAAAATACATATTTTGCCTGTATTGAGAAGTAATGATCCAATCGCAGAAGCTTAAATTTGTTGCAAATGATAATAAAAAGAAATAGATCTTCCTTTTAAATTTCAGTAGCTCAATAGGTTGATGCATTCGTCTGGAAAGTGGAAGATCCGAGTTCGAGTCCCGATGTACGTCTTCACCTGCAAATTAACCAAACATTCAATTCTTTCGAGTGGTTTGGTATTTCTAGATTGAATCCAAACCGCATACCTCTCGAATAGTTGAAAGGACATTGTTGGTAGGGTTTATAAAAACAGTCCGATCGACAATGGAGCGCACAGATTCTGCAAAGACAATTTCAACAAAATATATCCTCATATATCATTGTTGAGATTGATAGGAATCATAACTTCGAAGTTATGAATATTGATATACAAAGCATAACTTCCAAGTTATGAATACATTAGCTTTGATAACTGAAATTAATTAATATGTAAAAGGTCGGAAGAATCTAAGCCAATATTCGCCTCGAACTCGAAACTATCGAAAGGCAAAGGAAAATCAAAAACAGGATTTGTGTGGAAGAGTAAAAAGGAAGTTTAGTAGAATACGCGATATTTAAAATGTTTTGTTGTTTTCCATATCACGTTTTTTCTACGGTTCTCCGAAATAACTAATATAATGTCGACTTCAAAGGGACGATTTCAAAATGAATCGAGAGTTTTCACTTAAATCCACTGCCAGTCACTCCAAATAGTTATATATATATAGAGCGGGTTGTTTACGACTGTCGTCGTTTTCCCGCACTCAGCTTCCATTTCTCTCTATCGTGGCACTCCTCTTCTCTCATTTCTCTTCCTCTCATTGCCTCCTCTATTCCCTCTCTCCATTTCCTTCTTGGTCTTTCTCTTTTTAACTTTCCTGGAGGTTTCCATTTTAATATTTGTTTGGGCCATCTGGTATCATCCATTCTGTAAGTGTGGCCAAACCAATAGTTAACCACTCCAAATAGTTCTTACTGATTTATTTCCCGAAGCATTGACGACAACTTCAAAGAAGTCACGGCGGACAATCCTAATTTTAATAATTTTTAATGCGTCGACTGAAGACAAATTAACTTCTTTCTCTTTCCATAACTAAACGTCAAGTTACACACTTTTTACATTGCCCATTTATACCTTCCAATTTCGTTGGAAAGAAATGAAGCATCGATCCAGAACATTATATATGCAGGCAGGTCCAAAGGAGGAAAAAGAATAGAACTGCTTTTTTGGCATTCCATCTAAAGAAACAACCCTGCTGTGTTCTTCAACTCACAGTACTAAAAGCGTGCCACCGAAGGTGTTTTTATGAAAAAAATAAAGATTAGAATCAACTATAGACATTCAATCCTTATCATCGACACTAGATAATAGAGTCGACGAAAAATGCCTCATTCACATTTTAATACATTTATTAGTTTTACCATATTTTACGTTAAATTTAATTTGATTTTGTTTAATTTTACTTTAATTTAATGTAATTCATATTGAACCTTAGAAATTAACTGAAATTTAATTTAATTTTACTGAACTTAATTTAATATAATTTTACTTATATAATAAACAGCAATTTTATAAAAACAATTATTCGCTTTTCTTCACTAGCACCGTTTAGTGATTCCGCGGTTAATTAGCAACATTTAAAAACAAATTTGGACAATTTTCTATCGACTGGAGGATTCCCGATGTTCTTCAAAGGGACAAATCTACGAAAAACATACGTCAGGATGTACCATCAATTAAGATAATACGCTCCCATTCCATTACTGGTATATTTTGATGGCAATGAGAAAGAAATTGTAGCTTACGGTATTGTAACGCGTTAGATGCAAGGGCATGGTTATGCATGAGCGTAATTACTAGAATAATATTTCGAGCGATTAAAATTATCACTTAAACGAAAGGCATCCATGCCTCGCACACATACACATATCCCGCAATGGATTATCTCAATAATGCAAGAGATTCGTCGAAGCGTAATAGAGAGGAAATACTTCCTTCTTACAGAGATTTTAATGAGTAAATGCGGAAATGGATAGAGGATTGCAGAGAGCACCACAACAAAATAACGACAAGTTTGAACAGGCGTTGAACTTTTTTGCGAAACAAATTTCCGCTGTGGAATCCGTTATTTGAAGAAGTGCAAGAGAAGGACGCCACCTCCAAGTGGAAGACAGAGAATCTCGCACTGTGCGACAATCGAACGAAAGCAAACGCGGGAAACTGTGATTCCTTTCCATGACTTTACTTCGTTACGGACTTTGGGAATACTTTGGAGAAATTGGGAAATATAAAACAAAGGCAGAAGTTGTGGAAGCTGTAATGAAACGAAAAGAGGAGTTGAAAAATATTTTAGAATGATCAGTTTCTTAGTTTGTAATGTTTCGGGTCATTCGGTTCGGATGTCATGGATCCAAGGAAGGATTTTCGTTCCAGAAGTCAAGGTCTTATTGTGCTTTGCCTTTGTACCTGGTGTTCAACTGAATACTTTCCCGCAGATCGAGAGGAATAAAATTTTTATCAGCATGAGCAATATTTCTGCTGGAGAGCGGATTTTTCTTGCATCTTACTGAAGTATTTAGTCAAATTTACTATCTGCTTCATGCAAAGCTATTCAATATTCACTATATCTCTATCACCTATTGATTTTGGAAGTAATTCCTTCCACAGCTGCTTTCGGATGGTCGGCACTAGGTAGGTAGTATCAGAGTTATTCTTCCTAGATCTGATACTACAGATACTCTTTTCTCTCAGAGAGCATTTTCCTTACGATCGCCTTCATACGATCTTTGTATTTATTCTTTGCTTGCCCTATAATCGTTTTATAATCTACTATTAGGGCTCCTTGTATACCATGGTATATATACGTCTCCTCTTCATCAATTGGGTAGATAAAAGCTATATCTCTCAAGCTCTCATCTCCATCACTATTCTTATTACAATGCAAAGAAGGCAACTCTAAACTCGGGCGATTTGGAAATATAACGATTTAATTTCTAAAACTTCTAGAGTTTTAGAAATTTTAAAATTAATTTTAGGAATTAAATTAATTAATTAGTAGAGAGCTAGAGAGATAAAGCTTTTATCTACCCCATATATACCATGGTATACAAGAAGCCCTAAAAATATTGTCTTCCGTAAAATGAAAGCCGTAAAGTCTTACAACAAATCGAATTAATAATGTAAAATGGAAGAAACATTTATTAATGTTTCCGCTGTCGAATTGTTTTCGAGCTATATCTATAATTGAATATAATTTTTAACATATTAATACAGTTTATTTTTGACGACCTTCCTCCAGCCGTCAGTATCTGAATCAATGGAATTCAACTTTGTTTCCATACATTACTCTCAATTTTGTCTTAGAGCAGAAACATGAATGAAGTACGTCACATGAGTATAAATGTGGTGTGCAATGTGTGCTGCGGGTATTCTGATTTGCCATTATAATGATTTCCTTCTCCATCTCGAACCACATTTCACTATCCGTTTTCTCACCTTGAATATACACTTGTCCTCGGTTTACCCTCTTTTCAATTGATGCTATCAATCAGTGTTCCATTGGCCATGTTATTGACTGGGGAGTATAATAATCCAAGGATAAGCCTCATGAAACATTGGCAAGTCTGATAAAGCCAGAATAAGATACAAACTGTCGGTAGAGCGCGTGAATAGCAGTTGAATATTAAAAGGAAGACACAGTTTTGGTGGAAACACGAGAAGACAAACAGAGAAAGTACATTTGCGGAAGACGTAATTGGTATTACGCGACCCCCTTCTGCTACTTCGGCCGATCCGAGCGCAATATAAGAAACAAAGATGCGAGGGCAAGCCGTTTTAGGGACTCATTCTTTTCGCGAACGAAACGCGACAACAATAAGCTAAAGAGGTAATTCGAACACTCTGTGTGTACACGCCCTGCCACTCGCCGAAAGGGGCCTGCAGGATATCTAGGTAAATGTAGATCGCACCCACTTAGCATCCTCTCCTCCATTTTCTTAAAATACCCTTTGCATTTTTCATTTTCTATTAGCTTCGTAAACTTTCTGAACCCTTTTTCAAGTATTCTATCGGAGTGTTCCGAATTACATATATTTATCTTACTCTCGAAACAATCCGTAGATAAATTTTAATGCAAAATAAAACTTTTTTACACTTACCCATGGAAACTAAGCAT
Organism: Ladona fulva; assembly: GCA_000376725.2. NCBI lineage: Eukaryota > Metazoa > Arthropoda > Insecta > Odonata > Libellulidae > Ladona > Ladona fulva. The sequence goes on along the minus strand of KZ308199.1, from coordinate 730,628 downwards.
ATATCGCTACCCATAATCAATTACTCTATACAGGTTTTGTTACAACTTATTGTAAAAATTATGGACATCATGTTTTACCCAGCGAAGTCGCTGTAAGGTCATTCACTAAATTACAAAGTACCTAAATTTCACCTGAAAAGTTGTTACAATGCTTTCCATAGCACCAAAATATAATCAGAGAGACCACTTTTTTGAATGGTAAAGATTGCAAATATGTAGAAAAAGTGATTTTACGCAGAGATTCATCGGGCAGCACACTATCTCCGACGTAGTAATAGTTGATTCCTATGGCCTCCAGTGAGATTCATTTCCACAAGAATTAAGATACCACTGTTGAGGTTTTCATTTCCTGTCATATTTCCGCAAGCTAAGGACAAAAATAGCTAAGTTAATCTTTCTTCATTTTATGGCACAGAAATAGAGCAAGTTAAGATAGCTCAATAAACTTATTGATCATACGTTTTCGGTTGAGACGTCCACTCTGTATTTGCATGGACTGGTTAGATATCGAGATGAAAATCTGGGCAATAACTACTTCTATAGGTACACAGTTATCTTTAATATATTACATCCTTGCGTCGAAATAAAACTTAATGGAAACTCAAATGAAAAAATTCTCACCTTCAAGGCAGACCATTATAAGATTATTCAGTAGTTTGCACTAACGGAGAGTTGCTACCAAAGGACTTGTCATCGAATCATAAACATTCTGGCGACAGAAATAATAATAATCATGACAACAACTTCCTTTCATATATTCATCAATACTTAACGCAATTAATATGCAAAGATTGCAGCGAATAATTAGAGAACTTCGATCTGAGTGTTCTCTTTCTATTTTTTTATGATAAAAGAGTACTCTTTTCCATAAAGATAAAGCGAAAGGTGAAAAACAAGATGGCGCCTAGCGTCAAGGATAAGGCGGGAAAACGGCCTCGCACGTCATTTGTGCTGTTCACTTTTTTTCGCTTTTGCATCGAAAGCGGCCAATTTGCTTCACTTATTTTACTCATTCGCACGATCGTATCTGAATTCTGATGAATCGCGTGCGCGACGGGATAAAGCAGCTCGGCTGGAGCGTGATGTTGACGCGGGGGGGTTTCATATGTAAAAAATTAAGCAAAAAAGCGATGTCCAAAGGCGACAGTCTCCTTTTCGAACTATCCAAAGAATAAACAAATTCCCATTAGACTCGGAACTTCAGGTGGCGAAGAAAAACTCAACTGAAATTTATAGTATCATTATACTCTAGTCTTTATAAAGCGACGTGTAAGTAAGGAGTTTATTTGTTTAGAAGGACGCAATCAACAGAAAAATATCTGAGCTACATGAGGAAGCTTAAGTTGTAAGCAGGTGCTGGGGCCCTCAATAATAATTAACAAATCGCTTAAAACACGATCAGAAATTACCATAAAACTCTTTTACATATTCTCACGTCCATGAATAATGAAAACCAACATTATGGATTGTAATATATTTATTTATATTTATATTAAACATTAACGAGAAGCTCTGAATAGAGAGAATTGGAAAGCGCTTGGAGAGGCCTACATCCAACGTCGGATTGAAAACGGCTGATGATGATGATGATATTAAACATTGTTTTGAATACTATCTATCTTAGTCATATGACATTTTGAGGCACAACTCCAGGTTGGTTTCAATTCCATATCTAATGAGAGATTCGAATAGGGAAAAGTATAACGTTTTTCTATGACACATGGGAACTAAATGTATAGAATTTAATAATTAAGCTATGACACATCTTAATTATCCGTATAATTTATTAATATGGACGCCCCATAAAAAATGATTATCAATTTTTATACCTAGGTAGACAAATTCAGATACCTACATTACTTAGTTTGTGGCATGAGCAATATATTGAATTCAATTTAATGCTTTACAATCATGACAGTATATAGTAATCTCAGGCTGAGAACTGAAACGTGGTGAATAAATGTGTGAGGCAAATATTTTCTTAGAGTTAATTACTAGTCGTTTATTATGAGTCCATCTCAGAAATCTAGCGAAATCCTGTTGCAATTAGTCCTCAACAGTCTCAATATTGCAGTGCCCTATCAATGGCAGAGTGTCATCAGCATATTGTATCAACTTAGAGTGTTTAATAGCATATCTCATGTCATTACGTATGAATTAAATAATATTGATCCTAAAATGAACCCTTTGGGACCCGTTTGTTAATGTAAAAAGGTTTACAATAAATAATAGCTATTCTAAAAATAAATTTCCTATTATTGAGATAATTGTGGAACTACTTTTTGCATTTTATTAATAATATCATATCTTTGGATGATAGAATATAAAATTTCACGACCTACCATATCAAAAGCTTTGGAGTAATCAATGCATAAAGCAAGTACATGGTTCCCTTTATTCAGATGATGATTAACATATTGAGACATCTCAAGCAAGTAATAGGTGTCCATCTCTTTTCTGAACATAAATTATGTCTCACTTCTAATATTATTATCCTCTAGGCATTTTTCTTTAGATATTTAGATACGTGTTGCTCCAGTATTTAGTCCAAAACAGATAAGATGGATATTGGTCTGTAGTAGCTTATTTTTTTACACTAACCACTTTTACAGATACGTCTAAGAATTGCTTCTTTAAGCTTATCTGGCACACTACCAGTATCAATACTAAGGTTAACCAGATTAGCAATTAAGAGACATATTTCCTTTTTAATCTGTAATAATAATAAATCTCGACTCATTAAAGAAAATAAATATAGGGGGATTGTGAAGACCCGTCACAGGTTCAGAAGCAAACCCACCAAATGTGTGTAAAAAGTCGTAATAATAATAACTTCTTTAATGAAAACAGGAATACTCCAGTATTGTTTGTAGTCTTCCTGTGTATCTTAATAATTACTATTTATTTAAGAACTCGAACAGCCATTCCCTAATCGGAAATATCCACCGGACAGGGACTCGAACTCTATTAACTAATATTTGATACAGAAATTAAACTGCGATCGGGATAATGTGGCATAATCAAACGTCGTTCTTGAATTTAGCCTAATTGAGAGTAAGGAAGGAATTAATAAAGAAGGTCTAAATCGAGAAATGTTGAGAGGTACGAATGGGTTGACGCGGACCAATCTTTTGATTGATAACGAGGATCCATTTCTTCTTCTAAGAAATTTCTTACATAAAATTTATATTTTATGTGAAGTATGCATTTTCATGATCCAATCACAAAGTGATTATAATCACCATATTTCTATTAGCTTGTTTTATGACCATAAAGATAAACCATTATACCCTCTTTACTTAAAACCAGAGAATTTTTATTTATTAAGATCCTTGGAATAAAATGAATTCCGTATACAGTACTAAATTAAGTGAAAATATTTGTAGCGCAGTCAGCATTACAAAACTATTGTTGCTTTAATTAGTTCCAAATTACTTTATTTCAAGTACTTCGTGGAAAATACCGGGTTCTTTTAAAAATGTTCATCGCTTAAAATTTCCGTATAAAATTTCACATTCGAAGTAAACATTTTGATTCCCGGATTACTGATTCCAAATTGGCTTTTTTTCTCATATCTCGGCTTTACTTATCGATATATAAACTGACTCTAATAGCGATGGTTCAAGTTTAAAATTCAGTACAGATCCTGAGATTAATCACTGACATTTCACTAATTAAATCAGTACATTTAATCACCTCGGAAAGCATCTTCCCTTCCTCATCAGCACTCCTATTTTCTAAATCCAGATAATAATTTCTCCAGTGTGGCAATCGCAAAGTGGCGTTATTCTGTTATTTACCTGTCGTCGAGAAAGAGGTGCGTCGAACACTCGGGGGTCGTTGAGCTCCGCTGCAGAAAAACAAGTGAAGACAAGCGGACAAAAGGTGCTCCACCGGTGTGCCGCAAGCCAATTGATTGCCGATACTTCTTTATGACATCGTATCATGAATACACTTTCTTTTGCGATCTACTCTTTATGAATGTCATGTTAAATAACATACACTGTTAAGTGTATGTTATTTAACGTGATATGTTTTTCATAGCTAAGCTAATCAAACTACCGCCTGCGGACTGTGTCTAGCTCGGCTGTTTTCTACTCTATGGTCTACTTCTGCAAACCGCGATGATTAATTGCTCTACTACATTCAAATAATGCGACTTTATTCGGGCGAGATTGAGACTATCGATTCCCTTCTTACATCTAAAAATAAGGTAGCACAGAAATATTTCGCGCAGTAGGTGCCATAATAAGAATAACGTCTCGTTTTATTTCAGCTGGACTACATGCTTCCTACGCCGAAAAAGCCAATCTAGTCTATAAAATAAAGAGTTGAACGGAGACTTTTTCTTGTCTTGGTTGGCCATGGTCTGCAGTACTTTCTTTTGTGGTAAAAAGGGTTCAGGGTGCTTTGATGTGATGAAATACACAGGGAAGGCTGGTGTTTAATGTGTATGAAAGTAAATCTCTTTGAATTTAGGGTAAATTCGAAATCTATGGAAATATGTTATTTATTTGGTATAAATATCTCCTTGAAATGTAAAATCCATGTAGTCAAAAATTACTAATTTAAATTGAGAATTAAAATTAAAATGGACTTTTATTGAAAATAATGACCTGAGATTCGTCATATACGTAATTTGACAGCCTTGCGATTCCATACGAAATAGGGTTAGTGTTAGATCTGGCGGCAGTACTGCACACACAGATGAAAGAATCATGGCTTAAAAATAACTCTAAGATACAAGATCCGTAAAAATCATAAATGTCACGGACATGGATTTCTGGATAATATTGAACGTAACTAAGTCATGCAGAATCTTCATCACTTTCTGTATTACGTTCCATATTCACTCGATGTACTCGCTAAATTTAATCGATTAGTCAGCTCCTCGTCAGAAGTGTCTAAGGAAGAGCTTCCAAATGTCGATTCCGTAGTAACGGGAACCTTTCCTTGAAATCCGGTGGTTATTCTCACCTCAGATCGATTTGATCCTAACTAAATACGGCTGAGGGTTTAATACTGATCTTCAGCTAAGCGCTGATTTCATTTCTAAACACAACTGGCGCATTGCGGAACTGGATCTCGTTTTCCTTTCAGTTTGCTAAGAGGGGCTTGCACCACCCACATCTCCCTTTCTCTTGCATTGTCGCCTCAAGGCTAAGTCCAGGCGGAGGCAGGTTGCAGCTGAGAGAGCGACGTTGCCACTGCTTCAAAACAAACCAACCGAGCGTCTGCTCCGAGGGCGGTATTTCTCTCTAAAAACAGGGGCCTGCAAAAGCCATCGAACCTTATCAAGTCACACGAGGGTTTTATTGAAAAATCGCGATGCCGTGTGATCTAAAGGGGACGAGTGGTGGGGGATTGCCCGCTGTGGTGGGGGTTAAATCCCCGGGAACGCTGCGGTAGCCGTATCAGGAACCTTGAAGAATCTCGCTGTGTATGTATAGATCTAGACATAAATTTGTAAATGCCCTCGCGCAGATGTTGGGAGCTTGCGGACTTAGAACCTGCTACGGCCACCTCCCGACATTCAAAATATTTCGATCGAAGTAAAAGCAAACGAACTAAATTCTCCTTAAATTTAACTTTAAGATTTCAGTTTCATTTAAACGTATAATTACGATGTTCGTATTTAAATATGTATATACACTACTGCGGATTAATGGTTTGCCCTTCGATGTAAATGATTCCTCACTCCCATTCAAGCGACATTAGGATTGATGCCCAACTGTGAGGCGTCCAAATAGGCGGATTGCAGGGCAAATGTGTAAATCCGGGAGCCGACCACACCGCACTGCGGTAGAGCCTCTCATAACGCGATTTCACAAGATGCAATTTCGTTATAACGCGGTTCATTACTGTGAACCCGATTTCACAACACATTTCAATAAGACGCCGTTTTAGTTTTCATGCCCTGCATTTTTTTTTTATTCACTAACATCATTCGCTCTATCATTCCTAGGATAGGAAATCAAGCTTAGCATATCCGTAGTACCAAAACAATGTAGCGAGAACAGCAAAATATAAACTCAAAATTTCAACGTATTCAACGATAAACTGGGTTGCTATTACGAATGACCGTTGTTGGCGACGTCGCTTATGTTGTGTATATTGCGAAGTCTCAACTACAATTCTTTTTGTAGCTTTTGCAATCTAATCCCTGAATTTCGGAGAAGGTGTAGGATTGGTCAGAGTTTTGAGAAAGGATTTAAGAATACTCATCGTTGGGATAAGTATTCTATAACTACTACCGCGAAAAAACGAAAGAATAACATTCAGAGTCATTGGTGAATGAGAAGAAAGTGCAGCGTACATACAACCACTACCATTACCATGCAAAATTTTTACATAGACGTAGATCAAAGAATTTGGTCGCTGGGAAGAGAATAGAGATTAAATGAATCGAAGAAGAACAATACACGGAAGAATGGAGACAAAATAAGAGCTATAATTAGTGCAGAAACTACTGGTGTTGAGAAAGGAGAAATTCTATAATAAATATTCTTCTGAGTGCAGCTGAAAAACCGCTGTGAATTAGTTGAAGACCAGGATCAGGGAAGAGTGCCATTGAGTTCATCTGTGATGTAAGATGTAAGGCAATATACAACACGTTCAAAGGACTCAATCCGGAATTTCGGAGCAATATACCTTCCACTCCACATTCTGGTTCGTTTGAAGAGTTTAAAAAACGCTACAATTTTCACAACAAAAAATTAGTAGGAGAAATTGCGTCTGCTGATCGTCAGGCAGTCAAAAATTTCATCCCCAAATTTTCAGCTCTAATTAAGAACAGAGGTTATCTTCCTCAACAAATTTTCATTGCCGATGAAACAGCCTTGTTCTGGAAACTTATGCCAAGGAGAACGTACATTTCGAAGGAGAAGCGTTCGGCATCTGGATTCAACGCCGCGAAGGATCAACTAACTTTGCTTTTCCGTTCAAATGCTCCTAGTGACTTTAAGTGCAGACAGTTGCTAGTATATCATGGGAAAAATCCTTGCAGCTTGAACGGAAAAAATGTGTAACTTCATAAGTAATGGAAATCAAATCGAATAGCCTGGTGACCACAGCTTAGTTTACAGACTTCTTCAACTTTTGCTTCGTATCCAATGTCAGAGATTATCATTAGAGTTACGTTGCAAGGTGCAAACAAAAACATTGAGGTACTTTTTCTCCCACCTAACAATACATCTATGTTGCAGACGCTCGATCAAGGAGTTATGAAAACTTTGAATAGAAATACAGAAGGCGCAAGTTCGAATAACTCAGGACAATGAAAAAAAATAAACTCGAGATCATGATTGTTGATTCCTGGCGCAGATTCAGCATTATAGTCGCAATAAAAATCATAGCGGAGGAGATGGATGAGGTGAAAGAGTCTACGGTAATAGTCGTTGTCCTTTATGTTGGAACAGTCTCTGTCCTGAATAATTTCGGTGGGTTTCCTTCAGTGGAAGACGAGATGGGCGAAATCGTGAGCCTGACGAAAGCTGTTGGGGAAAAGGATTTTATTATACACAGGAGAGAGAGGTAGAAGAACCGTTCCCTTCAAAATGAGTTTACGGAAGAAGAGTCGCTGATTGGCTGATTTTAGCGAAAACAAAGCAGCGTGTGAGGATTTAGTGACAGCAGAAGGAAGTAAGCATTCAACATTGGCCATAAAAGCTCTCAGAGACACTTTTGATGAAGTTCGAGAGACATTAATTCGACTTAATCCGAGCATAGAGAGAAGCTTTGAAATGTAAAAATGAAACGTTTACATTTCGAGCTTCTCTCTTATTTCAAGCTTTAACCGAGACCTCTACAAAAGCATGAAGAGCGCGGAAAAACAATTGCATTACATCCTTCCTCAAGATGGCATCAAACGGTATCTCCCCTTCAGAATCCTCGGAGTAGCGTACAAATTAAACAAGGTCGATTTCCACAACAATTCCAGGTTTGCATGTCCAATATTCCTACAGATCCCTCATTTGACAAGGACCAGCAACATCACCCTTCCTTGTTTGGTGATGGGCGTTTTCTGCATTTTCAACTTCAGGACTGTACGCGCGGATTGGTCAAGGACCACTGAAAGCAATACCGATTTCGTATTTGTTTTGACTGATATCCATGACCATTGGCAGTAACAACATTAGCGCTTGACATTCTGTTGGCCATTCAGTCGAACTTTAATGTCATTTCACTGAAGAATATAACTCCTATGAGTAAAATCTATTCTTTGCTCTTAAAATGATTTAAAACAGATGACAATTCCTAATCGAAAATATTTTCATCCAACTCGATACTTTTTCTGAAAAACAAAATTTAATAAACGATAGCATACTGAAGATAGTATACAATTTTATAATACTATACTGTTTCTACGGACCTGTGATTACGACATTATTCTCTTGTGATTATGTAATCAATTTCATACGCGCGGGCAGAGAAAGTTTAGGAAAATGTTTTGATGAATAAATACTTTGATGTTGAGATTGAGGAACGAAACTCCGCATAACCCATAATACTAATATTTCACAAAGCGTGATTACACATAACATATATTCACACACAAGTGTACATCACACACATATTACTCCCATATATTGGAAGCAACTGTATTTCCCGAAAATTTATTATTAACGGTAGGAAGGATAAATAGGATTCGAGGTTGTTTCCTTAAGTATGAGGTTCTCAACCTTTTGCGAAAACCACCAACACGAAAGGGAAAGAGTTTCTGTACTATTTATGAGAGGTTTGAAATTCCTTAGCAACGGTTAATACGATACATAATCTGTAATGGAAAGTACTCAATCTAATAATCTAGCATCTGCATAATTCAAGGATATTTTTATGGTATTACCTAGACGTATAATAGCGCCGTAAGTTGTATTTACATTATTTATGTTATAAATGAATAATTCGATTAATGTATCGGTGATTGTGATAACTTCAGGCTCATAAAATGCTTAACTTTAAAGAAATTAAGTTTACTTGTAAAATAGTAAAGAATATTCGATGCAATTGGCGTTCAAAGTTCTCTTTATCGCCTGTTGGATACAATAAAAAAAACCAAATTGTCGAATGGCATTGTACAAAACAATCTATTTTTTATAAATTGGCGCTCTCGAAAGTGAGTGGTAACAATAGATAATTACGGAAGACAATGAGGTTTTTCCGGGAAACTGGAACGCCCTACATACGTTACTGTTATATTGTTGTACAATACAATGTTATGAAAGTAGTTAGATAATCAGAATAATTATCAGTGTAGTTTTCCCTGGGTTTTCTACCTCTTAGAGAAACAATGCTGTTTGTCACATATCTCTACAATAAACATTATATAAAATAAGTGGGGGCAGACGGACAGTACGCAAGTTATGTGTAAGGATATTTATCAGTAGTTATATATGAAAAAGGCTTTAAATTCTCATTCAAACTTTAAATTTTCGTATGAATATTACTTAGACGACAAAATAGAAAAGTGGTCGTATAAGTATTGAATACTGTATTCTTATTCCTCTCCAACAAATACACAAGCAGTCCATGCCCTGCATCATGAATCACAGCACAAAGCCATCCCTTCTCTTGACAAACAGTGACTTCGTTTCAAGATTTCAAATAAGCAAGACACGCTACACACAAGAAGTGTGGCACTGTTGGTACACAAAATGTGCGCTCGCGCGCCTCATTTGTTTCATAAAGCGCGGAATTACGAAAGGAGATTTTTTCAGCGCATCTGTTTTTCTATCTGAGTGACCCATTTGTGAAGAGGCGCAATTTTCCCGGTTGCAAGCGACGCTGCTTCATAATTATAAACTTCAATTGTTCTTCCGCGAATTATCTGAATCGCAGTTACATAAAGTGAGTAAATAAGCAGCGAACTGAGTTTATTATGTTTTCCGTTGAACAGCAGATGTTTTGAGAATCTGATGAGTAGTCATTCGATCTTTTCCAATCACCACCGGTACGTCTCTTTAAATAGCGGTTAAATCGCAAATAAAATCATTCCTATGGCCTTTTTCCCTCATTAATCACATTCAATTGAATTTACTAAGATAAGGAAAGTTATTATTATATTATTATTATAAGAAAAAGCGCCACACCGAATAAAACAGGCTGTGCTTGAGAACTGAACACATAATAAACAAAACCACAGCAGCTTAAGCTATACCTGACAAATATCATTATATAAATTTGCGTATTATCCGTCCGTATGTACGTCCCCTCTCTAATCTAGAAACTGTTTGATTCTGAGATATTAGGCGAACTGCATTGCGTTTCTATGAGGGAGATACCAAGGTATACCATTCTCATTCCTAAGAAGGCTCGGGTTCGAACCCAGGATTCAATTATAAGTCTCATAAGAGATGCACGTAAAGTGCGTGTGCATGACTCGAAGAGTTTGTTTCATTTACAAATTTAAATTAGAAAAAATGGTCCTACGAAATCGAGACTAGAGTCAAAAGAAAGGAATATGATTATATAATTTTCTTTATGTTCTGAAATGTTGATGTAGATTCGAAATTGCGAGAATTTTGATAAATTAACGGATATTTTGTTAAATTTTGTGAACATATAAACAACACATTTAATTAACGGCCGAGGAGAATACACGGGGACGTTTGCGTGGAATTAATGGTAGGAAATAATGAAACACTTTATGAAGAGGCGGCGATACTCTGAGATTCCACTGTAAGCACAGTGCGATATATAAATTGCAGGGACACACATACGGCCATGTGGGAGTGTTTCTTGATTTACCAAAGGATATTCATGTGTTGATTTTTCGCGATCAAGATGAGCAAGAAAAATGATGTAGAGAAAAGGGAACATTTTTGGAGACGAACGCGTTTTTAACGTAAACGAACTTTTAAAGCTGTGGTTTTATGTGATTCTCACGAAATGCATGGTTTTCTATGAAATCGAGTATGTACTATTTCCGAATTCTTTTAATATAATTAGCTTAAAATTCATTCCTGATTTGTAATTATAGGAGAACTAAGACTTAGTATTTTGCGTATTCAGTTATATTTTACTTAAAATTCAATTTACATTGACTTCCACCGTGCTTGACAGGGGAGTTTACCAAACCTCGATTATTGGTGCCGAGGACAATTTTCATCCTGCAAGAATAAGCTCGAAATTTAAAAGAAGATTTAACGGTTAAGAGATGATAGTATATTTTCCTTCTTAACTGAAAAATACATGATTTTTACGAATGTTGATCTTATAGCCTCAGTTAAGGAAATATTTCTTCATACATTTTATTACGATCAAAAGTTTTCGACATTAATCCAGAATCAATCGAACCACCTATGGGTCACAAATAGATAATGAGTTATAGATTTACAACTAATGCTTTCTGGCAAATAGGACAAGATGTATACAATAATAGATATACGAGATATCGTATCATTATAATTGCGTTCCGTAATTCTTGACGGGGATGTTTACTAGCGTAGAGCTTAAGTCAGTTTGACTGCATGAAGAGGCTGGGTCTCACGAAAATGTGAAACCAGCCTCCTCAATACTTATTTGAGTGGAAGTGATATAAATCTATGTTATGGGACTAAAATCTGTTGAGAAATCACGATAACCGATGATACGAATATAATAGAAGTTAGTAGAATGACTTATTTTACAGGCGAAAACAATTCCAAGAGATAAAGCGTCGAAAAACGCAGCATGAAAAATGATCGACAGCCTCTGTCCACGGTAAATAAATTCAGGCACCACTCGTTGCTTTGGATGAAACAGAGCATATTCTCAGATGCATGAGAATAAATTCGATTGGATGAGAAACTATTCACGGGTAATTGCAGTGGGGGAGGTGAAGCATCAGCAGAGAGAGGGTTATTGTGGCAAGGTCAGCAGATCTCAAGGGGTGAGCAAGGTCAGAGGTGACTGCAAAGGAAGATTACTCATGACCTTTGCATATCAAATAGAAATAGAATACTGTACGAGATAAAGAGGGTGAAGTTTCAGTACGATTCCGCAACGGCAGACACTCCGACGCAGGAAACCCATTTCCGTAAACAAATGGCACTCTTTCTTGTTTTGGAAAGACTTCGGCTGCTTACAATTACATTTTAAAGGTAACTCTTGAAATGATCTGTCGCTGTTCGCATGCCGACGCGTATAGGCGTGGAACATACGATCAACTTTCAAAAGAGAATGCGTTGTTTTAGCCACGGCAATAGCTAATTTTGGGGTTACCTTTCCCGATTGGAAATCGATTTCTGCTTATTGTGATGCGTCTCAGGTCAGCAAAGGTTTCGGAAAGTTTATTAAAAAATTCAAAGGTGTATTTATAGGTGAATCAAAAGAGTATTTGCACCTGCTACATTATTTACTGATATATATCGAATAATTTTCGTTTTTTATTTGGTACCAAATCATCAACGGTGGTGCGAAAAATGGCAACTCGACCTTAACGCAAGTAAATGCTCCGTAGTAAACTTTTTCGAAAGAAAACAGTTGCGGCAGAATAAATCTTACAATATTAACGGAACGGAAATAAAAGTAGTCGACTCAGTCGAGTATCTCGGAATCACTCTTACGAATAACATGAACTGGAGCATGCATATCCGTAACATTTGTGCTAAAGCAATTAGAAAGCTCGGTTTCATTAGGCGTATTGTCGGTAGATGTGACGAAAAAGTTAAGAGAGCGATGTTATTTTGCGTTAGTTAGGCTCCATCTGGAATATGCATCAGGTATATGGGATCCGGCAGACGATACAAGCATCCGTGAACTCGAGAAAGTACAACGGAAAGTGATACGTTTTGTTAAAAAGTGCTACGACAAAAAAGCAAGCGTTACCAAAATGCTCTCAGACGGAGGTTGGGAATCCTTAAAAGATAGGAGATTAGAAGCTAGATTGCGATTGCTTGATAAATTTAGGGAAAGTACGTTTGCGGAAGATGTAGACGATATTATGCGAACCCCCTGCTACCATGGGCGATCCGACAATGAGCGAAAAATAAGAGAAATAGATGCTGGGAAGAGTCGTTTTAAGTATAAGTAAAAAATAGTCCGAACCCTCGGTGTTTTCACCCCCTGCCACACTCCGAAAGGCGGCTTGTAGGGTATTTATGTAGATGTAGATGTACATTATCCACCAGGTCTTTAATGTAGATAAGAAACAAAACTGGTCCAAAAACACTTCCAAGCGGAACATCTGAAGAGATGCATACGTGATCGAATAATATTCCATAAACCCAACTAATCAACATCCTCAACGCAAATACACACTTAACAGTCAGAAGAATATTACATTGAAATAAACAATGAGGCACCAATTAAATGTCATCTTGAGCAAACATTAAACTAATCCTTATTTAATAAGGATTATGAAACAACATTTGACTAAACCCACAGATTAGAAAAACACTTACGCGACCGGTAATAAAAAGAATCCTGAGGGACCAAAGGGACAATTAAAGTGTTTTCGTCATGAATTATACTCATTAATGATTCGATCAACTGTAGCATCGTGCGGTGAATTCGAAGTCTTCCATTAGATTAGTTTGATCCCACGCATTTGCTATTTTCCTTTCACCTCGTTGACAACATTCGGAGAAAAGACTTATTAGATGATTTAGTTATGACTCCCTAAATAAATGTATAAATGAACTACATAAATAAGTGAGTATATATCGTATTTGCATACGTCGTTTAGAAAGTATAAATGCGTATTTAAATGATACTGAACACAGTTAGATTATATAAATAGTCTATATATTGTAGTAATGGAATGAGTGGTATATTTACCTATCGATATAAAATGCAATGTACAGTAATTTTGTTTTTTTTAATATCCACCTACATAATACTTGATTATTTAGTCGATATCCAGAAAGCACGTTGGACTCAATAGCCTCAAACATTAGCTTCCACAGCTATAAGAGGGAATGAGGCTAGATGAAGATTATTGAGGTGGATGAATTTTGCATTTCTCACTGAGCCATAATGTTAGAAGCGGGACGAAATTGTGGTAAAATGACACAAATGAATGTCACTATTAGTAGCGTTAACTATGTAGTTGCTAAATTATTTCAGCTTCACTCATACCTCATTATCTTACGTATTATCGCAGACTTAAACAGGACTGAAATATAAGCAATTAAAAGATATTCATAAATACAGGGACCCATCATAATACTACAGCGTAATTACATGTTTATGCGTTGTGAATTATTTGAATTTTTTAGCTTCTCCAGGCCTTAAGACAAAGAAAAGAGGGCTTTAAAGTAATCATTATGATTATAAAATTTTTATCTCAATTTTTTTGATTAATTCGTTCCATTAATTTGTCATATAATTTCGATAATTACCTTGGAAACCTCCTTAATGTGTATTCCCGTGATTTTGCGAAGACCGAACAAGGAGTCATCGACAGAACGAAGCAGGGAAATCGAAATGCGATGTGTTTTTCTTGAAATTTCTTGAATTGTAGGCGATTGACCGCCATATTAGGTGAGAGCAATCCTTAAATAGAAAGCGATGTGGCATCGCCGCACGTGTGAAGGGGATCCGCACCAACTCAACCTTTCCCCGTTTATTTCCACCTTCTTTTCCCTCTCGCACTTCCAATACTTCATCTCCGCAAAACTCGAAGCTTCGAACATATCTCCGCAATCAGTCGCTTCTCGGAACGATAGAGCCGCTCATTTCCTCACAAAACAATGGAACAGTACAGTCAAGTGTATAAGAATTTATTCTGGGCTGCCAAACCGTTTCTTCCTAATCTTTAATAGTTAAAGTAGTTCATTATTTAGATTACCAAATACAATTTACAATTTCGCTTATGATTCTTCTATATATCTTTAAAAAAACTTCTCATATTCTAATTGTACAAAACACAGAAAAGCATTCATAAACATCTACTATAAGAGTGTTTGAAGCAGTAATTCATTTGCAGCTTTCCCTATTTTCAATTTACGTCCGTTTATTCTGCTAGGTAATTTATAAATGCCAAGTAAATCGCGAATTTCCCGTAAGTATTACATAAATGACTTGGTAAACTGCGGGAACCCAATCCCAATCATTCGAAACAATTGGAAGCAGAATCGATAATTGAAATAATCTATTGGAGAGTTTATGACTCTTTATTTGCATCCATTTGTATGAAAGCGAGTGCATCATCCGAGCAACCACTCTACGGCGTGGCTTTCTCACCAACACAGCCTACGGAGTACGTGGACGCATCAGTCAAAGCCCCTTATGTCCTTGAACAATAAACGGTGTTGCATTTACAGCGCTGCGAATGGAGGATTAAACGATTAATTCCAAATTACGAAGAATTTAACGATATCAAGAATTTTCATTTCGACCGAAACTGGCGCTGCCTTAGAATACGTCTTCTTCCAACCCTCCTAACAAGAGTGGAGGTTCACAACCTATGGCACAGGACGGCGAGGCGTAGCTTCTCAAGTATTCCAATGATGGCTGGTGATTATAGCAATACTTCCGAGCAGTTTCATGTTGTTGTCTCAGATTCCGCATGGAAAAATTTAGATTTATCTCTTATTATGATGGATGTGACTAAAAGAAAAGGGATAGCAAGGAAGTTGACAGCCACCGTATTAGAGTTAATAAACTTTACGTTTGGAAAACCTTCCTGGCTTTCTCATATGAGGGCTGGCCCTGGCTCCTCTAATACTACGAATGTTAGTTCACAAACTACTTTTCGCTATCTCTATGCTTTTAGTAAGCTACATACTTCAGGTATACAATGGCGATAGGTTTCAAACGTACTTCATCAACTATGTTTCGACTTCCATCTGCTGTTTGTCCTCGGACGTTACCTCTTCATCCAATACTTATACTACATGCAGCAAATGCTCCTCTTCCAATTGAGAGCCATTTCTCTCTCTAATTATCTCCCCTCTCGCATCCTCCTCAATCCTTCCTTCTACCGCACCTCCTCCTCCATCCACCGCCGGACCTTCGCCTCACACACGCACTCTCCCCTGCGGCGACGCCAAGCGGAGGAGGAGGAGGTTACAAAAAAAAACACGCACGATAAAAGGCTGCTGCCTGGCTCTACTACGACGTAGTAACCACTAGCAGTATTTGTAGTATACTACGGGTGGAGGCGGTGGGGGTGATCACGTGACCGGTTTTCCAACTCTGCTTTCCTCGGGCGACAGACAACTCACCCCACGCGGAAACTCAACGCAGCTAATACGGCGCCTTCTTCCACGCGACTGTCTTTTTTTCTCTGACGAGTGACGCTCGCCTGATTTATTCGGCACCGTTCAAAAGGTCACCGAACGCTTCTTCTTAACAAAAAGTGGAAGGGCGTAATCAGTCGCGATTTCCTACTCGAGGGATCGCTTTCTTTTTCTATCGCAGGGAAAGTGCAACTTTATTCAGAGTTGTATATTATGAGTGGAAATTGGACGCTTGTCTTCCGAAGACGATTGTCTTTTGGATTTCCCGAGTAAACTTTGAGAGTTCTCTTATGAAAGGCCCCTTCCTTTAGACCGCAGAAAGGTTTTCCTCTGACAATCGAGACTAGCATACACACGTAAAAGTGCTCTCCGGTTCTCAAGGATTCCTAAACTACGGTTAACATATTCCGATGACAAAAGAAACACGACGGATGAAATTTGGAAAAAGGTTAAACAGGAATATTCTTCTAAAACTTTTTGAGTCAATTTTATGAAGTGGTGGTAGTTCTTCGAAAGCAGAGGTCATACCGCGTATGGGCCACACCGATTTTATGAATTATTTAACTACTGTTCGATTTTTATGGGAATCGCAGAATCACTTTATAGTGCTCTTAATTTTATTACTCTGAAACTGCCGTTTTTTAGTTTCCCCCGCCATACGCCACTGGCAGCTTGCTGGGTATGAATCTAAATCTTAAATCTACCGGAAACCAAAACTCAAATCGGAATTAAATAAAATATTGACCAGGACAATAGCTCCACACCAGGACACTAGGTATCGCTCCAATCGTGACGTTTTGTAACTTCGTAGACGCTCGATAATATCCGTAACTGAAATGCACAATTTGATTGCATTTCTCGAAATTTCAAGCTTGCGTTATCGCTGGATTTTTAAAATCTTTAATTTAAGTCGTGTGAATGCACCACTCGTTTATAAGAGTTTACCAAATGTTGTGCGACTTAAATGGGGCCTAGCAATAATGTGATAATTAGTTATTTCATCTATTTATGTCTTAAAAACTGTTGTCAAATTCGGAGTAGCAGCTAAGTTACCCCCAAATTGGCGTGAGATTATTGTAGGATTGTCCCTAATATTTTCTATACTTTGTGGAATAGTTAATATGGAAGAACATTCGATCAATACCTAATGATTTATTTCTTTCACTTTTCAGTGGTATAAGTCGTTGTGTGTGTTAGGAATGAAGTGAAAAGTCAAAACAATGTCCAGGAGTGCCATGCTTACGTCAGCAGCTGGCGTTTCAAATTGCTCCCGTAAGATAACGTACCAATTGATGGGTTAACAAAAGATAAATACCGCATATTATCAGCAGCACGTGTATTTAAGTTTGTTTCAAACTTTTATTAAATGGATTTCAGTTATGCTAAAAGACCAAATATAATATTTTCACTAAGAATAAGAATGAAATGTTTTAACAAAAGGATCCGAAAGAAACTTTACTAAGAAAGACATCGCGAGACCCCTGATCACCAGGAAAGCCACCGCTCCTGAGATTTATTGCGGTATTCACAATGGGTTTAGGAAATCATACGTTTTCTTCCGAAGAAAAATGTTTGTATGGTTAAATGTAACGTCTTATTGAAATCTCAGCAAGATTATTTCGTTCTATTCCCCCAAAATGTTTCCGCTTTATTCATTTCCAATCCACTTCGCTATCTCCATGTCTGCTGAAGAGACTTTCTCTTCAAAAACAGTGACTAGTAGTTGAGATCATCGAGGCGCCGTAAACGTATACCCGGAATTTATAGATAAGCAAGTTGGGGGCGAATGGGATTTCTATGGAAGACTCCCTTTTTAAAGAACAAATTTCGTAGAATCATCAACCAGTTTGGAAAGGAAATGGTGCGATTCTGGTATAGAGGCTTCCTCTTTGTCGATGAAACATGCAGGCGGCACACGTGAAAGGAATTCAATTTCTCCACCATTTTGGTCGGATTTCTTGTCATTTCCCTCGTAAGGGAATTTGGGAAGTATCGACTGAGTAAATGGTTACTTAAACTCACCCAATCAATGCGTAAAACCAACCTCTTCGAATAAACATATCCCCAGCATAGGGAAAGATATTTGACAGGGTTTAATTCGGTCGTCCATGTTCAGCTATTCACCAATATTTACCAAAATTGGTCCCTAAATTAATGGAAGTTAGAAAGTTATGAAAGAAAGGGCACTTTTAAACCTTTGACTTTCAAACTTCCTACCCTTTAAAAAACAACATAAATAATATTCAAAGTTTCATTTCCAACAATATTCTTAACGCTGGTTAATCTATAAAACATCCACTCGCTGACAAGCAATCGCCACACAAATTTGTTTCTGTCAGAGGCGAAACATTTCTTTCCATTTTTCAAAATCACTTATTTAACAGTGCCATTTATAATTATGATGCCTATGATCAAACTATGATCACTTTGAATAAAATCCTTATAGAACGGTCCCTCTGGAAAAACATGCACTTTTATTGTGATAATGAAGATAATAAGAGTTAATTATGCCTTTGGATTAAAATTCCTCTATCTTTAACAAAAATGAACGAAGAAATTTTTCTAGAAATCACATAAATATATTGTCTAAAACAGGTGAACATCGAGTTATAACTTTCGTAATTATTTCATAACACTTTTGAGACTTAATAAAGATATGAGACATTATTTGATTTGCCCTCCAAAGTTTCCCATTGTCGTTTGTCTTCCTTCACTCAGCATTGTACCGAAAAGTCGCAGTAAAGACAGAAATGAGAGCAGTAAATGAGCGCCGGTTTTTCCTAAGTTCAGTCATTTCCTCTTTTCTCAGAAGACACGCGCAGCGCTGCTAAACCACTCGAGATATCCGTTATGAAAAATACATAGCGTCCAAAGACATGCCTGAGTCGGCTTTACGATGCAACGCTTCGCCTTTCAGGTGATCTTCGCTATTTTGCGGAGTACACGAACGAGGCGTGGAATACAGGGTTTCACTATAGAATAAAAGGTTTTGTCACAGACAAACACATAATTAAATTACAACTTCATAAAACATAGCCCATATTTTTCGGTCGCATAACCTATGGAAATGCCATGTGATTTTTCTTTCCATTATCTTCTAAAGACTCATTTATGTCGCGATGTATCAAAGCTCACGTTTGGTCGACTATTTAACTATCAAAATGCTGAAATTAAGCAATTGCAAAGAATATTTATATTATCCAGCAATAGAGAAAGCTTTTCTTCGGATGAAAGCGTTGCAATGAGTTAATCCAGGAGAGAGAGAAGCTAAAATGTTTTCGATGACGGACGTGAAAAATAAAGATTAATTACAATGGAGCGTCATTATCAAAGAAGCGTTTCACAGAAAAGAACGACAAATCAAATAAAGTTATATACCGATTTGGCCGTCGGATACTGTGGGTACTGCGTTCGCCTTCGGTGAAAGCAGTCCCAGGTTCGATTCCCGGATGAGGTCGTGAGGTTACCTAGCATCTCGAAAATGTTGTGAATCGACCTGAAATAATATGTACCTATTTGGCTGCAGTGGGCCAGAAAAACCAATTGTGCACACTCAGGCCGGGTTCGTCGTAAATGCTGCCTGGATTCGGATTCCGTGACATCCGATTGTAACTGACGCAAGAATGACACTAAGGAAACTGTGGTCAAAGAAAGGGTTAAGGATTTGAGTGACGACCGTGCTGTATGTCACGTGAGCACGAGACTGCTGCAAATCATTTCTCTCCATTGCGACGCTTTTTGGAATCGAGATGCTGAGCGATTATTCGATGCAACTTTCGAAGGAGTTAATGGCGGAAGTAGCGGAACAAGAGAGAGAATTAAAGATGTTTCTGTAGAGAAGGAAGCCTAACGCGAGGGATTACGATTACCAGTGAGGTATTTACCACGAAATTGAGTCTAGATAAGGAACCCTTCAGATAATAGATAAGAGCTCCAAAAGACTCAGGCGAGGGGTCCTTTGCCTGGACCCAAGTCTCGAATTTCACTGAGAAAGGGTTCACAAATAAAAATAAATGCGAGTGGAAAATGCTCGTGGCACGCTAACCAGTTGAGTGCCACTGGTGGAGGTCGAAAGGGCAATCCAGGGGTGAGGGAAATGAGCGATAAAAGAGGCCAGGATTTACATCTCTCGTTACCAAGACTGAAAAAGTTATTACTTCCGCAACATTTGTGAATTCTTCTGCGTTTATGAGATCTGAACATCATTGTATTTGGAAGCAGTTCGACCCTCGGATTTTAACGTAACTTTTCCGTTGCTCACGCTCGATAATTTCATATGCGACATTTATTTGATTATTTCAACGTATCAAGCATTATTATCTGTAAAACATTAACCACGAGTTATGCGAACTTCTCAATAGTACATACATGTCTATATATACGATATCACAAGTTAAGATAAGAATATTTTAAGATGTAACCCTGAAATTCACGATATCGTTGGAAAATATCGATTCCTATCGCATGTCATAAAGACATTTGTCCTAGTGGCCATAGGTTCGATTCCAGAATACATCAAATTTCGTCCATAAGGGCTACATAGGGCTTCTTTAATTTTTTTTCGGGGCGCTTACCGGAAAGTAAACAGCTAAAATTCGGCATACGAATAGCATTCGTAGCTATATTTCATATTCAAACTTAACAACTCCTAAATTAATCCTTAGTTCGATGCCAGGGCACGTTAATTCGTTCTCCATAAGAAATGCACAGGAAACTAGGATAATATTTTGAGCTACTTACCGATACAATATCGCCTTGAAACCTGAGTGACAGTTAGGCGATGTTTTTGCTTTTTTTGCGCGAAGAACCAGACCATCTCAGTAAGAAATAATTGAGACAAGGTTTCTATTCCAGAAGGCCCCAAACAGGCTACATTTCGTGATTTTGTGAATCGCGTGGAATTTTCCGATAGAGTATTCTATCGGACTATGTTGAAATTCACAATATCGGTTGAAGATATGGTTTTTTATCGCATGTAGTAAAGACGATTCCCACCGTGGCCATAGGTTCGATGCTCGCCGTATCAAGGAATTGACCCGAGGGCGTATGGCAGGGGGTGTATTAATGTCTTACCTAATCTACCCTATATGATATTTTCTAATATGGTGTCGTCTTGAAACCCAAGGGATAGATTTAGATTTGTAAGTCGCTGCAAAACGGCAGTGGCGTATGGCAGGGGGTGTATTAATGTCTTACCTAATTTACCCTATATGTAATAACCAAAAATTAGAAAAAAAATATAAGTAACAGTTTTCTGTTTCTGTCCAGTTTGAAGAATGTTATTTTCCGATTCTAATTCGAATTCCACTCCGCAAAGATAAAGAGGATTTCGGTTTCTATGTTCAGAACCCGTTTGATGTATTCGAATCCGATCCTATTTGCCATTCACCAATTTGACACAGGAAATTTGTCTGCGATAGCTATTTGCCTAGCAGAAATTATTGATAGCATGACAACTACAACGATACCTCTGCTAACGAATATATTTCGTTCTGGAATCACATTCGTGATCCGTTATCTTCGTTGCCCGAAACGCGACGTTATCAGTCATCTCCTTCCTCGATGTTCCGAACACAGACAGTCCATTTTGGTTGGGTCCCCCATGTGATGTGCCCAGCTCAATCTTATGCCGTACATACAGACGGAAAAGATAAAGTAATAACAATAATAATGTTTATTATGCCATATTGCATGTCACCTAAGGGCAACAGTGTAAGGAAATTACAAGATACAAGTAGTCATAAACGTAAAAATAAAGATTTTCTAGGTTTACGAAAAGTTTACATGTAAGAAATAAACATTGCATTAAAAAATACACACAATATTTGAGAAAAATTGATTGAAAACATACTGAAACGATAGGAATTTGAACTGAATTATTGTTTCTGCTTCACGGGATCATTATTGGGAGTACCAGAAAGTAGTAATGAACAAAACGAATGTATTACGAAAAGTTAATGATCTGTGTTAAGGGACATAAACAGATCATGAATCATTTCTGAAGATATTGGAATGGCCTGGTCGTTAATGTTTGCTGCTTCTTGTTAGCGCGCTCATCCACTAAAGCATTCGTTAGCCAAGTCCGAAAATCAGCGAAAACAATCTTCGTCTGCCGTAAGGTTCGTTAAGTGGGTCACTCGTTAGCCGAAGTATCGCTGTATTCTATTTCTCAACTTTGGAACCACTCGAATGGTACTTAACGGCGTTTTATAAATTTTAAAAAACTTAATCCGAAGACGAAAAGTTTGTCTGGAGAAGAAGATATAACGCAGAGTCACGTCCTCTTCGATGCGTAAGTTTTACCCTATATTTTCCGCTCCCCAATAACCCTTTCCTCTATTAAAGCGCGCACTGGACCAACGGATGCTACAACAATTTGCTTCTGGAGCCCGTCCACGAAAATCGAATCCCAAGCTGAGCTCGATGACGGCCTTCCACGTAATCGCCTCTCACAATTGCCTCCGATCACTAAACGCATTTCCCGAAGGCGTACGCGAGAATCAGCTGACATTAAATTCGAGGAAATGAAATCTGTTGCGAGGAAAGCACGACTCGACTGCAGACACCGAATTTACTTTTGGAACTTTTTATCTGACGAAAATTAGGGTCTAAAAATCGGCTTCGAGAAGATGTCAGTGCAACATTTCGATAAACCCATCCCAAATGCGGATAAAACCTCCCGGAAATTTCAGAAATATTTGTGGAGTCAAACCAAAGACTCTTCCATACACCAAAGGTCTGTATCATAGAACTAAAGCTAAGGTTTTTTAGTATTCTTCGACCTCTGACGATGATAGACCTCTGACATTGCTATTGAAATGCGCATTACGTGATTCCTAGAAGCCCGCTTAATCCGTTTCCTTTCTTTTGTTTCCTGTTTCAGAGGGAAAGACGCGAACCTCCAGCATAACGGCTCTTGGAGTGTTTTTAAACCTGTAATAGAAATCATGTTGATTTCTCCTATCTGAAGATACTTCTTAAAAAACTGCTTTTGTGTGTAACTTCACAGCTACACAAGCTAGTCACAAAATGAATGTATTTCTCTTGAAGGCACTCTAACCAAAATAGTTAATAAGTAAGGATAAGCGACATTTCGGTCATTTTTTAAACATTTTTAAGCACACATTGCATCAACCAAAGCCATTGTCAACTGTATCTGAGGAGACAGTAATAGTGAAAAAACGACCGTATGAATGCATAAAATCGAAGTTTCACTTAAAATAAAGAACGTATCCTCGTCTGCCAATCATAGAATCTTTCAAAAACAAGTGAAGGAAACATAGTTTGTCCCTTTCCTTCATTTTCGTCGTTCATTTTAGTATATCAAAACGATCCTTCGGAATAAACGGTAATTAATAAATTTGATCTTCTCCAGAGATGTTCTACGAACGAACGAACTAAACGCCCTTATGATTAGTTCTTTCTATTTGTTATTAATTCATAAGAACGGATTTTTATCATGATCGGGTGATGATAATGATCTAGATGATAACATATATTCAGAAGGAAATCATGATCGTTCTAAAGAATCGTACTATAAATCGTGGGTATTCGTGAAATATGATATGATCCCGATTAGGATCTTTACTTCTACGCGGGACGCCACCGGAAGGAGCAAAAGCAGCGACTTATACGCCTTAACAGATTTAAAACTGGTTTACTTGTAGAAAAATTCAAATCTGTAGCAAGATTTCGAAGTCGCCTGTTTTCTGCTGAAAGTTGTTTTTATTCCTCTCTCGTCATGGAGAGGTGACACAAAGTTGAGGCCCAAACAGTGGATTCTGTTAGCTATCGTCTTATTTTATCGAATCAATAGAAATACTTCCCTAGTCTCGAATTTTAATTCTCTTCGTCAACTTTTAAAAGAGCCGACTTACGTACGGTAAGTAGCAATAAGGAAGCAACAGGGTTGCTCGTGAGACGCAATCCCAAAAAGCGGATCCCTGTGCGTGGGCAGCTGAGAAATGGTCTTTTCAAGGCGAGCCCACGCATCCATCATCATCACGTCTTCTTTTGAACCCACTATTATGCCCTTATCTCTACTCCTTATTTTCCTACTCCATTTTCATCCGACCTTCGGATTGCTTCGCTCTTAAACCCTTTCGTCAACAGTTCCTCTCTTTTGTCAACCACGATTCACCTCAGACGACATCCAAGTCTCGAGTGCATCACAGGTTTTCAATGGCGAAGTCACCATCAGCTGTTGGACGAATGGTAGTAAGGGAAATGTAAATCATGACTAGTATTAGATGATTTCCGAACATTATAATACGGCAACTGTCTAACTTCAGTAAATGCCTCACATTTGTATCACCTCTCCGTGCAGCGGAGCGTCAATACACTTCCTTGGCTTTCTGATCATCATCACCTATGGAGTAGGGTTATGACGGTCGCCGATGAATAGGAAGCTGAGAGAGGGAAATATTAAGGGCAATGCTGGAAAAGGCCACTTTGGTTTGCAAAGAGAAACTAAGAATACAACTGTGGTAATGAGAATACTAACAGAAGGAACATAAGAATTTGTTTTGTTGATTTCGGAAAGGCTTTCGAGAGAGAGTAAATAATAGCATAGAGAGGAATAGTGAAAAGCAATGGCTATTTAAAGAAAAAGAATTTCATGTAACGAAACAGCGCGAATTGGGCAGAGTTAGTTAGAGTCTAGTTAGAGTTAGAAGTGTTAGGCGGTCCCTTGCTTCGAGTTCCTTTAAATGCGTAAGCAGAGGAAAAGGCGAAAGAAATGAGTGATTATGGTGTAGGGAAGTGGTTCAGCTAATTATAATTGGCGACAAGGATATTGTTCGTGGCTCAGATAGGGATTCATAAATGCATTAAATGACGAGGCATGAAAATTGGAGAATAAATTTAGTTTGTTTGAGAAAACTAAGGTAACAGTCGGGGTTGATGTGGAAACTGGATCAGGTGAGTGAATTGCCTGATTTGAGATGCCTTCTTTCTCACGAAAGAGAGGTTAGAAGGAAAATAGCAGTAGCGGAGGAAATTATCTAAATGACTAGAGAAAATATTTAAAAAAAAAATATTCGTAAAATCCTTGGTGTGAAGTTTTTGTACAGGAAACATGTGGACTTCATAGGGGGAGGACATCTAAAGATAGGGTATGGCGTAGAATGGAAAAAGTAAGTAGGGTCGATAGAAAAACACACGGCGATTGGGGAGGAGAGGGTTTTAATTGAAGTAACTGAGCGTCGATGGATGAAATTGGTGGTCAAACATTGAGAGGAGAGGTATCATTAAAGAATGTGATTGAAGGTTGCAAGGAGGAGCAAGGGAAGGATTGCAAGAGGAGAAAAAATATGTTATATGAATTAAAACGCGGGATTAGTTAAAAAGAAATAAAAGTAAGGGTATTAAGTAGGGAATTTAGGGCACATGATCCTACGGAAAGGTAACTCCTCCTAGATGACGAGGTTGTGATTTAAAATAAATGTTTTCCGTTGAATCGCTATTCACATGTTTATGAGATGCTGATGCTTCAGATCTTTCTAAGGGTAACTGAT
Source organism: Ladona fulva (assembly GCA_000376725.2). Classification (NCBI taxonomy): domain Eukaryota; kingdom Metazoa; phylum Arthropoda; class Insecta; order Odonata; family Libellulidae; genus Ladona; species Ladona fulva. Next base: position 704,950 of record KZ308199.1, on the reverse strand, counting down.
TTTATTATTTTTCCTTTTTGGTCCACACGCAAATATTTATGGCGATTCATTAAATAATTCAAACCTAACTCATTTCCTACTCTGCTACCATCGTTCGAGTTTGTATCGTGATTTTTTTAAAATCTAATGGTCTTAAAGTATTTCCAAATTCAATATTTGAACAATTATCTGTGGTGTCATTACAAAATACTTTCGACAGAACGATGTAGATGTAACGATGTAAATGGAAGATACCAGTAAAGGAATACAGAAATTCATGTTCCACACTGGAAAACAGCAAGAGTGTGATTCAATTGCAGCTCTTTGGTTATCACGAGTAAATTACGTCTTCCAAATCCTTTGTTATGCCCATCAATCGGATGAGATTCACTCCTCTTTCCAATCGCTTTTGTCAGTCGTCCGTTATCTGAAGACCTCGACCCTCGTCGCTCAACTCAAAGCAGATAGTTAAGAAAACGTCGGAAATCTTTTCGTAATATTAGAGATAAAGCAATTGAGAATAAGAAGGCGTAGAAAATGAAACGTGATCTCCGTTTTATTCAAACACGTTCCACTGAATCGACTGCGCAATCGGACGGAGGAAATTAAAATTTTAATTCTTTTCAACTGTAACATCGCTGAAGCCAGAATCGTACAGTTGGAGAAAAATGTATAGCAAATAATTGTCTATGCCCTTCCATTAAAATCTTTAGAGAGTTAAGATAAAAGATTGCCTCTCCTGTTAAAATCCTTGGTGTAGAGTGTTTAGAAACGAGGATGTGAAACGTGGATTCTAAGAAAGTGTTACTTCAAAAGATGGGAGGCCTTAGAGATATCAATATGGGGTAAATTGAGTCAGATTTTTAGAATGACAAACAAGGAAATACCGGAAAAGATTTATTAGGAAAGGATTTTAAATTAACAAATGAAGTACAGGCAGAGGGATTAGGAGGGTTAAATATTGAGAAAAGAAGAGTTGTAAAACAAAGAAATTGGAAATGAAAAGTTAGGAAAATAAGGAGAGCGAAAACAAAAGCTGTTGAATGATACATCGGGAGGTGTTGGTTATCAAGAAGAAACGTTGTAAAGAATGAATCCTGGTGATGACAGACTTCAAATACTCATCACCCACAACAGGTGGAAAATACTTTTTATTTATTAAGAGAAGCATGGCATGGATATTTTTCTCGTAATTAGATAAGGTGCAATTATGAATTGGTCTTCCTTATACTTGCCTGAGCAATATTCTTTGATAATCTGTAAATATAAATACTCCAAAGCATTACTGCGGCAAACAACAAAATATCAATTTGGAAAAAGAATGGACTTCATAGAGATGAGTTTCATCTTGAACATCAAATCATTGAAATAGAATACTTTTGAGAGAATTTTCTTCTCTCAAAAGTATTCTATTTCAATCATCGATGAATGAGATGCGGAAGAAGCGATTCTCTCGCTTCAATTGTTTCCTCCGAAACGAATACTCAAGTTCAATTTAGCCATTCAACAAGAGATTGAAAAAACGTTTCCATCGCATTATGTCTTATTATATTTAAAGAAGGGTTATGGTAATAAAAAGACGGACGAGAGTACTTCATTTAATATTATATTAAGAAATTAAGTTCATACATAGCGATAATCGTTCAGATCTGAAATAAATACGAATAAGTTCAAGATGCAGATAAATGAGAGAGTACTTTCGAAGAATAAATTGATCATAGAATACGATTTTATCGCTGAGCTAGAATATTTAAAACTTGTTTTGTTATGACGCGATCAATTTCGGAGTTTGATGAAAGAAATGAAAATAAGATCACATTGAACGCAATAGTAGCCTGCGGTCTACCCTGGCGTTCTCTGTACTACATTGATTATGTATCACTGTCTAGTTCAATGATAAGATGTGGTTTAACAATTTTGGAAAATGCTACTCTGTCCGCGATGTCCGATTAACGCATACTCGTATTGATTATGTCCTTGAAAAACTTTAATACTTTAGATATTTATTAAAATTGAGACTTAAGTTTTACTTAAACCCCTGATGAGCCTATATCTGACTTAGAAGGACCATTAAGGTAAATTTTCAAGCAGCACTTTACATTAGTTAATTTTTATCGATGTTTTTTTATTGAAAATGGATACATGTAAAGAAATGTCACTCATATTTGCATGTATGATTATTATAAATTTTTTATTACTTATTATCATAACACATTATAGATAATACAAGTTTGCAATTTTCAACTCCCAGCGCTATTATAACGAAACCGAATGCACGATAGCAGGCAGAATCATATCAGGTTCGAGCGCATTTTACATACACGTTTCATGTTTAAAATTTTGTAAAGATGGGACGAAAATCGCTCTTAAGATGGAAATCAGTAGCGGTAAATCACATTGTTTAGAATAAATGAATGTTTAATAAATAAATATTGTTCGCTATGAATAAATTTATATGAAATAAGTTTGAAATTTTCCTTTCTTACGCTGTGAATCCGCGCGAACTCGTGGTCTGACCTTCGAAGGAACAATCGCGGAGTCGATGAGGAATCCGAAAACCTCTCCGTGAAGCGCTGCTTTCGATAAAAGCTTTTCGCGACCATTTTCAATTCCTTGCGATAGCGATCTCGTATATAATCTCGCGGGTGTTAGCGTGACCTCTGTTGCGAGGGTTGGCAACTAGCCGACAGCGTACAGGGGATTGTGTTGCATGAATTAATTCATCAACTAAACGTATCTCGCGGATGATCCGAGGAGATTAAAGCAAAAGGCGAATCGGACTCCGCGGAAATATCAATCTACGTTTACTGCGCGGCTATTATTATTCCTAGCAACGAAAAGGGAAGCGTGACCGGCGTCGGTTCGAACTCCGTCGCATGCCGTTTATTAATCGTAGAGAGCGCTACGGGATGTCTGCCACAGAGTTATAACGTCAAATAAATGGTTCTGCTTTTTTCCACCTCCAGGACAAACAAACTCCCTATGATAACGGACGGAATAACGCAGTGGTTCCGAACCAGAAGTGCATGCACCTCTAGGGGTGCGGGATTTGCTACAAGCCACATACATAGTTGCAGGGAGAAACATGTAGAAGGTTATATGTCTAATATTTCTGAGTTCTAATTCTAATGAATCTGTTCAACCATCCTTTAGGTGTAGAGGGCCCAATTTTCGTTCTCTATAATTCGTAAATAACTTCGAAATAATTGTAAGGAGGTACGAGATAACAAATTGATGATTCAGGAGCAGATTAATGATGAAAGATGCTGAGAACCATTGAAAAAATAAAAGCTTTTTTCCGCGAAACTTCGAGAATAGACGTGTTGATCGAAATCCGTAATGTGGTCAACTAATTCCTAACCAAGGATCAACTTCTAGATGTAAAACTTTTGCTAATTTATTGTTCAATAATTGAAGTAAGTCGATAAAATACGACTGCACTGGATGCAAATAGGGTTGCCAAGCCTAAGGATTTTGCGGCATTTCCCCGACTTGACGGAGTGCCTTTAGATTTATTCTTTAAATTTCTCGCTGTTAAATATCGTACCTTTACAAACACTAATGTAGATAGAAAATTTAGTTTAATGGCAGTTGCATAGAGATGACAGTAATGAACCACTGCTCTCAAATTTAGAAGCAAAACATAACTTTCAAAAGTTAATGAGAATTCTATTTCAATTATGAATGCCATAAGAATATCATGGAGAAGATCAAAATTCAAGTTGTGTTTGATGAGTTGTAATGTATTCGCGACGGTTATGCAAAAGAATTCACTTTAATTTTCTCAAACTGTATAAGTAATTTAACATAAGTTTCTTTGANCCTCTAAAAGAGATTTCGTCGACGCAATAGAAAAAGGCAAAAACGCTGAGATCCATTGTTGATGCTCATTTCGTTTAGCGTTTGTTGTTGTTATTGGCTCCACGATTCTACGTTCATTTGTTCCATACATTCCATCAACACTTATATATTTGTATTGATTTTGGATCAAGCATTCACGCTTTGGATGAATTCTATACATTTCCTTAACCCCTCAAAGGCATCTGTTATATAATTAATCAAATATCTTTTAACCTTAAATACAAAGAATCAATTCTACAACCTGGACTCATATAATCAACGTCATTAAAATCATACACTGCTAATAACTTAGGAGAAGGGACGCCACAAAGATTTATTCATTTACATTAACGGGACATGCTCGTTTTACAATTGAGTCATTCAAATGACCAAATATTTCTGACCACTACTGCTTAAACGCACATCCTATAATCCTCTCAAGCTTAAATTTTCTCAATAATAATCTCCGGTGAGTGGCAAGGGGTGCGATTTAAGGAAATGAATGTAAGTATTCGAATAAAAAGCGTTCCGTGCCTCGCAACGGAAGTGCTCATCCAAGCAATTACACGCACTCGTCTGCCCCTCTGTATTATAATGCGTGCGGGATTATGTTTCCGCGGAGGTATATGCATCCGGAAACGAGTAATAAAGGATTTGCGGCCTGGAAGGGTAGTCGCAGGTAGAAGAGCGCACACCTGTCGGAGAGGGGACGCGCAGAGAGTATGGGCGGAGACCTTTTGTCGGAGGGCTTCAGTTGCCATCTCTTGCATTTGTCGGCTCAGCCAATGAAGAAAGCCCAAAAGATACATAACAACATCCACTGCTTCTATAAACAAGATAAGGTCAAAGGGGGGGGGTTCAGGGGTCATTAAAAGTAATTCCCCGTTATCTCACTCAATCTGCAGAGTAGACTCAGTATTGAGCAGAGTTATAGTAACCAGTAGAGTCTACTCTACTGGTTAATACTATGGTATAGAGATTCTCAGGTTCGATTCCTACCAATGGGATATATGCCATGGTCCAAGATACTCCATCCGGAGTTATTGACGGATAGAAAGGTGATGAGGTAGTGGCCCCCCGTTGACTGAGACAAGCATTTGAAATGAAGATTATGCGATTTAAAAAACAAATTTCGAAGTTTTTCTGCGATTTCTTCACACATATTGAAATTTTATTCACAAAATGGAATTTTAGTAGTCAATTGAAGAGAGCTAAGGCCCTAAGATTGACTTACTTGGAATGAGTACGTAAATACACGTCCAATCGCCCATCCCTGGAAAAGATTATGGTTCCGAAACCATACTTACGTCATCATCTCAACATTCTCGTAAGAAAAGGACAACTTGGAAGGAAATCCAATCTTTAGTCTCTAATAAGGAAATAGTTATCGGTTCAATGCGCAATAATCTTCAGTGCATATGTCATTGTATTTTGGATTGTAAGTTGCTGTGATACTCCTCCTACCATTAAGAAAAAACTAATAAAAACCTGTTGGCCCTCGTTCAAACCCCTTATTTCCACAATCAATCCTCCAAATACCATTCGAAGTCCTCCTACAATTAAATAAATGATCTAAGGCATGAAATGTTGACAAATAAAATCATAAAATGAAAATCGGGTGATGGGAACGAGATTTAATATTCAGCATTTAGAGGGCAAAAAATAATTAATCTCTTGTGTACAGTGAGTCCTTCCATTGAGCCGTTGGGGAGAATGAGGTCTTCGACGGCGTAAAAAGAGAACAAAACCGGGAGCCGAGATTAAAGAAGGGGATTTCAACAGGTGTCCGCCGAAATCCCCAAAAACCAAAATATATTTGTAGAAAAGTACAAGTTATATTTATTATTTCATTTATAATGGAATTCCACCAAATCTCGCTAGAGAAGATTAATTTTTCAAATAAATATTTATGCGCACCAAACGTTCCTCTAAATGTTTTCCTTTTTTGGACGTCAGCAGCGCTTCTATTGCCAACGAAGAGTTTTAAGTTGCAATTTTTCTGATTTTCTTCATTTAAATGATAAAATAAACCACGTAATCCTCTACACAATTCCTAATATGGAAAGCCATTAACGCACTTTCGAAAACCAAAGCTAAAGGCTTTCAAATTCTTAATGAAAAGTGGGCGTTCGAAAAATTAGTAGGGCGGCAATTAAACAATTGTGAAGACCTGCAGCTTAGAGGGAACTCCGGCACGTACCCCATATTTATCGCTTTACATACTTCAGCCATATTAATATAGAGGTTTCCATTACTCTTACAATCAACCATCGTTTTGACATTGCAATAATAGAAATTAATGACATTTCAAAGTAAATAAATTGCATAAGAGTGAGCAGTAATACAAAATACGTGACCGTGGTTTCAACAGATTCTTCGATTTAATGCGAAAAAAATATATGAAATAGCCGCAGTGACAGTTGTAGAGGTTACTCATTGAGTTTGTGACAATGACACTTGAGCAATGAATTATGGATAGTGAATTACGTGCCTCTGCGAGATATTTGTATATATAAATCCATAATACTTGTATTCGTTTCCCTGGTGCTTCGGAGGAGATCGCTACCATATCATCACGACGCAGAAGTGCAGTGGCCTTTTTTCACGGACAGTTTACCGGAAAACTCAGAGGATCCTAAAGAGTGGAGCGATTTGTGAGCAACCCCTGTGCACGCTATAGCATCGTTACCACTCCTCGGCTGTCGGAGGCAAAAAATAACATTGAACAATATAGGGGTCGAGGCGGGGGTCTTCTACCAATGCGACCCTTCCGATAACTCCAAGGGTGTTCTCAGAAATCTGAACATCAAAACGCCGCCACTGTAGAGGACAAATCTGAAAAGCACCGTTTACTCAGAACTTACGCCACTAACGTCCCTTGTGCTTATAGTACTTTGTACTTAATACCGTATATTTATTTAAATACCTCTTTTATATGCAGAGATGCCTATTTGTTCTCCGAATCGTCTCTTTATGCACTTTGAAGAACAACTAAAGAGGTAGTCGAGGATCAGAATGACTAAGCAAAGCAGCAAAGGATTCATTTCGCTATAGTAAATAAAACATAAGTTCAAATACAAGACGAATCACACATATGACTCTCTTTTATCAATTAAACGTGATACTAATTTGAAGATGTCTTATATATTACATTGTAAATACATACGTAGTGGAGGGTTTGCGTAATAGATTATACTGGATTGATTTCGAAGTAACACTGAAAACAAGTACCTCAAAGAGGGCAAAATCTAGTGAGAAGATTTTCAAATAAAAACTTAGAATACGCCTTGAAATTTATACTTAAGCCTTAGTGTCTCTCAAAATGACGTTTCCATGTACATATATGGATGAAATAATCAATGCCTCTAAAAGAGATTTCGTCGACGCAATAGAAAAAGGCAAAAACGCTGAGATCCATTGTTGATGCTCATTTCGTTTAGCGTTTGTTGTTGTTATTGGCTCCACGATTCTACGTTCATTTGTTCCATACATTCCATCAACACTTATATATTTGTATTGATTTTGGATCAAGCATTCACGCTTTGGATGAATTCTATACATTTCCTTAACCCCTCAAAGGCATCTGTTATATAATTAATCAAATATCTTTTAACCTTAAATACAAAGAATCAATTCTACAACCTGGACTCATATAATCAACGTCATTAAAATCATACACTGCTAATAACTTAGGAGAAGGGACGCCACAAAGATTTATTCATTTACATTAACGGGACATGCTCGTTTTACAATTGAGTCATTCAAATGACCAAATATTTCTGACCACTACTGCTTAAACGCACATCCTATAATCCTCTCAAGCTTAAATTTTCTCAATAATAATCTCCGGTGAGTGGCAAGGGGTGCGATTTAAGGAAATGAATGTAAGTATTCGAATAAAAAGCGTTCCGTGCCTCGCAACGGAAGTGCTCATCCAAGCAATTACACGCACTCGTCTGCCCCTCTGTATTATAATGCGTGCGGGATTATGTTTCCGCGGAGGTATATGCATCCGGAAACGAGTAATAAAGGATTTGCGGCCTGGAAGGGTAGTCGCAGGTAGAAGAGCGCACACCTGTCGGAGAGGGGACGCGCAGAGAGTATGGGCGGAGACCTTTTGTCGGAGGGCTTCAGTTGCCATCTCTTGCATTTGTCGGCTCAGCCAATGAAGAAAGCCCAAAAGATACATAACAACATCCACTGCTTCTATAAACAAGATAAGGTCAAAGGGGGGGGGTTCAGGGGTCATTAAAAGTAATTCCCCGTTATCACACTCAATCTGCAGAGTAGACTCAGTATTGAGCAGAGTTATAGTAACCAGTAGAGTCTACTCTACTGGTTAATACTATGGTATAGAGATTCTCAGGTTCGATTCCTACCAATGGGATATATGCCATGGTCCAAGATACTCCATCCGGAGTTATTGACGGATAGAAAGGTGATGAGGTAGTGGCCCCCCGTTGACTGAGACAAGCATTTGAAATGAAGATTATGCGATTTAAAAAACAAATTTCGAAGTTTTTCTGCGATTTCTTCACACATATTGAAATTTTATTCACAAAATGGAATTTTAGTAGTCAATTGAAGAGAGCTAAGGCCCTAAGATTGACTTACTTGGAATGAGTACGTAAATACACGTCCAATCGCCCATCCCTGGAAAAGATTATGGTTCCGAAACCATACTTACGTCATCATCTCAACATTCTCGTAAGAAAAGGACAACTTGGAAGGAAATCCAATCTTTAGTCTCTAATAAGGAAATAGTTATCGGTTCAATGCGCAATAATCTTCAGTGCATATGTCATTGTATTTTGGATTGTAAGTTGCTGTGATACTCCTCCTACCATTAAGAAAAAACTAATAAAAACCTGTTGGCCCTCGTTCAAACCCCTTATTTCCACAATCAATCCTCCAAATACCATTCGAAGTCCTCCTACAATTAAATAAATGATCTAAGGCATGAAATGTTGACAAATAAAATCATAAAATGAAAATCGGGTGATGGGAACGAGATTTAATATTCAGCATTTAGAGGGCAAAAAATAATTAATCTCTTGTGTACAGTGAGTCCTTCCATTGAGCCGTTGGGGAGAATGAGGTCTTCGACGGCGTAAAAAGAGAACAAAACCGGGAGCCGAGATTAAAGAAGGGGATTTCAACAGGTGTCCGCCGAAATCCCCAACCCAACCCCCGTCGAGAACACCTTGGAACCGTCGGAAAAAACCACACTTTTTCTATCCGTCCTCCCCTCACAACAACCGAATGATCGGAAGCAGGAGGGCAGTCGCAGTGGCAAACGAGAAAAACAGGGCTATGCACTGCTACGTTAAACTAAGTGAAAATTACTGCCAATTCAACGATTGTAAGTGTAACTTTGCACAATTGATATAATCTACATCTACATCTACATTAGTACCCTGCAAGCCGCCTTTCGGCGTGTGGCAGGGGGTGCAAGCACCATGAATTTACTGAATTTACTTCGCTAATCTATTACTTTCGCGTATCGTTCGCGGAAAAAATGAATTCTTGTATCGATTCGTTTTAGCATCTATTTCTCTGATCTTTCTCGCAGTGTCTGAACGGCCTATGTAACATGGGGGGCGCATTATGTCAGCTACATCATCTACGAACGTGCTTTCTCTAAATTTATCAAGGAGATTTAGTCTTTGTCTAAGCCTTCTATTTTCTAAAGATTCCCATCCTGCGTCCTGAAGCATTGGATACATAATCAGGATGAATAATAAAAATGTTCACAGTGTTACTAATAAAATAAAACTCCTTATGAACTTGAGAATTATTTGGTTTAATTCTGCAACTTTTTGTGATTAAATAGGCATTATGATGCAATGAACTCGCTTCGGCAAACCGCTGAATCGGCTGAGAAGTTAGGCCTCAAATAATACTTCAAATTTTTCCTTTCCGGAAGTTGAGAGAAATTACGCAAAGAGTTTGTCAAAAAAATGAAAAACGTTCTTTGTTATAAAGAATTCCAAATGTGTATATGAAGAGCGACAAGATGAGATGTTTTAAATCAAAAACCGCATTTTAAGGTAAATTTGAATTTTTAGCAAAACAACAAATACAGACTTTTTTTATAAGTAACTACATTTAATTATAATAATTTACTAAATAAAAATAAAGAGCCTAAGGAATTACAATTTACTAACTCAGATACGTTGATAATAATTTGAAGCGGGTAAGTTTCCTTGAGGTAAGAGAAATTCCCACTTAAGTATAACTCCTTCCAACGTTACTCTGCCATTAGCAACTTACTCATGGTAATGAATAATGCAATTTAATGATTATACACTAATGGTTAAGATTGCCATCTATAGCTTATAATCCCATTTTTCTACGGTATTTTTGTCAGTTAATCCACCCAAATATATCAATGCATTGAAAAAGTGAAATTTAAATCGTTGATCATATCAATGAAGAAACATTGAAGTATAAGATTGAATGGAAAATCTTGAAGATGGTGACTGTGTCGTCGGTCAATCAATGAAGAATCGATGTCGACCTGAGAATATTTCTACTTTCGAGGCCTTTACATTTTAACAATTTGCATTATCCCTCAAAGAGAAACGGCAGTACCTATCCAAAACAATTTACATTATCTACATTGGAAAACTGAAGCTCACGAAGTACAATGAATTAGCTGTGGAGATTTACAAATTTACAAGTTTATTATACTTTTAAAACTTTCACATTTTTCCACCGTAATTACCATTAATATTCGTGGATGACCTCACTGTAAAGTCCTAACTGATAAGTCTTACAAAAATACATTTAAAAAAGGCATCGCAGCGATTCGATTCCAAATCCATCCGCAGTATACATTTCCATCCCTTCCTCCAATTTTCCTTGTGTTAGACATTTCTCTCGAAACTCCCTTTTCAATCTCTCCTCACCAAGTAGACATCTACGGACCCTCCACCCTTCTTCCACACCAACCGAATCAGGTTTTCCTGCTCTTCACCATCGTCCGTTGGCACCCACTTCCCTCCCCACCCCCTCGCCGCCTGCCCTCCCTGGGCACCTTACTCGCTCAACCTCTTCACTGCTGCATTTCTGTATTTGCTGGGACGATGCTGTGAATCTTTACACTCCATTGCCATTTAATCCTTTTCACCTATACGTTACATTAAATTGCGCATACACTCCTGTAATAACTCATTACAAAATGCTGGACTACTTGTTAATCTAAACAGCATTACGATGGGCGATTTACTTTAAAATTCAGCATTCATTCCGAAAGTGGAAGATTCAAATTCGACAGCCGGTTTTCCAGACTTTAAACATCCGTTTATCATTTGGAAAAACAATTAACGTTATACCCTCAATTTAGGAAACCTATACCATCTTTCTAAAAGCAAATTCAACTTATTTTTATTCTTTAGCCACTTTTTACCAATATTTTATTAATATTAGGGAGATTTCGGCTTGATTAGGAGACAATATCCAATTTTGGGATACATATATTGGCCGAAAATGTAAATGTTGAAATCAGCTCTTATAAAATACATATTTTGAATTTGAAATTCTCTTTCTCAAAGTTAACTTTCCGCCTTCGGGATTCATACGCCAAAGTAAGACTACTGCATGTACTGTTGCCTCATCTCAATCCAAAATTCCCCATAAATACTGGAAACATTCGCAAAAATCAAAGTGAAAATGAGATTAACTAATTCTCTTATCTTTCGCTTCATAAAGAGGCAAAACATTTGCGATGAACCTTCGGATGGATTCATTTTAACTCTTTAAATTGTTTAAAAAATCAAGTTACTAAAAAGACGTGCTTTTTCGGTAACGCTGATCACAAATTAGTAATATACCGGCGAAATTACCTTCATTTGATGTCTAGTTAGACTTAAGCATTTCACTTACACCTACATTATCTGTACCGCGTTACCGATGACTAAAGGAAAATAGGTAATGTGTAGCATTTCTTATCGATGAAATGGCACAATATTCCGGAGGCTGCAAATTTCCATCGAATCCCAATTAAAAGGCAAAAATGGAGCAAGTGGAGGCGATGACGGAGCTACCCACGCGCGCTGAGCACGACCTCTCCATCCGTGGTCATCCACCTCCGACTGCCTCAGCTGTTCCTCACCGCGCTGTTGCCACATCTTCAACCAAAACAAAGCCTTACTACGATCGCAGGGGCGCCCAACCCACTTCGTGCTTTTCCCCCTCCGATCCTATAATCTTTCCATTGTGTCTGCTTTCCTCTTCCAACCGCTCCATCGCCAACCACTGCTTCGGAATCGCTTTTACCACCGATGTGAGCTATTTTTAACGGACACACCAATAAAATTCGTCCATTGTTTACATTTTGCCGGTTGAGAACCGAAAGCAAAGAAAATTAATGAAACTTATGAATAAAACGCGATAATAATAGAGCGTGATTTTTATGATCAGCTACTGATTTTCTTGAACGTTTTCACGCTCCAAATGCCGAAAAACAAAAAACTTCCGCTTCAGCGTAATGCAATAATATCATTACACATCGTATAATTATTTATTACTCAAAAATATACGCTCATAAAAAATTAAGTATTAAGTTACGTGATATAACTATAATCATAGACATTATTATGCTATAATTATATTTTGTGAACAAAAAGTAGTGGTAAACGAATTTTCGCAGCAAATATTCATTTTTACGCCGAAGATTCAATTTTAAATATTAGTCATTGTCACTAAACATTTGCTGTTAAAAGGTCTGAAACTTTTATTGCTCTAAATTTTACTGCTACGTAAAACGTAAATAAGATATTATTAATTTGTAATATTTTTCTTCCTACAAAACAATTTCTTCGATAAAATTATTGAAATTTTTGTTTTCTGTTATGATGGAAGGTTTTCTGTTATGAACGGAAGGTTTTACAGTGTTCCTACTTGTATCATAATATCTGAAAGCATGCTCGAAGAAAGCTGTTATTTACAATTATCAAACCCATTTTGAGTTTCGTCGGAGATTTCTCCTAGGCGTAATGCCTCCCTGTAATACTGAAAACGGAAGCGATGGGAAGTTTATTTACTGCTCAAATTCTACAAAAAAATCGTGTTTTGGTATTTTTAACTTCTCGATCTTATTTTCCAGGCGTCGACGAAACTGAACTTATGATTCTTACATAGCTTAAAATTCTAAACGATTTCAAGTTCTTTCATGACTCTAACGTAGCCATTTTATCACCAATAAATTCGGAACTACTTCAGTTAAATCACTAGGAGTCCTAATGACATAGAAAGTTAGTTACTGTCACTGCATTACTTTATATAATTTAGAGGGAGCCAATTACTTCACATTTTTTCTCTTCCCAGTTGCAACGTAAACATTCACACGCCCTGATAACAAAGTTGCTCATAATTTACTTATATGTAAATAAATTAATTAATTAATATTAAATATAGACTGTATTGTCAGCAAACGAGAAGATCTGAAATTTGTCGCTGAAATAATAAGAAGGGTTAAACTGATATTTTCGTATACAATATTCGAGTACCAAACTTCAGTCGTTTTCCGCCATAGAAATACGTTCGCATTATTTCCTAAGCCTCTCACTTGGAGAATAGAGCTATAAAAAAGGAAATTGAATTCTCCATCTGATATCCCCTCCGGTGGTAATCCAACTGAAGAGCAATCGTCCCAAACGCAGTCGAGCGTGCCTTCAGTAGCAGTTCCAATGGAATCCTCTCTCGACTGTCCCATGGAAAAACTTGCGGGCATTTAAGAGTTCCTAATAAGTCCTCCAGAGCACTTGGTGCTTGTCCCACCCTTGACTGCCATTGCAGCGACGCTAATGCGGAACATTTCAACGGATTTCTTTCTTTTGCTTTACCATCCGCTCGCTAAGGTTAAGCGTTCCATGAAGCCTTCTGGACATGTCGACATTTATCAAAGGTTCCCGAAATTAAATGAAATAGTTTTGAGAGGAATTCACTTGCCGAGAGGAAATGAATTCTCTTTTTTTAAACGTAAAATCACATGTTCATCTGCATCTAAAGAAATGGACTGCTTTGCATGGAAGGAGATGCGCGCCCTATATCACTGTTTCTCAACTCACTCGGCCCCGCGGACCATTATGCATAATATTTATATATTTTAATAATGGTAATAGAATTTCTAATTATATATGAACTTGAAGACCGTGCCAAAGGAAATTTTGACGGACAGGCCCTTAGGGGTACGCGGACCCTCGTTTGGGCAACAGTTGCTATAGCAGCCTCTTTGTGCCGCGCATAGTCAATCAATTTAGTAGCAAAGGAGAAAAGGGAAGACAATTCCTCTTAAATTGATTAACAACCTTCTTTGACTGGCAAATAAGTTTTCTTTCCCTCCTCTTTGAGTTCCCCGTTTTTCTCGTCGATTTTAGTCTAATAAACGGCAGTGAATTTCAAACGAATATGCAACTTCAGTAAACAAATGAAAGTTCACATAGAGAACTACAGATCCGTTTCTGAAAAACACAACTCATTCCCTTTTCAAGAAAAACTGAAATACACTCCGGCACTTTTCCATAGACTCTTTTTACCTGGACATCTGAATAACTTTCGTTTTCTAATCCAGGAATTCCTTTTAACGCTCGTCCTGGACATATCGATAGCGCTGAATAAAACCAAAATACGAAATACAATACAATGATAAAAAGATGGATGGATTTAAGGAAGAGTATCGAAAGAAAGCCTGAATATTTTCCACAGAAAATGCGATTGAAAGAATTATAGATATGGTGAATAGTTTCGCTTAAAACAGTGTATCCGGTGGGACCCGTAATGAGCCTGAATGAAGAAACTCGAGTAGGTTGAGGTCCTCCTGTTTCACTCCTTTTGCTTTTATGACTATGAATGAATAAAATATGGAATATAGTCAACTAGAAAAACAAACTCTTAGCTCAATGGTGTGATTTGGAGAGGGGAAATTAAAACATGGGTTCAGAAAATATCTTTGTTTTTTCTATGAATGCTAAAATACCAAGATGTTGTAACTATGAACAGAAACAGATGGTATAACTATGAACAGAATTTAATTTTCCGGAGATCGTTGAAGATTGGGTAGGAAGATGAAACCAATTTTAGGATTGTGTGACTCATTGACTGATTTTATTTTTGAACTTCTTGTAAGGGAAACAAACAATGACCACTGTGATTAAACACTGAAGTTATATAGCGAATAGTAATGCAAATCCTACAAAGATTACAAAACAAACAGTTACAAAAGTCCGCATTAGAGTTCTTAACCGGTAAAGTAAATTATTTTAACATTTTGTAAGACCGTATATTTGAATAACGTACTAAATTTGGACCATTTCTTACATTTATTACGCTGTGAAAAATATGGATATTAAAAGAAATTTTAATTGAGTGTTCCCTAGGCAATGCGGCTATTCTAAAGATGCAAAAATCAAACAGTATGAACGTGAAATGCAAGAATGTGACCCTAATAGAAGAGTTAAGTGCCCAAAAACTGTATCTTCAAATCTCCAATATTTTTATTCTGAAAAAGTAGGTTTCAATCTGTTCACCCAATAAACAGCACTTGCGGGAGGAGTTAAATAAAATGGAAGTTCAAGCATCAACCGCTTTACAAAAGTTATGAAGGCAATGGCCGAAGTATTTGTTTAGCAATCGTTACCATAGAGATTATCTTGAGAGAGTGCTGCCATGGATCTCTGTCGTCAATGCAACCAACCAAATCGACAGAAAGCTGCGATTGGTCAAAGCTCTACCACTACGAATCCGAGTGCTCCAATTTACGCGAGCGCCTTTGTAAGCATTCGATTGCGAAAACGGAGTATCGAGCAATCAAACTGAGGTGCAATCCATCGCCAATCGAAACACTTCGTCATTGGATTGGCGATACTGCGCAAAGAGGAATGAGATCTAGAACTGTACACGTTTTGTCAAGATGAGCGTAATTTAACAGAAATGAGATAATTGCCCTCGTTCGCTTTCGGCGTTTTTTTATGTTTTATTCTCTGTGAATTTTTTGGTGGGATTATTCTTCACTGGAAGATATTTATCTCATTCACCCTAAAAATCAAGTTACGCAATTTTTCTGTGTGTACGTTTGCCTAAAACTCGAGATCCTGATGTACTACATAATTTCAAACTTTAAAGATCGTCCTTCCTCCGCAGATAATACCCTATTTTTTATATTTGGCTAAAACTCGGTTCAACCTGTGAAGCATAAAAGCGTTCCTGTAAGAAATACATGTAAAGGTTATTTTTATCGTTTGTTGGCTTTACTTCTTTCATCATATTTAACGAGAAATAATGATCGTACGAAATCTAGACAAGCACAAAATGACTAGAGATAGAGTCAACAAACTTTCTATTCGATCAACTGGCTTTAGCGTTGCAATGCCGTTTCAAAAGATTTCGTTATTTTCATGTTTTTCGTTGAATAGCGCGATATTATGACGTCAGCGTAACATCGAAACATAATTTAGGGGAAATAGTATCGATACGTTTACATTCAGCTGCCAAGGATTTCCTCTCACCTCGACCGCTTCCGATGACAATCGGTAAAATATTCGTAGATATTCTTGTACTAAACACGTGAATTAAGTTAAAAATTTAATGATTTGATGATGACAATAGACTTTCTTTGATATTAAAATTATCAGCGAAGATCGATTCATAAACACGACCGACAGACTTCACAAAAAAATCAATTCCGTGATTCCTCGACCGCCTAAGAAAGTGTCACTCGGGGACAGCACTGATTCCTCAACTCCCTTTTGCAGACAACGGATCCGTTCCTTCGGTGACTCCGATGACCTCTGTGCAGACACCTGCGCATCCTTCAAAAGGGAACCGGAGGGAGTTGTTTGCCAACCCTTCCTTCCGTCGAGGGGCGCCTTTTTTAGGGGAAAAGATAAAAGACGTCTGCGTGTGCGTGTGAAAATGGTTAAACAGTGTCTGCTGAGAACACAATGTGATGCGAAACATCCCCTGCACCTGCAGAATCCGCCGAAGGAAGGGTTGGGCAATTTGTTTTCACAAAGAAAGGGTAAAAAAGGCCACTTTGGTGACGATTCGATTGTAGATGCTATCGCCTATCGAACCAATAGGTTACTTCACGAGGAAACCAAATCCTCGGAAAGTTTTTACGTCGATTGACTTGCCTCTGTTGTTCCTGTGCAGTATTTTTTGTTACGGACCCTTTCAATTTACGGGAATTATGAGTTCCATGGGAACCGTACCGAAATAGCGGAACCAGAGGCGCTGTAAAACACGCCTTTTCATCATCCTAAGAGATACGCGACGAACGATTACCAGCAAATATAGTGATGCACATAAAGAACACAATGGGAGAATTAGATGCCATAATTTAGCCTATCCCCGGTTGGTGTTCGGTTACTACTCCGCGGGTTGGCTCGTCTATGAAGAAATAGGCGACGGAATGGATAAATGAACTCTCCTATTCAATTGAGATCCGTCAAGCACATCCATCAATCTCCAGCGAAAGAAAGGGTCCCATCATGGATATTCGCGACAATCTACTAACCGATTTTCCTGTTTATTATCGAGATCTGAGCAATTAA
This sequence comes from Ladona fulva, assembly GCA_000376725.2. Classification (NCBI taxonomy): domain Eukaryota; kingdom Metazoa; phylum Arthropoda; class Insecta; order Odonata; family Libellulidae; genus Ladona; species Ladona fulva. The sequence goes on along the minus strand of KZ308199.1, from coordinate 687,575 downwards.
AGAAAAGCCGTTGAATCGTTAGCAGAGACAAAAGTCTGCAGTTACCAATTCTTTATATATGTTTGAATCCTAAATGCACGTAAATAGTGTACGAGAAGCAGAAAGGGTTTCTAAGATCGGTGAATGGTTTTACTAAACCAAACAAAGTAAGAAAGGAAAAGATTGTGTAAATAGGGATAGGGAATTCAAGCCACAAATGAAGTAATGTAAAATAACAGGAGCCAGGAGCATCTTCAACGAATGGAAAAAAAAATCCATGAGAAACCATTGGATGCTAGCAAAAGGCAAAATATAATAGAGGAAGATCGATGGATGGATGGAAGAGAACTCTTGTACTGTAATAGGATAAATCGTGAAAATGTTGGTGAGGGGACAAAAACTTTCAACCAACCAAATATGTTTTAAGAAGTTTTTATGAGATTTCTGGAATTGAAAAATGTGTTAGGAGAAATATCGCCCACGACACCGGTTGCTATAAACTCGCGAAATAATCGTTCAGACCTCGTCATTTATGGAATAGCAAAATTTAATCTAGATATTCAATGTAGTTACGAAATGCATAGGTGGTTAATTTAAGTGCTGAATTCAATCATTTCTGAAATACGAAATCCCTCGCAAACATAGGACTGCTGAGACCATATTCTTGAAAGTATTTTCACCTCCATCACGAATATTATTTCGGACACTTACTGTTTTGATACACACAGGTTTTATTCATTCCCAGACTTTGATACTTATTTAAAATCCATGTTGGTTATTAACTGTGGAAATGAGTTACATGATAGAAACCACAAACTCTCTAAGGGCATATTCTTAAAATTATAATATAGTGCTTTAATTGTTACACTTCGAAATGCTCATAAAAATAACGAGATTCTAGGTTCGGTGATAAGGATGACTCCTCTCTATGGATTTCTAATAACATTAACCAATGTAATTTCACGATAATGGTGAGAAAATACACACGAACTTAGCGTCAACATTAGCATTGGTCTTCAAGGTAAGTACGAGGTAGGGAGCGACTTTGGCGAGATTTATGTATATTTATAGTTATGTGTAAGTTGAGGTAGTTATGGATCAATGATGACTTAGTAAATGCTTAGGTCTCAGTCTTGTTCATGTTTGCGATAGTATGAAAGTTACTTAGATATGGTTGTGTCACCATTAATCCTGTTCTCTCATTATTCAGAGCTATGAAAAGTTACTTATTGGGCATTTGCGCTGCAATTTCGAGGAATTCTACACTTTGACACTTGAAATACACTCCAAACTACCTCACTCCTGCCTACTGAGTATTCCCTCTCATTTTGGTTGCTAATGGTAAACGGGATTGAACAAGCGTTCTCTCTGATGATTTTACAGAGAGACAATTTTCTACACGGACTCTGCAATGGAAATGTCGGCAGTTAGGTAATAATATCTCTTCATGTTTGATTTTCATGAGGCGTACAGAAAGGCGTCGTTACCCGCAGCGTCGCAATGCGTCGATACGCTTCCTCAGGATCTCTGAGTTTACATTTGGATAAACCAATCCACCGGACTTAATCCAACCGAAACCTATTTCCCCTAACAATCAGCCCCTTATCTGAGACCCTTCCCGGGGGAAGCGTTGCCTCTTTTTCTGACCTAATATCACCCTGTCGACTAAACGCCCCTGCAGCATTCGCAGGTGTCCAGAAGGCCTTCAAAGCCACTGAGGAAAGGCCCACAATTCACCGCTCTCAGAATAGACGCTTTGGTCGCTGTGGATGAGCGGAGACTATTAATCCACCGCTCCTCGTCACCATCATGATCATCGGCTATTTTTATTCAAGCCTCTTTTATCCTCTGTTTTGGGGAGCATAGCCTCGACGAAGTTTTTATGCACTTGATAATGCTTTAGCATTATAAGTTATGTATTTTCGTTGGGACCAAACCGACAAGTTAAACTATTTCCTGATTATCACGCGAAGAGATGAGACTATAGAGGCGGATTGGCCATAGGTCCGTCTCTCCTAATCATATCCTAAGGAGGGGGAATCATGAGTGTTCGCTGAAGTTTTCTTTACTTTTCTTGAAAATCAAAACTTTGTGTCAAAAATCGCTAATGATTAGTGTACAGTAATTACGCTTAAATAATTATTTTCCTTTATGTCATTTTTGTAAGCATTTGTACATTTTTCACGACCGATGTGGTAAAGTAAGAAAGGAGATAATTTTACAGATCTGACGAAATTTATACGAGGAGTGATCTTGGAATCAAATGTCACTTCATTTGGGATTATTTTGCATCAATATGAGACCGAGTGATACTGTTGCCTACCATTGTTGTACAAACCCGAAAATAAAAAGTCTCAACAATCTCATGTCCTCAACAATGAGATCTAATAAGATTTTAAGAACAGCAATTTCGGAAGCTTTTCGATGACACCACGTTGAATAACAAGTATTCCAGCAAAAGTAAACAATATTTCGGAGACTAATTTTCATTGGGCAAAGGAAAGGACTTGAAGTGAGGGAAGAATAAGGGTATTAGGGGAAAAGGGATCGGCTATATGGGGAAGTAGCGTGTTTTTCTTATTTTGGAGTCCCTTGGAAAAAAGCAGGCGGTGGGCAGAGGTGAACGCTCTACGGAGGTGTAAACACACAGCCTTGGATAAGGTTAGTGAGGGAAACGCCGGCAGCGCCTCTCCGCGGCCTCCCAGAGAAAGACATCGGATAAACGGCAAAACACTCGAAGGATCCCCAAAGAGAATTTAGACAGCAATTACGAAGAGGATTCGGAGACTCCAAAATTGAACTTAAGCTAATAGCTCGCAATTAAAGTGTTGCTCTCATTGGAGATACGTGAATTGAGGAAAGTTTAGACAGCGGACATAATCAATGGAAATCCTGTGACATCGGTCCAGAAATTACGGCTCACGTAACAGAGACATCGAAGCAAAATCTTGAAAACATTGATAATGGGTACTGTACGAATAGGCCATTTCATTTGTTATGCATCGAACAACCTCTCTATAGATATGAAAAATGACAAACTATCAGCGTGAAAGTGAAATATCCTCACCCATGTAACATTTATTTGATTACATTTAAATCATTAATTTATGTATTCTGAGTCACTTCAATTACGGTATACAACATCAATGATTCTAAAAGTATGTATACTCAACATACATCGGAAAGAGATACTCTCAACCGATTCTTTCACAGGCAAATTACTCGTTAAATTCTTTTCATCAGCACCTCTCGAGAAAAAGCAATGGTAACATTTCGTGGAGATATTATACAGGGAATTAATAGAACTCATCCCTCTCACATGCATGTTCGGTAATCGTCATAACATTAAAGGTGATATTCAGAGAGTACATTAAAAACCGGTAAGCATCGCATGAGGAACACCAGTAAGGAAGAGAAGTCGAGATAATAGAAATTACGACGGTCGGATCGTAGTAGGAAAATGGAAAAAATAAAACAGCTACGTTGGAGTCAAAAACCTTCAAAATGTCCATCGCCGAGCGTACGGTTGGTTTTTTGTGAGTAGTAAAAGAGAAAATAAAAAATGGGAGGTCAGGGGAGAAGGGAGATTAACGCATCGTGGAGGCGAGGTTGGGACTCTTGAAAAGTGGTTGGGAGACAACAGAAGGAGATAAAAGCATCATCGAAGGAAAGCCGGAGAAAAACATCACGTTTTAATCGAAAAAAGAAGGAAGATAAAATTAGGAAATCCATCTTTCAAAGGGAAAGCTTCATGTGCATGATTTCCGACGAGAAAAACAATCATAAATCTATAACAACATCCTATAATTTCTTTCGCTCCATTTCCTCTTCCATTTTAGCTGAAAAGTCGTTGAGGTGCATATATTTTTCTTTGCGTTATGCATATGTCGTTTTCCTTTCTCCTCCATTCTTAGATACGCAAGTATTAAAAAGAGCAAAAACATTTGCTATTTAATGTCTCGCTCTCAGCCGACAGAAAGAAAAAGGTTGATTTTAGAAGTTTCTAAATAAATTTTTTACAACAATTTCTAATGTAACTTACTAATATTTCACCAATCTATGAATTGTCTAAAATTGTATATTTATAATGCATTGTCAGATACAGAGGACGCGTTTTTGCCACCTTTTTGACTCTCAGTGACTTGCTCCGAGAACCATAAACTAAAAACCAACAGCGCAAAGGATTATTTTATACTGCATTTACATCAACAGAAGGAAAATTTGTAAATCATTTGAAGACTAACTTCCATTAATGCCCTTTAGTAAAGTTATGCTTACGCCCAGGGCCGGCTTTACCTATTGGCATTACAGGCTGAAACCTAGGGCCTCAGAACCCGCCCTAAGGCGAGGCTATTAAAAAAACTATTTAAAATAGTAGTGAGGGCCTCTCTTCATATAAAGTTACGCCTCTGTCGTCTTGAACAGCGTTTGTGTAACATTACGGTAAACACAGCTTCCGTACGGAGCAGAGGCTAAAAACGTGAGTAATCTCAGCGAATGAGGCGTTAATAAAATAAATTTAGGACAGATTAAAGGAGACGAAAATGAAAATGATTGGAATTTCAACGCCATGATCAAGCTAAGATAAATGTAGGGAAATATTTTTACTCGACAACCAATCTAAGAGAGAGTTTTCACCATTAGGGATCCAAGGACTGAAGTGCGAGAAAGAATCGGCCGAGATGAGCGGTTAATTGCATGAGATAAATAACTAAGAGAAGGAGAGAAGGAAAGGAGTCCCTCAGTAAGAGGAAACTGCTAATGAGATAACAGCAAAGAGGCACAGAGCGAGGAAGGCAGTGGTAATTACGCAATTATACGAAAGAATTATTCTTCTCGGACACAAAAACTGTCGGTAAAAGTTAAAAAGTACAGAAAACGTGCGTAAAATCAACGGAACCACCGTCACACCAATTTGCGCATTAATTTAAAAATGATATTTAAAAACTGATATTCCTTATAAAATAAATAAAACTATTGTAAATCATTCGAAATAGACGCTCGAGTATTGGAAGAGACACCTTGTGCTTACTGAGCGTTTAGATTAGAGCGAGTCTATGGAGGGACATGTAAACAGACGAAGAGCGGCAACGCAGCCTCGGAAGGCCTTGGGAGGAGACCTCATCCCTAGCGGAGTCTGCAACATCTCGAGGAGTCGCCCTGCCGTCTGCCCCTTCTCTGCCCCTTCCCTGCCCCTTCTATGCCCCCGCCCACCCCCACTACCCCTTATCCTCCCAAGCAGTGCTAAGATAACAAGCGTTTGAGAGAAGAAATATCGACTCAGCTCATTTGGAAAACAGACTGGACACATGGCTCCATCCAATAACTAACGTTTTCAACCTAAATCGCTGTTTTCGAGTCCAAATTTTGACTGAAAGGGTGAAACTTCCAGGAAAGAAAGTCAACTCACATAAAGAGAGCTCCAGTTGATGTGCGACGAGCAAAGTTGGCTTTAAATATTGGGCTATTTACGAAATCGGTACAGGCATGACTACTAATCACTTATGACTACTCATTTCAATTAAATCAAACTTTCAAGTATAAGGAAAAGATTTTTCAAGTGCATTACGGTTGATAAGACATATTCCTTCTGGCAGCAACCATTGGAAAGGTACAAATCATTGCGTAATTTCTAATGTACTTGGGCTTTTGAGGGAAAATCGTTTCGCGCTCCCTGACGAAGAGGGGAGGTTACTTTTACACAAAGAAAGTTATGAGTAGGGAAAAGTGACAACTGCTATCCGAGCTGATAATTACAAAAACTGTCGGAAAGAGTTACGATTCTCCGTATAATCATATCCTTTAAAATACAAGTTGATTATTATTAATAATGTCAGCCGAAGAATTTCTAAACGGCATTCTGTTACAAGGAGCCTTTCTCGTTGGAGTGCAACCTCAAAGAACTTCAGCGCTCGTTCGACTTACGAACCGCTCTGTATGCGAACGTTTAGAAGACCATTTCTTACCCCTGACCTCTGGCAAAGATCTTAATTTCGTGATAAGAATTGAAAAGACATACAGCGGAACCCAAATCTGTAGTTGTTTCGCCGTTTTCCCGGATCTAACGTCCTGATCACAGCCCATAATACCTCATTAATCGTTCATCGAACTGTCCATCTCCGCATACTTCGTTCAGATTTCTTTCCACAACCAAAATTTTCCCCGGTCCATTGCCTTCCAATTTCTCTTACTTAAGAAAAAGTATTGAGGTCAAGTAATGAATACAATAACCACATTTTTTGGAGAACATAATGGGTTTCTTCCCCATCCTCTGAGGAAGGATCTTTAATTTCATTTGCCCAGGAGTCATTAATATGATGAACTTTCGTTCCTTCAGTCTCTAGCATTTTGATCCCAGGAAGGCCAAGCACAACTGAATTAACAATTAATTCACTGAAACACAAATGAATTTCGAGTGGAAAATGTTTGGAGACGCTAGTTTCCTTTAGGTCTTGCTTTGCACTTTCATTTATTAGCATCTTTCGCCCTGTTTGTACTGTTCTTGGATTTGAGTCAAGAATAAATCATCTTAAAATTATAAACAAATCTTTCTGATCACTTTCAATCGATCGAGTTTCTTGTTTAATGGAAATCTTGGTTTCGAGATACAACCTTTTCGAGTTCAGAATTTTGAATTAGATGAATTCAAGTTTGTACGTCGAGGTAGCACTGTTTTAAACAAAATTACGAGATTTTCGAAACCAAAATTTCTTTCATATTGAACTCGCCTAGTTTGTTTAACCATTTAAAATCCCATTTAAGCAATTTAATCCCCATCACTTTTTAATTATCGACAGGAAGATTTAAAGTAAATCAAGGTTTTTAAAAAGTCTTTAACTTTTGTGAGATATGAGGGGAAGCAGCTACGTGTATTCTTCCGACAACATAAAAAAACTCAGGAAAGAGAAAATCTCTTCAGAGTGATTTGAGATGCTGAAGCCACCTTAGATAAGATAAGGAAGTGGGGTTGTGTTGGATTAGAAATGGAGTGCCGAGAGAGAAAATGCAAACAAACAGTGGCGAAGTGACGAGTCTTCGGCGTTGCGCTGTCTTAGAGACAAAATGCCAAGCGTTGATTCTTTAATTGTTACTGCGAGCAAACCGTTTTAGCGCCACCAACATTAGAACTTTTAGCGACGATTATAGACTGCAGTAGCATTACGTAGAGCTAAGTGTAGCTATAATCGGAGTAGTGGCAATGGTAGAGATGGTACAAGTAGTTAATCTTACTGGTTGGACATTATTCGTTTTCCAGTCTTCCGTTGAATACTTAAGAAATGGATGATAGAATGGTCTCGTAATTATCTAAGAGTTGAGAGATCTCATTTGAGAGACAAAATTCATAGAGATGAGACGAGGTGCTTGCCATAGACTCACTGATAATGAGTCCATCTAATGGAAGGCGAAATGTTCTAAAATCCAATTTCATAATTTCTATGGAAACATAATTTCGTATTCTGTACTTTTCGCCATGATAGAAGATGACTTAACAACTGAAATCAGTAGATTTCCTAGGGAAATTATTTCGTCAACTTGAATTTTATGATTAAATACTAGATATATACATTAGTGTTCTACCTTTCGGTAGGTTCATGTGTCCTAATATTCCCTACTCAACGACATTTCTTCCGTTTCTTTGTGACTTATCCCATCCTTTATATCATCTAACTTATTTTGCCTTTGTCTTTCCCTATGCTTTTTTCATTGTATGTTTCCCTCAATATGTTCATAATATGTTTCCCTCTCTCCTCTCAATATGACCCACCCATTTCTTAATTACTTTAATTAAAACTCATTCTTCCCCAACCATCTCTAGTACCCCTGCGTTTGTTTCACTATTGACCCAACTTACCCTTTCCATTCTACGCCACACCCACATTTCGAATGCCTTTAATCTTTTGATGTTCTTAAGGTCCACGTTTCACGCCCATACAGCAACACACCAAGAATTTTACCAATCTTTCCTGATTCCTTTAACAAGACCTCCAGTCATCAATTCCCTTTGTTTCACGAAAGATTACTTGGCCAATTCTATTCTTTATCGAACCTCATCTGTACACCTACCATCCTAAGAGAGAACACTTCCCAAGTAAGAGAAATTATCTACCTGATCTAGTTTTTCACTATCTACTGTGATCGTTAACTTCGCTAAATACTATATCCTTATTCAAGTATATAACCAATTAAATGTTATAAATCTTAATTCATAACGTCAAGGCATTCAAAGAAATTCGCGCTGGAAATCTATGAGATAATTTTAAAAAGAAATATTATTTACATTATAAGAAAGGTCTGATCTGATCACCATAAAAATTACTTTATCGCTAATTTTTTATGATTGAAAAGAAGCTGAATTCTACTAATAAATGCTTTATTGAGTTTCAAATGCGACAGACTATGTGAAGAAACTCCAGTAAAGTGGAGCGTTCGCATGATTTGCAGCTTTCATTGGAAAACCTTTCGCTGAAAACAACGGAATCGCATTTCAAAACAATTGCTTCGGCAACGCATTAGAGGAAGCAGTCGCATGGATATATACAGAAACGTATAACGGCCTATTCTTGGGCAACAGCTTAAACAGAAAAGGCTAACGAGTTATATTTACCACTGCTTCACTTACACGAAGATCTGAGTAAATACATGGAAAACAAAATAATGGAAAGCTTTGACGATAAACGAGTGGAGAAATTTCCCTATTGGCATGGAGGAGCGTTTGACTCATTACTTAAGTATTATCACTCGCGGATAGCCAAGTGGGAACGCATTCGACATCTACTAGAGTAGTCTCGGGTTCGATTCCCGGAGGGTTCCCATATGTGCGAAATAGCCATCAATATCAACAGATGAATATCAACAGATTGATCGATATCAACAGATACAATGTCCTGCAAAACCGGTTATATATTTTTAACTCATTAATTTGGCATGAAGTCCACAGAGAAGTTTGAATTTTGTAATGATAATTAAAATTGTGATAGTTCATTTAAAAAAATTTTTCTCATCTATCAAATAGCAATATTCTTCAATATGTATTATATTCTTCTGTTATGTGGTACGGGTAAATGTTCTATTTACCCG
>KZ308199.1:574992-678314 GCA_000376725.2 Ladona fulva | reverse complement strand
TATTTTGTTGATTCTTTCTTATATAATTTATATTTTTTTAAAATAATTCTGATTATGATTCTCAGGTATCTCGAAATAAAGGAAATTCTACCCTCTTCTTTAAAAATTAAGTAAAAAAGGATAATTTTCATATCATTTCGGTCTTTAGTTTTTGGGCGTGCACTTTCATTGAAATATTTTTTCGGGCGAATTTGTATTCGTTAAAATTGGGCGGAATAAATCGTAGAGCGAATATTCATTATCAGGGCCAAACGATGGGTGAAGAATCTTTGTAACAATCACTACTTAACGCTTACGTATTCGGATATTTCAGGAAATGAAAGATATGTTTACTATAGGAAGAGGAATATATCGGTGGTGAGAGTTGCGATAGGATAGAAAATGAGAGGTGATAAGCGAGAGAAAGGCGACTGTTAAGAAATTCAATTACGAAACAAAATAGCTACGTTTCGACATCCGAGCGGAAATTAAGGTTTGACAATAGACTATCGGTGCGCGTTAAGTGAAAGGGACGCAAAAATGACCTTTAAGAGGCGCTTTCGTCGACCATTTATCGCAGCTTTCGATTCGGAAAATACAGCAAAATTATCGCTCAAGTCCTTCGCTTCGAATGTTATCGTTGAATATTATTATTATTAATAAGTTACCATCGGATGCTTAACTCCGTAGGATGTCCACTCCTATGCATTAGTTTCCTATCGGAAAATTCGTAAGCATAGGTAACAGCTTGTAAGAATGGTTTGCTGATGTACATGTCAACGCGAACAGGCTGGTGTAACTTTAGTGAAAATGGTTCAAAAGTTGGTTATGCGAAATTACGCACACATTTCAGAGAATGAATGCTAATAATGTTGAGTATTCAAGTTCAGATCTTGAATTTCCAATATTGGGGATAATAGCGCTAATATTCTGGAACGTTCTAGATGAATAGGTTGCAACATTTTAACCTAAACGAAAGAAAGTATTAAAGATAATATCTCTCTGAGGCTAACATTTTTCTCATAAGTTGGAGAGACTCAACCTGTGAGATTCTCAACCGTGTCAATTGGAAAAGAGGGGAAATAATCTTCAACAGGTGGTAAAACAAGACTATAAATTATCTTCAAATTGAATTTGGGTAAGGGACGGACTGAAAAACACGCATAAAATGCGAATAATTTGACTAAATGCGACAAAAATAATAATGGTATAGAAATAACTCGTGAGTCTTAACAGAAAATCGCATCGGAATACATTACGTTTTACTAGATCTAGTTAAATGTTAAGTTGTGTGAATACACCGAATAAGGAAAGCCAAGCATTGACTCCTCAATTTCACAGTAGGCAGAATTTTGCCTGTAATTTAATTTGCGTGTAAAGACTTCACCCACGCGCATTTAAAATCATTATTGGAGGGATCGTAAAAATGATTAAGAGCCCTGACAAAGAAATCACGAAAGCAGTCTCTCGCCTCAATGGGCGCGTGTTTACTCGTGTACGACATGTAAACGCAAGAGTACAATAATAACCTAAAGACAGTAAAGAAAGCGACGAGCGACATAAAACAGAATATTTTCGGTACAGAGATGCGCTCTCTTTCTGTTGCAGCGATGAAGAGTTGACAGCTTCAACACGGCCGGGGGTTAACAACCCGAACTTCAGATTCATAATGATCGTCCACAGAAGGAAATTCAAGCGAAAAAGGATCTTCAGCTATAGCGGGAATGTGATTTCATTGCAGCGAATCCCATTTGCACCGAATCCCATTTGCTTTCTTTTTAACGGAAATTCGTCGTTTTCTTCGGGAATCGGACTATAGAGACATATGTGGAGATTCCGTAACTTTCGGGCCACTGCGGAATGTTATTCGTTTTCTATTTTTGAGATCCTTAACTGAGATGCGCACTAAAATATTATGTTTCATTTGATCCAGCTTCTCCGTCTTAATGAATGGAATATTTTTCATTAGTCTTTCATTAAGGTTCAGAGAAAAATACATCTTTCGTTTGTTCACGGCTGCGTTGACATGAAAACAAATGAGGTATGAGTGATGCTGAATAATGGTATCGATTAAGATTTCTTCTTATGGAATGATACGAAAAGTTGTACTTGTAGAGTCATTATGCTTCACTTGTGTGGATTGGTCCACTTATAGCATTCTGGCTCCATGAAGAAAGCAAGGGAAAACTACTTCAGTCCTCATCTTTCTTGGTAAGCCTCAATTCCCTCTCCAAGCTATCGGTAGCAGATGGTACAGGGGATGAGGTCCCAAACGTCCTTCAGGCTGAGTACTTTACAGTCGTTTATTTCTTCATTTCCTAGGCTCTGCAAGGGACCATTCGCCAATACCGAACCCAAAATTACTGTCAAGAAAACAATATAATAAAACCGGAATTGGGAGTTATGTAACTCGGTCTTCCTTGTTAAATCCGAGCTACATCAGGCGCTGAAAGTAGCAAACTGTTTACTAAAAATGACTAATAGAAAAGCGCGTCGTAATGGTTACAGTTTCAGTCAACGCTAAGGCAAGCAAAGACTCAACGCGCATGCGTGAAACTTCTATTCTCCTTCATCTGAAACTCGAGCTATCTTAATAACTTCGATGATTTCGGCCTTTACTTGGTGGTAGGCCATGACTTCAGAAACACAATTAGTTGTACTAAGAATTTTAATTACACAGTTAGTTGTACTAATAATTTTAATTACACTATAGAACAAGATAAAACACACGGGGGTCGTCTCTTGTGATGTAGTATAATTAAAATTCTTAGAACAACTAATTGTGTTTCTTCGAGCATTCTTATTATTGCGGTACTCTTATTGGAGACGTTAAAATTTAACAGTCATAAAAGGAACAATTCCTAATGCTAAACCGATATTTCGGTGTCTTTGTCGAAAATATTCCGTAATTGTACGATTACACTTTTTTAATAATTATCCTTTGAGGATTTGAAGGAAATTTATCTCACTAATCAAGTTACTCGCAGTTCTGTTTTCTTCGTAGCATTTTAGTAAAAGTTACTCGGTTCGTGGAAATTTCTATGTCACCACCTGAAAACTCCGCAACTTTGACAAATATAGTAAATATTCAGATTTTAAGTGGAGAGCACAAGAGAATAATTACCGCGAGAGAGGAGATCCGAGTGCTCATAAAATGGAGCGCTCAGCTGCCGATCGTAACGAGAAAATGGCTGCCTCGGGTCATCAACAAGGAATATGTACTTAAGTATTGCTTAAAACTTCGCTTTTGCATTCGGGCGAATCTCACGCGGAAAACTCGTTTGAAAACTGCTCTGAATCCCTACTTTTTGTTTTTTTTTTTCGTCCCTTTCACTCTCTTCCATTCTCAAGGCGACCGCTGCAAAGTAAAATATGAAAAAGGGTATCGTACCGGAATCAAATCAAAGACCGAAACGTAAATAAAGTTCTTTTTGCTGGAGAGAAGTCCTTCAACTTAAAGCGAAATTCGAATTGTAATTTTTCATCTGTATTTCTGGTTATTTTCATTTTAAATGAGGGAAAATTGAGAAGACTAATTGTGTGTTTAATTCAGTTGATCAATGCTCGACATTTGTATTTCACTCTGAAATAGTCGCGTGGGCTCAACAGATGACTTTCCCAAATGAATCAAAGACTAATTAAAGTATTACCACCATATTTTTACTATCTGCCTTATAACGATAATTTTAGAATGTCGTAAATTTTGATGAAAGGAAAATAAGTGATTTAAGCAGTGATGCGAAAATTAATCTAAATATTAACGTCTTAAAAACTTTCATAAATCTTGAAAGTTTTGTATAAAATGTTTCATTAATAGTTACCGACAGCGCAATAATGACAAGCATACGAAATTTTAAAAAATAAATAAATTTCCGGAGCTAATGTTTTAGGCGGATTCTCTAAGATTTTGGATAAAATTAAAAGAAATTTAAGGTAACATTAGTTTGAGGTAACATTAAGTGCGAAAAAACAGGTGCGAAACAAGTTCGACGATAAATTTTGCAGAAAAAACGGAGCTGAAATTTCGGCGATCTCATCGAATTGGAGGGAAAACCGAAACAGAGATTATGCCCTTCACTTGTATGTTCAGTTACATGGGTCTTGTTACTCCCATAGTCGGGATTTCTGCTTGGATATTACACGGGAATTTCTTCCGCAGTTTCCTCTTTGTGATGAAAACATCGTTGGGGAAAGTTAATGGCGGTTAAAAAATGGCGAGCACGTGCAACAGTGACCGAGCATGACCGTACGATATGTCGAGAAGAGGAGCGGGATGTTTACAAACGAATCCTTCTTCTCTCACTCAAAGCTATCGAATGAATTGGGTGACTACGTTCAGACTCAATGCCTCAAAATACCGATAACTATCAACATCCGTAATTAGGTTGTCAGTTGTTCAAATACAGCGCTTGAAAGTGGCAAGTTTATCAATGTTTCGACGAATGCTTCGTCGATGGCTGAGGCATTCGTAATTCAGCTTCGGAGTCAGCGCGGAAGCGAAACCTATAGAGGGAACACTGGTCTACGGAAATGTGAAACTCTTCTTTCGCATCTCCTCATTTCTGACCGTTATTGCTCGACGTTCTACAAAACCTTCAACTCGATAGATACTTTAAATCGCAGAAAGATTCTTGCGGATTTGCAGGTTAAATTAACATTTCAACCAAATCATATGATCCACTTTGTAAGAAATGCAAAAAGCGATAAAATGTTTTCGGCAAATAAAGTGAAAAATAAAGCGTATGAAATCGTATTTATAGAATATATATCCAAAACAAGTCCAAAAACAAGAAGTAACTTAAGCTCTGGTTAAGTATACGTTTCGTATCAAATTTTAAGAATGCATGATGAAGTAAATAAAGGCAAAATGTTTTAGCGAAAGCTATTGCAATAAGTGCATACATGGTACGAATATAGAAGAATATATCAACGAAATAACTTGAGTAAAATGTGGCGAATATAATCTAGGATTAATCAATCTAGGATCCAATTTTTTTACTCAACATCTTTCGACATCGATCATCATGTCGGTCATTTGTATATTTTTCGATCGAAATCGAATACATCAATTTTGTAAATAAAATCCTGGAACTCGATAGAGAGCCATCTCGATGACAGCGACGTCGACGCCCAATCCGAAAAGGCCTATGGAAATGCAAAATTCGATCGAGAAAAACATGGGTTACGAAATCACAACTCCGATGCAAAACTTCGAATCGAGCGTCGAAAGCCTAAGGTTTCCGATATCTCGATCGATACGAAGAAGTTACAAAATCGGATACAAGAAGCGATTGAGCTGTATTGCGTAAGTCATTAGAGACGTACAATTTGGTCTTAAATGACTCTGCGATCATTATGCATCCAGAAGAAAAAACATTTGACGTTCAAACCTCACTTTGTCCCGCAATAATTGGGACAATTTCCTTTGACCGCATCCGTTTAGTGAGTACTCCATCGATATGTTCCGATTAAACTAAAATAAAAAAGAAGAAACGATTTTATATAAAGCGTACTACTCCTTCTCTCACCTTTCCCTTTCGCGGCGTCGATCTTTTGTTTCGTCACCGTAAATTACTTAGGCTCTGAGTGAATGCGTCACCAAGTGCTCAGCATCTCAAACAAATAAAAAGACTCCCTTTGAACTTGAGCAGTTCGTTAAATAGATATAATTTTCCATTTTTTCAAGGCTGCCCTCTTCAAGTCCTTGGAAATGCACACGGAGCGAAATGCGCTCCTGTGAGAACGCCTTCATTAGCATCGGAAGAGATCTTCCTTTTGGAGAATGTCATTTACACCGGAGCAGCATCTTCTGCTTGCGCAAGTCCTTTCTCGTCGACGCCCTCAGCGAATTCACGATTCGAAAGTCAAGGCTAAAACGCGGATTACAAAGCACCTAACCTTCAATCTCGCACAAAGAAGTAGGAAATACAATTAAAGCTAAGAAATTAAGAAAAGACTCAGAGACGAATTTTGGTTTACCAAACTCGATAGCTTCTATTTCTCGAATCAAAGTTGACTAAAAATTCGCTCTTAGTCATAACTTAACGAATTGAAAATTGCTGGACACTGACTTTTTATTGGATTAGAAATAATAAAATTTTACGGTTATAGGGGTTAACCAAAAAGTTACTAACTGATGAAGTGACGACGATGGAGCAATGCCGCGCTGACATTTTTACATTTAAATTTTTTATATCAAAGCGGAGGTGTTCTGCATTACTATTGCGAAAATCACACGGCTTCCGTCTTTGAAAATGTATTTATATACTCAATCGTTAACAACTAAAATGATTTCACTGAGACTGAAATACGGGATAAATTACTTCCTAAATTCATAGTTGAAAGAGAATTCTATTTTGCTATAGGAGTCTGAAGTCCTTTCAACTTAAAGAAAGCCTTGTTGAAAACAGACTGCGTCGAAGGATGTAATTTTCATTCGAAATATTCCGTCATAAGTTGGCTATGTAGGAGATTTCAGCACCACGTATTTCCATGACGACTGTAAACACGGATACGTTAAGCGATAGCTTATATTGGACTATTTTTTTTCGTAATTTAACGAGAGGATTTACTTTTCACCCGAAATTATAAATTTCCGAAAAGAATAACGCTAAACAAAGGCCCATTTTTATCAAATTTGTTTTGCAACTAAGGTGATGTGTGTGGTCGATAAAATGCGAGATACATTTATGACCATCACAGATACAGGGTCGATGGGAGGTTTTCGTCTGCAGTATGTAGACGTACTCAAAGGACAGCTCGAATACGGTTTAAAAGAGGCCCCGTGCAAATGCATCGCAAGAGACGCTTGTTAATTACGATTACCTAATATGTCGGAAGCTCTTACTCTGTAATGAAAAAGCATTTTATGGATTTGAAACACGCCAATTCCTGGGAATGTGATTGTCAATAACTATTGTTCGTAATTTGAAAGAAAAAATGAATCAAATATATCATTATTTATCGACCCGCAAAATGTATGGGATTATGTAATTAACGCGTCTTTGGAACGATTGTATAAATAAGAATGACAGCGGACAGAGAGAAAATGGTGTGTTAAAGTGTGTGCCGCACAATGTTCGAATTGTACGACAGATTTGCGCCATTCCGTTGAGAAATATTTCTCGCATGTTCGTTATTGGAAATCCTTCGTTCGAAATTATAGTTTTTCGATGTATACATACTTTTTTATCTTTCTAAATTTCAATTAGGAACAGAACATATCTTTAAGTGTTCCGCAAAGTGTGGGCTAAGAGAGAAGTGTGCAGCAAAGTGACGAGTAGAAGTGGCGAAGCACCGAACTATCTTTTATTTGCGGTCATCTTCTGTCATACACGGGATCTTATTTCTCTTCTTCCTTTAGTAAAAACAACCAAAATGTTATTTATGGTTAGTTATAACTTGATAATTGTGTGATCTGCATGTTTGCCAACATAACGATGTTTTTTTTCTTCTCCCTCTTTTTATTTCTGAGAGACTGTTTGGCGCGTATCGAAATTTGTACGCTCTGTTATGAAGACCCTCCTCTACAGAATCGTAGGCTTACATTTTAGACTCTTTTATTAATCAAAGTAGTATTACTTGGAGCAATACGAAAGACTTAAAATTGAAGTCGTTGCCTGCTTTAACCCCTTTTTACCTATACTTTCTTCGAATTTATGCTTCTCCCCTAACTACGTCCAAACAAATTTGGCTTCTTTTTTGGCTTAAGACATGTAATGATTAAGATATGTCTTCCTCACACAACGCAAATGCCCTATTTTAGAGCTTCCAGTTATTT
The DNA here is from genome assembly GCA_000376725.2 of Ladona fulva. NCBI lineage: Eukaryota > Metazoa > Arthropoda > Insecta > Odonata > Libellulidae > Ladona > Ladona fulva. Next base: position 670,555 of record KZ308199.1, on the reverse strand, counting down.
TTATTTCTCTATCAGTACAGAATTGTGTTTTCTTTGTCACATCGGCGTGAAAACACCGATTGAAAGCTATTTGCAGACAATTTGCAGATAAACTCTTCATACATAGGAATCGAGACAATGGGGGAAAGTCATTGTACATACGTCAATAATAAACAGTTTGTGCCGAATCAATCTCATTGTTTGCAAATTTATGCAAAATCCGGCCAATAAAACTACATTTGAATGCATAAGGCGGAACTGTAAGTATCTCACTTACAAAAACTGATTCGATGAACTTAACGGTTCGGCGTTCAATTCATAATAAATTAACTCAAGCATAAAAAAGGCAATATTCATCGACGAGTTATCACTACCAATCACGGCAGACCCTTTTAATTTTATCGGTAGATCAATACTGAATCTTAAAGAGATATGTCGATTACTTTTAGTCAGTTTCACTCCAAACCCATTCCACAACTCTTTCGCCAGGTCCTCATACTCAATTCCATAAAAGTAAGCCACCTAAGTAAGCCACTAAGGCGGCTTGCAGGGCACTAATGTAGAAAAGTAAGCCACCATATATTCTAAAGGTAAACCATTTTACTTAATACTACTGACGCAGTAATTGACCGAAATTATTTCCAACACATACAGAAAAATTGTGGATATTTATTGTAATTAAAAAAATCTTCGTAAATTTTTAAGATCTTAGGATAATCAACGTGTGATTTCAAACATTCCGAGCTGGTTCCCTCGGCTATTTATATTTTATTTATTGCAGAGAAACCAATTTCAGAAGGTGCATCTTTCATTTGCTGCAATTCAATGCCTAGGATATAAACGATCCCTTATAACAATATTTAGGTAATTATATCAGCACGCATAACAGCTCTTTCCTACCTTCTGTCTTCTAAGGCATACGAAACGGGCTCACACAGTGGGCAAGAATCGAAAAAAGCTGGCCAAAAATACAAAATTGCAAGAGGACTTTGAAAATTAGAATGGCCACTCGTGAGTACATTTTGCATACAACTATGCAAGCAATTCCACGTTGACACGGTTGAATATTCACATACTTTATGTAAGAAAATGGCGGGCCCTTAGAGCAAATTTTACATAAAGCGAGGAAAATAGTAAAAATAGACATTGATAGACACGAGCTAACTTACACCTCGGTATTCTTTGAAGCTTTCTGAAGAGAAATCTGGAAGAAAATATTATGACCGTTTGTAAGGCCGATAATGAGACGGACATCTGTACATGGACGAAATCTGCGCGACTGATCGCCGCCCTCCATGACGGTTTTGAGATGAATTACAGATCAACACGCTCCTTAACAGTATGTTTCACGTAAGACATATTGAATTGAGCTCCCGTACAACTTTTCACGAAAAAAAGACGTTCCCCAAATCTCCTTCAAGCAAGCGCAAAATTAACAACTTACTGCTTCTGACAAATATCAGGGTAGAGCTAAATTTTTGAATTACTAACTCTAAGAAATATTTTCAAAGCAATTATTTTTGTTTCTTACGCTTAGCTTTCTCTCTTAGATCCTCAACACTAAAGAAGGCATATATATATAAATAGCACTAAAGAAAGCCCCATACCTGGCGTTTTTTGGGCGACCGCCGCAGAGCCCCGAAGTAAAATTTCAGTAAAGGGCTCGTTTTATGATACTCAGCAGCGCTTTTTCAGGAATAACCGTTACAACTCGTATTACATCTTAGCAATTTATCGTTTGAAATGCACGCGTAGTTTCACTTCAAGTTTTGCTATGGAGAAGGTTAGTTGTGTTGTTGTACTCTTTGCATGACTTTCCATTATTTAAATCGCAAATTTTTCGAGAAAATGCCTGCAGCATTCCCTGGTGAATGGTTCAATATTTTCGGAGGAATTATTTCTTGTAATTTATGATATGCTACATATTTTTTTTCATATTTAATTTAAAAGGTAAAAATATACTTGTAAAGGATAGGTATTTTCTCGATCCATGATGTTATAAGCACTCCCCCTTTTTGATACAGTTTAGTTTTTTGTGCCTAAATATAATACTGAAGGAAGATTGCGTTATAGAGTTCTTATTTCCATATTTTCAGAGGTTGGAATCATCCTACAGTGTTTCTTGTTTATCTTATTTGAGCTTTTCTTTTACCCCCTTTAGGAGTGGTTTGAGCATCTATTACACATATTTTATCAATTAAAATTAAAGCAATGGCAGGTGAGAGTACAATATTGATGACTGTGATGTTTTGTCATAAGAAATGTACATTGAACTCATCCTAAGATTTGCAATTGGGCTCCTGGAAATCAAAAATTACTAATCAAGGAGAGGAAATGTAATCTGCAACGGGAATTTAAGATAAAGATGGGGCTAATTGTGGACGTGCCCAAACCGGGATAAGGAACCACCAAAGGTGGAAATACAGAAAACCATTTCTTTGACAGCCCAAGTCTAGCAGTTGAAATAGTACGTGCGAAATTAAAAATGTTTTCCTCGTAATTATTATTGCACAAAGGCACGAAGAAGATAAATTAAATATGGATAAATGTTTCGGTTAGAATAATAAGTATTATGTGTGATATTCTTAAATTCGAAAGTCTTAAATTACCTATCAGTCTTCAATACAAAATACATTAACATACACCAAACAAGGATTGACGAGGATCGCATAAAAGGTTTTGCTAATATCTTGAAGGCAATTTCAAACGGTTTAAAGCTAAATGAGAAACCATTCAGCGATTAAATGCTGGATTACTGCAAGGATGTATGTGCAGTTATATCCATGGTACTAGATGCGACTTACCTCTAATAAAGCAACAATAAAAGCAACTGAAATCGAGAAAGAAGCAATTCTTCCATTGGGGCAACTCTCAGAAGAGGCTATGGGAGCCCGATATAAAGACACCAGGAACTAGCGAGAGTGTATCACAAGGAAACACTCTCGAGTGACTACAGGCGAATACTAGCTGGGGAGATTGCTTCTCAGATCAGATCCCCTGATATCCATATCAGCCCCAGTTGCAGCAACGAAAAGACCGAGAATTGTGAATAAAGAAGTGAAAGAGCTTCTCATAATGAATTATGAAGAGGAAATGGTGTATGGAGACGAAAATTCCTTGGACGAGGAATATATTTAAGGAAGACGTTAAGATATATAATATATGTAAACATCTTAAATTTTATCATATGGATATTAGGAATGTTAAGGTATGTTTTTTGTAAAAATTAGCAATATTGCATTATATGAGTAAAATTAGGGGTAGGCGTGTCCTACGTCTTATATTATGGCCTATGTCAAGATTTTCACCTATACGCCATAAAATTAAGATTTTCTGAAACGACTTTCCACCTAAGATGTGTATGAAGTATAAAACCTACATATCAAACGCTCAATGTATCGATGAGAAGCGTGTTGGTCCGTAATTCATCTCAAAACCGAGATCGTCATGGAGGGCGGCCTTCCGCCGCGCGCATTTGTTCCATGTGGATAAAATATAATAATATTTTATCCACACGGAATTAATAAATTTGCATTTTATATGGAATTCATAAATTTATATTTTAGTTCCATAAAATGTCAATTAAACGAGAGATGGTTGTCTTACCGGAAGAGGCTAAATTCAAACTTAAATCAATATTATAAAGCTGTGATCTAACATAACGAATAACGGTACACATTGATTATGAATCTTAATAAATGGGGAAATGAGAATTGTAGCGTCTCGGTTAAGAACAACGAAATACGGATAATATTTAGCCAATGTTGCGAGGTTTATCAACGCTACCTTTCACCCATCTACTGTATTTCGTCTGATTATATTTTTCCTCATCAATTATGTTAATCCCTCGCATTGACATAACATCATTTTTCTGAGTTCGCCTCAAGAAGCACGCTAATATTTTACATCGGTTTAACGCAATCAATTTTCACCGCGTACTTATAAAAAAGTACGATACAATTCGCGATGTATAACCACGAAAGAGCAAAACGCTTATCCTTGAAGTAAGAGAGCGGTTGCAAATGATGCAAACGATATACATGGGCGAAAGACGAGAAAGATGAAGTCGCGAAAGGCGAGGCATGCGTGTGTTATTACTTCCATACGTATAATGAATTGGGCAGCGGATGAGTTCAGCGACAATCCAAAAGAGCGTCTACAAGACCATCGGCAGCAGAGCATAGAATAGTGAAGTCTCCCGGAAAAAAGGATGGAAGTGATGTCATTGTGGCTACACGGTGTTCACGGCCATCGTGGCTCCCGGGGAGGCGAACAGCTGAGCCAAAGAGAGGGGAGTTGGCGAGGTCAGGGAAGGCGGGGGGAGGGGGAAAGGGGGGGGGGAGATGTTGCAAAAGAGAGAGCTGCTGCAGCGGTGTTTGACGCGACGGCAGCAATCGCGTGTTTTTTTCCAACTGCGTCGCACACGCGCGTACGCCAATTTCACTCGATTTACCAGCTGATTACAGCGGCTCTCCGCCGTCTCTGGAGATACGGATCGCTTGCGGATAATTGCATTCAAATCATTGCAAAAATGATTCTTTTAGAAGAATCTTATTAAGCCGTTGTAATAATCACACAGTGTGCCATTATTATTCTCAATTTGGAAGGAAACGCACTTTGTCATTGCAGATTTCTTTTTGGGAGGAGAAATGATGTCTCGTGGAAGCTGTGGCGCCCTTTGGTATGGAGGCCCCGGGCCCCCCGCGCCTCTCATGCGGGGAGCTCTCAATTCCCTCTCATCTTTTCTTCTTTGAACGGCAAGAAAATTATCGTACGAGGAGCGCTAACTTACAGGAGTTGCGCAATGCCTGTCAAGGAAGGAAACAGCCGGTAAAAATCATGATTTTCATTATATGAGAGGCAAAAGGAATAATTTAATCACTACAATATTCATAGAGAATAAAGTCACTTTATGAAAACTACGGCAAATGTTTCCAAATGTGTACAATAATCGGTTGAAAAAGAAAAGGTGGGCCACTAAGGCGTCCGAGGAAGTCTTACTTTTCGGACCCACAATTTGAAGGATCTCGGTAACAGGAAGAAGACCACGTGGACAATCCATAAATTTCTCCGAACTTTTCTTAAGTCTCTTACTTTTTATTGGAAGTGCAGCGTAAGATAACGCCGTCGCTACATTTTAGTTTGCTTAAAAAAATATAAAAATTTAACAGGTTTCTCAAAAGAACTGTTGTTTTCTTAAAAGTATGTACCATTCTAAAAATGAGTGGATTGGGAAATTCTACTCTGTCATAAAAATGAATTGGCTCTCACTCTTGTTTTGATGCATTAGCCGAAAAGGATGGCTCCAAATTCATAAATCAGGGTTACGATACCTATTTTGTGGCCTCGCAAATTACTCGTAGCCCTGCGTGGAGTTTTTAAAAATATTAGCCATATTGAATAAGCGAGGTAATAAATGTATTCATTCACACCAGAAAACATACTACGTTCCACTAACTTTTATTGCGTAAGTACAATTGGAGGGAAAAGGTGTGACTAAACTGAGGCTCGAGCCCGAGTCTTCCACTTCTGCTGCGAATACATTGGAAACGGAACTAGGCTGCTCGGTGATATAGTCCAGAATAGTAAGGAAACTTTTTTAACTATTTTTAGTCACTAATTTAAAATTTCGATATTACAGAAACGGTAAATAACAGAAGAAGGGGAAATCGAAGAATTAGGTTTGGAGTATATTGCACTATGAATGAGAGGGATAAAAGATCTACCACAAAACAAGAGATAGAATTTTAGAAATGTTAAAAGTAAGGGGAGTGATGCCTTTCAATGCTTCTCTTTAGATCCGTGTCGGAATACAGAGTTGAAATGAGTGTAACAGTTTAACTCTTCCTTGGAAGATCGATGGACATTGGCATTGCTCTTTAGTAACTCAGCAGTATTTTAAATAGAGTGTAATAATCACTGATCCATTTCCTTTTCAAATATCCACATTTCCACGGCTTATAGAGTGATTATTTCCTAAAATAGACATACAATGTTACTTTTCGTGGAATCCAGACAGAGTGAAATATTATTCTCTCGTTTTATTCCGAACCATCGCACTCTAAATACATGATTTATTTCTCCCTGAAATAAAAACTTTACTTTTATAAGTTTCATGAGAGCAAATGTTTGCCAATAGGTGATAAAACAATTATCCATGGAAATGTTTCAACCACTTCTTCAGAAGGCAGCATCAAGTTCCTTCGCTTCTGTATTTCTCTCTCCAGTTGGTTTCCCTCCCGAGTTATACCTGTTCTACAAATGTAAATTATTCCGTGCCACGGATTATAGTTTTCAGCATTGCAAATCCGCCAAACCTTGATGCCACATTCAGCATGCCTTAAAGGCGTAAATATTGTATGTCCGCGAAAGGGGTGAATATGTAATACGTCTCTTCAATAAAATGAAAGAAGGAAAATATAATTTTCAACGAAATTCTAACCACAAATCGCAGTTGTATATCTCCTTTTCAATTCAGCGCTCGATATTTCCTCTATTAACCCCAAAGGATTCAATTCAACATTAGTATTAATGAACTATCGCCACTAGCTTATTATAAATATCAAAATAAATTATTGCGTATAAGATAGTCACTCAGTAAAAAAATTGACAGAACGTAAGGAAACGTCACTTTGTTATTCTGCGTAGACAAGCGTCCGGATTTCTCTGTACGAGCTTCAATATGCAAACGAAGAGCACGGTTTGTAATGAGGCAGAGCTATTCTGTTTCTTCCTAGCATATTAGAGAGAAGATTAAGCACTTTCTTTGAGAACTCCTGAGAGCACCTGGTACTCTTTCGTCATGAAAGTGACTGATCTTGACAGCACAAACCCCGGAAAATGATGATCTAATCTTTTTTACGAACTAGAGCAGGTCACTTCACTTTGAAATGCCTCTAGCACTCGTTTGATGTCTACTTATTAAATTAATTGGATAAGAAAACGAATTTAATCGTATAAATACTTAAAATAAGCAAAACAATGGGATGTGAATACTCGTGCGTTGAGAGTTGGGTGCATACACAATCGACACCGTACGATAACAGGCGAAAGTGAGGGGCATAATGAAAATTCAATGGGAATATTTTTCGTTAATTAACAATACTTTCAGAAAAATATGCGCAAGAAAGACATTGAAAACCTCTGGTAAAACGTACTATCAGTTGAAAAAATACTCGTTGTCCTAAGTCAGTCGGTTCGTGTCGTAGAATGGAGTGATTTCTGGAAGAAGAAACAGCAATGAAGACACAGAAGACGCCGAAGTGAAGAAACCCGGAGAATTAAGAAGGTCGCTTGTGATTGGCCAATACTTAGTCAACGCTTTCATTTAGTCGCAATTCGGGTTAGATTGTTTGGGTTCGTCTCTTTTAAACGGCAATCCGAAGATGGGGAAAACTTTGGAAACGGTCCAGGCGAACTTGGCACCGGAAATAGCGATCTCATGACGTGAGGCCGAAGTAGGATGTCGACCGCCAAAAGATTATGTGAGAGCTTTTGAATACTTTGGACCTCTGGAAAGTTCCCTTAGTTACAGAACGATTTTTTACCGCCTAAATGACATTTCTTGTAGATTGACACCACCGTTGATAAGATGGATGTGATGTAGGAAGAGTTTTTCACTGGAAGGCCGCATAAGTGTACCATTTGGCCGTGTATGAAAACATCAGGCCGCACTTGAGAGGCGTAATAAATAGTTTGACATTTAAAATGGTACGACGGAAAATGAACTGGTCAGTAAACTTAAGTATAATATTTTGCATTCATTGAAACAAAGAGGGAGACAAAAATATTTGGATGCGTCCGTTTGTTTCAATTGCTTCAGGAAAGACCGCTGATTCCCTACATGTACACTGAGATTTAATTTACCTTTATTACCCGTACAGTGTGTATGTAGATTTATGTATGAATCATGTCTACTATGAGTAATAATTTCTTAAATATGTTAAAAACACTCGGTAGATTAGCACCCTCTTTTTGTAGACGTTTCCTTGTGATAGACTTCTACTGCTCGCTGCCCTATAACCTTTTCCATAGTAAATACAACATAGAGTACAGACTTTGAATTGTAAGGGCATTTCCCCTTTGCCCTCTAATCCACCAATTTCTGCTTTGCTTTCCTCTTCTTCCTCCTCCTCTTCTTCTTCTTCCCGCGTTGCCACATTTGCTAGCGCTGAAGTTTACTACTGGTAAGCTACAGCAAAACATTATTCTTACAGGCTAATTTGGTTACTCTTTCGTTCAGTTACGCAATTTAGAGCAGAATTGAAAATTAGCGATAATGGTGACATCGTCGACAAGACTACGACCATTTACTCAAAATTGATTTCATAACACCAAAGAGCGTTCTTTTCCCAAATTATATTCCTTTTTAATAATTACAATAAGCATCGAAAGCTTTTATTTATAGCATATTTAGATCTTGTGAAGAAGTTTTGGATTTGTCTGCGGCGAGAAAAATAATGTAGGCGAGAAAAATCTGTCATCAAATACGTTTGGATGATCAAATATTAAAGCAGCCAAGCTAAATCGATAATTAAGTGGGGTATATTGTTATTGTAGAAAGGTGGTCGTCAGTCTTTTCTCATTTAGGCACAATATAAGTGCTAAAAATGTAATATAAAACCGCCGAAAAAGCAGCGCGACTAAGTTTTCAGTGGGATTCATTTGATTCTGTAGCGCTACCGAAAAATCCATGTGATGTGGTGTAAAAAACTCCATTTTAGGCAAACTTTTTCTATGTGTATTCTTTACTTAATTTAAAAATTGACCGAAAAAGGCTTCCTAGATTTTCTTACGTGAAATTACCATATTTTTGTATTTGAGACAAAGATGATCGCAGACCGAAAGATAACATTTCATACGAGAATACTGAATCGTAATTTTTTCCGTCAACAGAGTCTATATCGCAATGAACTTGAACTCGAAAAACGAGAATATCCTTTCATGTGAAAATTGGCCAAGTTTGATACCCTGTCTCTTTTTAACGCGCTCACATAACAAAACATAAACCAGGAAAGAACAAATACAATCTTTTCTCAATAACCGCGCGAAAGATCAAAGCCCTTACTCTAGCATAAGAATCATTTTTTAGCCTCATGGCCAGCTTTTCCCTATCATAGCTCACTGTTCTACGTCCCGATAACTTATGCCCTGTGAAAAAATAATGTTTTTGCGCAAAGTATATTTACATCCAAAAACAGATGTTTAAATAATCTATTTACATTAAGCACACGATGAAATAAAACTTGAATTTTTTACATATATTTACCTGATTATGCTAATGTAAATTCCATAAAATAAGAATATACCCGAAAATTTTGAACATTTTAGGTTTGATATATTTATCCCTTCTTTTAAAGTCGTCAATCTTATCACAACACTAAACACTGTTCCACAAGAAATATTATTTGTTGTCGTCCTTTCGAAGAGCATTTGAAATATTCAAATAAAGGCTTAAATCGCCCACTGAAATACGGTAGCGACATCTATTTAGATTCAGATTTATTTCCTTAAGTACGAGAATTTCAGAAATTTTGTTTAATTATTTTATGAAACAGGAAATATAAAAGTAACGCGCAAAAAAGGAACGCTTTTGAACAGACACTACTAATTTATTTGGTAAGATACTGGTGAGATTGTAATTATTTTCCTCATTCCAGTTTAAAAAAAATCTCGTGCGCTGAAATTTAACTTTGGTGTCGTATTTCTGTGGGGGCCCAGGGGCGCGATCGAGAGTTTCAGAATTTGAAGGATGGAGAAATGATGCGCAGAAGAACTCAACTTCGCCACTTTTAGAAATTTAGATTACCGTGTTTTTAGTGGAGGATTTGAAACCACTGTTACGTAAAGAAAAACAAATGCAATCCAAAAGACAGAAGAAAAACAGAGTTTGAAACTAAGCGGTGGTACAAATGGCTCCCGAGGACTTGAAACAATCGAGAAATGGAACTGCTGTTCAGTCGATACGCGTAATTTTCTAATTGCCAGGTTAGCCTAAAATCCTCTTAGCTTTGGCCTGGTTTATTCCAAAGCGTTGCGGAATAAATCCAAAGCAAATGGGGCGAAAATAGCCGCTGGTTTTGCATTGCGAGTCACCTTTAAAAGCACGAAACTTACTGATTGAAATTGCATCAAAAATGGCAAGAGTAATAGAGGACGACAATCATCATGTAATATCAGTTTTATTCGAAATAAATTAACTTCCTGTTAGCTCACTAGAAACTAGTTATTATCGCAAAAGTAGTTAATAAGGAGACAGCTCGAAACGTAAGTCACCATTGCAAAATGCGTAGCAAATTAACTGACGAAATTTTTAAGTATTAGTTTTCCAACGAAACCACACCTTAACGATTGCGAAAGTTACTCTTAAGTTTTCCAAATATTAAAAAAAAAATAATTCGACGATGAAACAGCCATTAGATTAACTTTCTTCTCATTAATCTTTCGATTCGATTAATGTTTCGAATTGAGAATACAGAATATAAACAACTGTACATTTATGAAAAAGGTTCCCATCGCTATGCGCGAGATTTTTATTCAAACAGTCATTTATTCAAATCTTACTTCCGTCGACTTCTTTCGAACACAAATCAAAAATTTTCTAGGATACAATTATGCATAGAAGAATATATTTCCTCATGCACAAGAAATGCTTCATTTTTAAAAGGACCTGAAAATGAGATTATAGAGTCGAATTATTAAGATGACAACACCCGCGCAGTTTTACGTCGTGTCTTCTGATCAATATGAAATTCACACTCAATCCATTTGGGTTTGCCTACAGAAAATACAGTTTTTTAAATAAGAAAACACTCGTATTTTCCATGATATTGCACATTTCAGACCGGTTTCGACTCACACCAATGGTCACGAGGGTATTGGAGGTGTTGGGCATCGATCCCGGTACCCCTTGCAACCAAAGCGAGCTCTCTCTATAGACGACTCGTACGTCTGCGTTAAATACGTTTGAAACTTCCAATAGTTTTATAATTTTGTTATGCATATTTTGATACAAGGGAAGAATAAACAACCTCGTGCTAACTTAGCCCTGTTAGAGCTCAATTATGGCGTAACGGAAATATCATAAAACAGTTCGAAAATGTGCTAAACGTAGACTGAGATTTGTATAACTCTACCATTAGTGCCGTATTTTAACGGAGAATTAAACTATTGCTACCGTTTCTTACTCATAGGGGAAGTAAAAATAGAAGAGTGATAAAGCAGTGGGAGAGTGGCCTTGGAAGAGAAGCGAAAGTGCATTCGCCACGTGTAAACAGTTGCATTTAAACACGAAGATTAAATATTGAGACGCAATGATGCGTTCGTAATTGATTTCAGAGGAAATTATCCGATCGATCTAACGAGGGATACATGTTATTATTCGAAGTTAATTATTTAGGAGGCGATTCCTACATTGAAACGAAAAGGCTGATTTCGTTTTTTTTATGAAAGGGGAATTACATATTAATTAGTAGTAGTATATATTACAAGGGGAGACCCATTCTAAAGTACTATTTACATCACTTACATTAGGAAGAACGATCAAAATTATAACATGCGTTAAATTCTTTACCAAACAGAATACTATATACATTTATAATGATCTACGAACGAATGAAGCATATTTAATATCTATCCTGTTCTTATGGATACATTCAGTGCATATGAATGAACCTAAACAAATGCTACAAATAAGACTCAAAAAATTCTGAAAAATTAAAGTAAGAAAGCGCGCCCATAGCTAAACCGCCAATTGCATACGAAAGGGAAAGAAAGGTGGACGTTAATAAAAACGGAAAGCAGAATTAAAACAACCAAATGAGATTACGAAGGAAATTAAGAGATTCGGAAAACAGATTATTCCAGGAAGGAAGTCTTAAAAAGTGCGCTGAAAATGTATAATTTAAAATAATAAAGGAATAAATATAAGTGATTTGAAAGGAAATGTGAAGATAGAAGTGACAGATTTTGCAATTCGAGGTCATGAAAAATAAATACACCAGAAGGAGAAGGATGTGATCAAATGAGACTGCGTAATAATTGGATTGAAGAAGAGGAATAATCATCTAAGGAAATAAAAGATCCCATATGAAGAAGGACATCTTTAGTTCAACCACCAATACCTCCTTCATTCTCTCTGAAATGACTAAGGGTTGGATGTAAGAGGAGACTAATAAGTTTCAATCTCGACCGTGAATAACGACGTATTATTAATATTAATATTATTATTATTATTACAATGCTAACCCATGCCAGTCATGGATGACAGACGATACTCTGGGTTTTTTGCGTCCAAAGAGGTTTTCCTAAAATAAGATTAATTAATTAAACGTTTCAAACTTTCAACTTTGAGCCAAACGATACATCCGTTTAAAGCAAGATAAATGACTTATGGGAACATTTTTCCGACCTTCAAGTACGAGGAAGTTGACGGCCAAACTCATGTTTTGCACTCAAATGATCAGCAGATTTCGTCCCAAATATCTATTGGACTCTGAATGCTGTGAAGTGCGTAATATCAATTGTAACTGCAATAGTGTTTATAAGAGGTTTAAATACACTCCGTAAGCCGTATGCGGCAGTCGAAACTCGCGTCTAGAGAAAAACGGCTTTCGGAGTATTCTTAAACCACTGATCAATTAACAGCAGTGTTCCAACTTTATTTCCATCGGCAATTGTATTTATAATATATTAACTGGAATATTGAAATTACACGTCCCTTTCCACGAGTATACTCGGGCTATTGTGTAAAATTAAATTGATAATATATCAAGAAAAAATTTGTTTTTTTCGATTAGGTGCCGCATGAATCCGAAAAAAGAGATACTGCTCCTATTACAGTCCCTCGTTACTAAAGCAGGGTTACCAAGTGCGAGTTGGGACATTTCTATACAATTAAAGATTCGAAAAAAATTGAAGTCGGGAAAGGGCAGCTACAAGTAGAAATTTCAAAATATAATTCATAATTATTTATGAAAGTCATATTATATCAAATACATTTCCATTGACGTACATACATTCTGATTTTGTTCCAGAACATTAAAGTTCATTCCTTCGAAAATGATTATGAATAGAATATAACTTATCATTCTCACTTTATTTTTTATCTTTTCCATTCTATTCTTATGACATTCATAACTCTAAGATATGTGACATTCTCTGCCATTTTTTAAAGTATTTTTTAAGTTTTGCCTCTAAATTTGAGAGCCACAGTTAATTTCTGACAGTGCAGCTTCCATAAAAGTAAATATTCTGTCACGCACCGCATTAGTGTTTGGAAAGGAATAATTGTTAACAGCGGGGGCATTCAAAGAATAAGTAAGAAAACGGTAAATTCGGAAAAATCCCCCCTAATCGTTACGTGTGGCAACCCTTAGACTGAAGTGATATTAATAAGCTACATTGTGTTTTCCCTGCCCAGGGTGCATGTGAAAAGTGCATGTGAACCAAAGAATGCAACCCGAACGATAAAATTGAGAGAGAAAGAGCCTTCCATATTACCAAAATAAAGTGATTTCGGAAGCCATCGAAGAATAGAATGCTTCTCTTTCTGCGCGGAAGAGATTTATGGAGGCGATTTTCATTTGTTTCGTAGTCACCAAGTTGCGGTGAACATTCTGCATTAGGCAAGTCTTATTTTGGAAGTTGAATTTTTGAAAAGGTAATCAACGTATTTTGAGATGAAGGATCAATTCAAATGTGAACTAAATATTATCTTTTTTGAATTGAACAGTTGGCAACCCAGTTCGGTTCGTTCAATTCGGAGGAGATTCTTATTTCGCATATAAGACATTATTGGCAAGAGAATTTCCTAAAAAGTTTGCTGCGTGTCTACGGTTGCTATATAGAATAACTTCATTAACGGAATTAAACTAATCAAATATTTGTTTCATAAAATCATTACCGGAGGACGAAAAATACGCTATTTTGGTGTTTCGGGTTGATTTCCGTAAAAAAACGAATCAATAATACCATCTTTTCCGTGAACCCCTTCATTTAAACAAAGTGGAACCACAAAAATCACAATAATCTTAGGTAAAAATAGAAAAAGATAATAATCTGAGGGTAAATATTTTGTAGGAATTCAACCTTATAGATTCGTAAAACTACACTGTCCTTTTTGCATAGATTGTTATAGCGAATGATACGATTTTCCCCAAGGCAGGTAATTAACTCCTAAAAAGCAATGATTACCTTAAATCCTATCTATGAACATTAAATTGTGATAACCTAAAGCTACATTTCTAATCTCCCTTTCATAAGCGGATAGGGCGAAATTAATGTGCTACTAGATTCTTCAGATATGATTCTTGATGATTTTACAAGAAATATATTGCTGATTTCGCAGAATATTTTCCAATTTAACATCTGTTTGAAAACAATTCGTATCGAAAATTATTGTTACTTACATAGATTCCATTTTCAGTTGGAAGGAGTGATTGTCAATTAAATACGTCAGGAAGGACATCGTTATTAAACATTCAGATAAATAAACAACGAAATTTTCCATTCTATTCACAACGAGAATAATACGTACTTAAGTGATCGCTAAAGTGGGGGGAACCGTAGCAAAACTTTACTCTTAAATAAATGATAAATTATCAGTGGTGTGCGTATTTGAAATTGGGACAATACCAACCCAACCGAACTTCGGCACAATCTGACTGTCGTCTAATAGAACAGTATACGTGAGTGGAACCTCCGGACAGCCGCATGGGTAACGCGTTCGATTTCGATGAAAGTGGTCCCGGGTTCGATTCCCGGTGGGGGCTCACGTGCGAAATGACGTTAGCCATCGAAGCACTTTTAAAAGTAATACAAATAGAAAAGTATAACAGTGACTACGCTCTCTCGATAATCTCTATTTGTGGCGTTGTGTGAAAAGGCACACTCGAGATAAAAACAAGGTGGACTCCGATGAGAGGATTCACCGAGTTGCAGAAAGGTGAAGTTGGCGGTTAGAAAAAAAAGGGCTGTTACCAAGTGGCAACGACGCCCTCTGCGATGTTAACTCCCTCTGTTGAGTTGAAAGCACACAATGGCGGCTGTGAGATCTCACGACGAAACCGATGCAAAACAAGGAAGTATCTATCTTAGGTTGAGGCCATTCGGCCGTCCAATCGACGCTTCTCACATCTATGCTGAATACTTTTGTTTCTTTTTTATTGCTGCTCGTGAAAATAAAATGGAGAATATTATAATTAAGAAGAAAAGCATTTCGGGTTCTAATCCGAGTAAGAAATGTCGTCCGCCGACCGTGGCCATCCTCAGGGTTTTATAGTTTACCAGCTGATTAAATCGTACGTTTCATCGTGCAATTTCGATGTTAAAACGCTTGAATGCGGGGAATACACCTCACAAGTGCGGCCTGAAGGCTTCACATGCGGCCGTATGGTTTGTTATGCGGCCAATCAGTGCATCCGACCTGCCGATGAAAAGAGTTCCACCCTGCCACCTGATTTAGGTGAGTTTTTAACATTTCTCCTAAGCGCATACTGTGGGGAAATGCGAAAAGGGTTCTCAAAAATAGAGGAAAATAAATAATACGCTAAAAATCTGTTCATAAGATGATATAAGTTACCTTATATAATAAAACTATAACTATTATATATAAAACTTATAAAATAAACTTGGTGGAAGCTTTTTGAATCCGTGTAAGAAGCAATTTCGATATTAATACTTTTTCAAGACTCCAAAGGACAGGTATATCTGCAAATAAAATTAAAATTATAAGATACTTTACGATAACAACTAAATATGGATTAACGTATTCGAACCTGATTCATGGAGTACAATTAAGAGAGAAATTATTACTTTACGGGTCGTCCTCATGGTTCATATGATCATCAAGGTCGAGAAAATTCTTGTTATGATTTGATAATATCATGATCATTCTGTGATTTAACGTTCGATTATCGGGGACCTTCATCCGAATATTATGCTTTTAGTGTAGCGTAATTTCAGCTTGCACTTCTCATTTCTAAAATTATGTTGAATTGAAATTCATAGGTCATATTCTCTGCTTAAGTCCGGATAACATGCGGAGGAAATATTAGAGTGCGGAATGGAAAACTTCAGCTTCTCTTGATGAAATTGCTCAGTTGAGTCACAAATGCAGGAAAACGGTAGTTAATTAAATGAGCGATTCATCGCATAATTAGAAGATGCGTCAATTTCGTATAACAGTAAGAGAATCGCATTACGCAAATGTAGATGAATTGTATTCGTCGTAATTTACATTTTTTGTGATTTTATTATTCTTTGCACGCTAAACACGTACTGAGTGTTATTTCCATGGACGCATTCAGATGTTCAGAATCCTATTTAAAATTTCGAATTAATATAAGAAAACTCGACTTGATCATTTGGCCTTGATGGCGAAATACTGAAAAACTTACTGGTACACATTTAAACGTGCAAATACATATCACCACCTGCTTTTACTGTAATTAATTCTTAATAGATCTCAATCCGTGCAATTCTAACCAATATCCTAGGAGGTATATAAAATATGGCACATGTACTTGGTAAATAAAGGAAAGAATTAATTATGTAATTTGCAGAATTACCAGAGAAACTGCTAAAGTGCCTAGGACAGCTATATCAGATATGAAGTAGGGCAGGTTACATTCTCTCTGAAAATTTAGCTGAAAAAAATTTCTAAACAGCTTCTACTTCGTTAACTTATTTCTAAGTCCTTTAAGTTGAAATAGAATATATATGTAATAAATAACAAACGCATACTTTATATACACTAGTTCAAAGTTTTCGCATTGAAAGAGGTTGATTGTGAAAGGAAAATATCTTTTGATGGCGTACACTTAAACACGTAAAATGTCTTCATAAACCTTTTCATATTCAATTCAATCGAAACACCTTTTCAATTATCAAGCGCAAGATGAAACAAACCACAGGTATTATATCAACGTGATGTAATTGTAACACTGTAACAGTGCTACATAATCATTACGTACCAAGTTATATGTAACAAAGTTAATATTTTCGTGATGAATTATTCGATTTGAAATTTTCTTTCATACTTATTATCATCGTCGTATGAAACAAGTTGCCTGTTCCGAAACATCAAAGCCTTCCCATGTCCGGATGGAACTTATGCTAGCATGTTATTTATGACGTGAGTATTAGAATTCCTAAAAATGTTAAGCTCAATTGGGCCAAAACAAAATCCCCTCAAACTGATAATAATACTAAAAGTATTTATTAAAATATATGCGTGACTTTATTCATCGTTTCATAAATATCGCCTCTTTAACTATTCTCTTCCACGATTTTCCTTCTGTAAAATCATTAACATGGACATAAATACACCATAGTGCATACGAATATACTGAATAGTAAATGTTGCATATTAATACAATATTTTTATGTTTAAATGTCTTAGTTTAATTCAACGTTCATATATAATTCAATTTGATTCTTACCCTGATATTAATCGACAACATTTTTATGCGGAGTAAAGTGACGAATAATGTAAACTAATGGTAACTTTTTATAATGTCACTTTATATGATAAAGTTAACATAAAACAATTATCCTACCATATATATAACGGCAAAGGAATTAAAAATTAAAAGATACATCAATACCCAACGATTTATTAGTCAAACAAACACATTCGTTTTGTCTTTGCGTCCGCTCTTTCATAAAAATTGAAACTTTCCAGTGAGGAAATATAACGTTGCATCGGAACCATTCTCTCCGCGGGCGTCAATCTTTCCTTCGCCGTCAACATTTCCAAGTGAAATTAAAATCCACGCAAAAACGCGAAACACGACGTTCAAGTCACCCGTTGCCATTTCGCTTCCACGCCAGGCAATTGTTATAGATGAGGGCGTTGCGATCGCTCGGCGGCTCCTGACCGCTCCGCAATCGCCCGCGGCTTACAAACAAAAGCGAAGCAAAAAACAATCGCACGCTCTTCATCGCGCAATCCGCGGAAAACAGCTGTTCGCTCGGGACGAGGTCACGAACAAGATGCTGTGCGCATGCGCGACTCGTACGCTCTTTTCTATCGCGATACTCCTTCCATAACCTCGTTCTGCGATCCCCACAAATGACAAATCGATTAGACGACGGATGCGATATCTCAGAAAAGACGCTCCGTCAACAGACATTCGAATAGCGCACATTTGCGCGTTGCGAAACGCGATTAACAACATCGTGGCTTCAGTTGCTTAGATAAGCCCAGCATTATTAAAAATTTTGATTGGATGCTTTCCAACTTAACCGTGTTTATAACCTTAGAAAACATAAAACTAGGTTATTTTTGCATATGCGTGGGTATGCGCGTCTTAAGCTAGGAAATACGGAAAATAAATCCTTTACGAGGAGGATTAAATTTCTCTCTATAGCACTGAACTAATCCCAGAAAAGATATCGATGAATGTAATAACTGTAAGATACCGCGCATAAGACATATATCAAACAGACGGACATCATCTANGTCACGTAAAACATTTAAACAACTTTTACTTCATAGAATGACCGTTTATGGCAGCGACAACTGAATTATAATTTATTGTCAGTTTACATCGCAAATAATTTTTGTGATAAAGCATTTTAGTGTAGAGTTTAAAATTAAATAGACATAGTAAAAAAAAATTTAGTAGATAATTCGCGATATAACAAAAATTCATCTTTTTCATTAACTTTCGTAATTGACATTAACTGAATTGAATGCCAATTAAGTATTGCAAATTGACCTTCAGTGTTCACAATTGAGGTATTTGACGTTTAAAATGAAAGACATCTTTTCTGACCAATTAACTAACTAAATTTATAATCCATTGTTGAAATTTTAATAAATTTGTGTGATCAATCAATGTGAGCAATCTTCTTATTAATAAGGAAGAAAGTTCGTATTCTTCTGTTTGTATATTTGTGCTCGCCTAAAACGCGAGATGTTGCACTTTCATTTACTAATTAAACCATTTCTACGAATTGCATCCGCTAATACTATTTGCAACTTTACTAGTTATTCAATTAGATACTTTCAAATATAACTTTCCAGAATCTTAATTCACAAAATCATCCATAAACATCTACGTTGCTATTAACAAAACTTGGTTGCTACAGACGCTTTAATTACATCGATAAAATGAATCTCTTAAACTTCTTAATAAAAAGTAGAGTAGAATAAAATAGTTTATAGTTTTAGTCATCGAATGAAGCAAAAGAGAAGTAAATTTATCGCATTTACGAATTTTAAAGGAATCAAACCTTGTAGTCTGGAAAATAGTGAATCACGTGTAATCATATATAAATAAATATTATAACGTATTATTCGAAATAAGAAAACATTTCTGGGTTCAAAGCCGAGCCTTCTCGGAGATGAGAATAGTTTTTCTTGGGCTTCCTACCTCTCATTACTTAGGAGGCTTAATTAATACCTTTAATACTAAGAAACGCAACGCAGTCTGTCTCATAGCTCTACAACAATTCCTTTGTGAAATAGAGAGGGGGACAGACGGACAGACAGAAGCACGCAACGCAAATTATATCTGATGATAATATTTAGAAATTATTCGGAAAGTGGTCAGAATTTATTGCTACAGAAGTCCACAAATAAAGTAGGACAGACTTTATTAATAATATACATTTTTGGAAAGTAAATGTTGTAATTCTGGCAAATATTTTTTATGATATAAAAGCATACAATAACAACAAACTAATGAAACATAAAATGTAATCTATGTACCAAAATTTAGTTTTTGCAGTAATTCACATGACTTTCAGAAACGTTTCATTATTTGTGCGATGTGGAATTTATTTCAATACATGCTAGCACATATTTTATATTTTGATGAGATATTACAAATATTTTTGTCTCAAAAGATACTAGCTTTTGAAGAGGAAATTTTCGTTAAATATAGAATGCCTTATTCATTAAACATAACTATTCTACTCAACTCTATCCACTAGAAATACTTTGCAAGAGGAATGTGCGACATATTAGATAATAAAAATGAAACGATATTCGTAATATTTACAGTCAATTATTAATATAACGGAAGGAATGCTGAAAATGAAACTTTTAATTCCTACCATTTCTATTAAGTATTTATAAGGCACAAAGTATCGCATTAATCTTATGTTNAGCAAATGTGAGCTGAATATACCCTATTTTCGGCGTCGTAACGAAATTCGTAGTATTTACAGTCAATTATTAAACTAACGGAAAGCATTCGGAAATTGAAACTTTTTATTCATACACTTCGTATTAAGTAGTTATAAGGCACAAAGTTTCGTGTTTATCTTATGTTTATTTCAAAGGATATAAAATGCCAAACTTAAAATTGTTTTCGAGCCATCATTTTTTTGGGCCGATTTTGCTTCAATTTTTCTTCGTAGATTTCGCTCATGAAATATATCTTATTATTTTTTGTAATAGAGCAACAAAGGTAGTATAGGAATACCAAGTTTTGTTTTGCTCAATCGAATACTGTCTAAGATAACGTGTCTCAAAGTTGCTAAAAATCTATGTCTAACTGTAGGAGGCTGCGGTAGTGGGTCAAAGAAATTACTATATCTCAGCAAATATTTCATCGATGGATGTAAAACTTGGCAAATGCTCATAGAGGATATGAAATTATGTTCACACAGAATTTCATTGAAATCGGTGATGGTCGAGCGGGGCACTTCTTTAAGATTAGTTCACTTGACATGGAATGCCCCAGATGAAGATAAAATTAGTATAAAGAAATCCTTCAATATTATCAGCCATCACGTGAGACGAAAATTTTCGGAGACTATAGAAACGATTTCATGTTATATCATTATGACGAAGAAACCGTACATAAGTATTTCGCAGTCTTTATGTCAAATTAAGACCACCAGATGGCCATAGTAGAAAATCTAGAAGCAGTACCTAAATAAACAGGACGTCATGAACCAGAGCAAAGGGCTGATACTTCTTTGATGGTTTTAAATACAAAGAAGAGCAAGTACCTCTTGTATGCTACGAAATATGAAGATATCTACCGAGTCAAGAGTTAAAAGTTTCCTAAGAGTTAAACAAAGGATTATAATCCTTATATTGATTGTCCTTAGATTAAAAGTAAGTCTAAAAGTAAGATTAAAAGGCTTTAATCGTTGGTTTAAATGAATATTCTAAGCATTATT
This sequence comes from Ladona fulva, assembly GCA_000376725.2. Classification (NCBI taxonomy): domain Eukaryota; kingdom Metazoa; phylum Arthropoda; class Insecta; order Odonata; family Libellulidae; genus Ladona; species Ladona fulva. The sequence goes on along the minus strand of KZ308199.1, from coordinate 649,435 downwards.
TAATGCAAAAATAACGCTTATAATATGTATATATAAGCTCACGCGTGAATTCCGTGAGTTATTTGCCGGAAGTTGTTCATCACTCGATGAGAGAAGTTCCTCATTCGAACAAATGAGTGATTAACGCCGAGGTAAGGCTGAAATGAATTCACCGCAATCCGAAAGCCCTAATTGCTGAAGAACAAACGCGTGTCTGCTGTAATGCTCTTCTAATCCATAAAGTAAGCTCTAAATTAACTAGAGTCGTTTTTCCATTTACGCCATTGCAATTTTCAAAATTACGGGTGGACAGGAGCAGTGCTTCATTATTATTCGGTCTAAGGTCACGTAAAACATTTAAACAACTTTTACTTCATAGAATGACCGTTTATGGCAGCGACAACTGAATTATAATTTATTGTCAGTTTACATCGCAAATAATTTTTGTGATAAAGCATTTTAGTGTAGAGTTTAAAATTAAATAGACATAGTAAAAAAATTTAGTAGATAATTCGCGATATAACAAAAATTCATCTTTTTCATTAACTTTCGTAATTGACATTAACTGAATTGAATGCCAATTCAGTATTGCAAATTGACCTTCAGTGTTCACAATTGAGGTATTTGACGTTTAAAATGAAAGACATCTTTTCTGACCAATTTTCCACTCAAGTTGAGCTAATCTAAATCTACAATGAGATATCAAGTCTCTAATATGGCGGCACCATTTGATGAACATGAAATTAGAAACAGGAAAAAAAATTGAGGAATATTAACTGTGATAATTGGAAATTGCGAATTTGGGAATTTTTAGGAAATTTCCATCGAAACAATCATTAAAGGGAAAACTCCAATCTTTTACAGGAGTTTAGATGCTTTTCTTTAAAGAAAGCTACGAACTAGATGCACTATCAAACGCCTTTACTATTAATAGTTCCGAAGCATCTAAAATGTGGACTACTGAATTGAAAACAATTGCTAGAAAGCCTAAAGAACGTAAAACATTATCTTCTAAATTCATATTTTAAACACATCCATCCGAAATTTTTAAAATCATGAAAAATAAATTAGAAAAGGTAGATTTTCGCACATTACCAGACACCAATTGGAAGGAACAGCGAAGGGCGGCGAATCTTACCTGCAAAAAAAAGAAAACGTTTTTTTCATATTAAGAATTTTGGGTTTTTTTTGCATTTAAAACAGCAGACGCTTGTTTTGAACAAATTTTAAGCTAAATCTAGGAACGGCAACAAGAGGCAGATTAAATACCTGATTACGATAATTATAAAGGTTAAGATATATTTATTTATTGGAATGGCTCAACATCATCCAGCCTAGTTCAAGATTTGCCGATAATTATTCACGAATTTTCTTGCAAATTAGCGAAATACAAATCGCAACAATCGCTTCATTTTGGATTGAGGCAGTTTTAACGGAGTGAAATTTCCCTCAAGTAATATTTACTGTCTCTTCCACACAAAAATGGTACCACTGTATTTTCTTTATTTAAAATCTCTGCATCCTTTTTCCTTATAATGCAGTCGTTATTTAAATCATACACAATAATAAGTTCAGCGCTTTCTAATCGATCCACATAAGAACTAGAGAAAGAAACTCGCTGCATTACTTCATTTTCCATTCCTGTTGATTTCCAAACTTTTGATTGCAAATCACTATTTTACGTTAAATAAGAAGCACAAATTTCTGTTCACAAGAAACGCCAAAGAGCGTTTCAATAACCTTCACCAGCAGAAATGACAACAGAATTTGTTTCTATATTTAATTGTCAACATTTCTTACTTTGACTATTTAGATTTGAACAAATATGACTGAGTGGCTTAGATATGCAATATTACTTAGCATAGAATTATCCAATTCGTATTTAATCTCTAATTCCTCAGCAAAACGCACTCTTCATTCCTGGTGCACGCGCTTCGAACAAGAATTTCCCCGCCGCGACTTTCGTGCCATCTGTGGGCGCCCGCTCAAACCATCAATGGAGAAAACATGCAACAGACTGCTCGTTTCGCTAAAATATGCAAAATCGGTGGGCAACATAAAGTGGGTTTGCGAACATTAATTAATGGAGCATTGGAAATATCCATTCGGTGGGAAATTTTGGAGCTGTAACGATGTTTCGCCAGAAAAACTAGGAGAATGATCAGGTTGTGAGGACTTTTAACATGTAAACTACGATAAGACTGAGTTAAAAACGGCAATGAAAGAAGATAATCTAGTTAATTAGCTCGCTCCGATTGTAGTTTGTATTTTTATACATCTCATTGCCTCTGGCACTACAAGTAAATTAATGTAAATTCGTATTTCATGTTGCACTCACAGTTGGCGAAGTGCTGCGATTGACTATGCAAGCGCGATGGAGGAGGGGAAGTGGAAATCGAGGCTTTTAGAAAACTTTATTGGAGTAAAGATATTGAAAATGAAAGGTATTTTGAGTGGATACGATATATTCTCGGAAGATTCTCAATTTATGATGGAATCGTGCAGATAAAAGGGAAGTTCACTCCCTGCCACACGCCGAAAGGTTGTTTGCAGGTTACTTATGAAGATATAGATGTAGATGAAGTTGGACAAAAATGGATGCCACACACATCTGACAACAAAAGTGAATTATCACAATGAACGTCGCTCTTATTAACACCCTTAACCCTCGATTAGTACTGTGCTTGATTAGTGCCGCTAAGGATTTAAGGAAATGTTTTGTTTCGTTCGATGAGAATGCTTCGATTTGAACGATTCAGCTTAATACATGAAAGTAAGATACATTTTCGGTTTTTTGTAATTCGGAAAATTGCTATCGATGATTTGCATCACCAACATAAAAAGAACTCATAAAAAGCTTCATAAAGGAGAAAACGGTTGAGACAGTAATATGTGTTTGTAATTACCGTTTTCGTTCTTGTTGTGTTATTCACGATTAAGACATGTTACTCACGATTTTAAAACAGAATAAAGTGCCAACTAGCGAACTTTTTCGGAACTCTAATTTTCTTACACAAATATTAATCTCGACTTGTAAGGCAATTTTACGAAATTTATAATTCGCACAAATCGATGGACATTCTGTTCTATGCCAAATTCCTACATTAAACTCTCAGGTGAGATCTCAGAGATCACTCAGTACTATTTCTCATTACTTAGTAGTTCAATGCAATTATGACTGGATAATGAATAGATTCGGACTAAAAGGTCAAATTTAGCAATCTGGAAGGGTTGATTCTCGTTGGTTGGGATACACGAAGGGCAGTGAATGTTTTCAAAGGGTGAGGAAGACCGCAGAAATCGGAATTGGAAGTAGACAATTACATGCTGAAGTTAAGTATGTACGTAGTTGAGTTAGAGTAATGGGCTTACGTAAATAAAATTGTTTCGGAAGTGGAATACGTTTTCAAGGATAGGAAGAATGCCGTGAATAAGAAGCAAAGAGATTATAACGAGTGATTTGCGTATCAAAGTAAATTATGTTCAAGAAAAACTCTTAGTCTTAGCGGAATCAATCAAAATGAAGAAAAATGAATAAGCAAAATATACTTTTATATTTAATGAATAAATAAAAAGAGGTTCGTGACCATTAAAATTGGAATTAAGCCCTTTAAAAATTGCTCGGTAATTCGAAACATTATTACGTTGTAGTACAGCTGTATATTACAGATTGGACAAAGAGGATTCTTCGGAAGAATCGCCCGATATGTCGCCCCTAAAAATCATAAAAATATAAAATACGTAAGTACCTTGTAAGCAGGCTTTCGGGGGTATGGCAGGGGATGTATGCACTATGGCTCTACTTCCCTAATCGATTACTTCCGCGTATCGTTCGCGGAAAAAAATTAATTTTTGAAACGACTAGTTCAAGCATCTATTTCTCTGATTTTTCTCTCAGAATCAGAACGGCCTATGTATCAGGGAAGACGCTTAACATCGGCTACGTCGTCTATGAAGATGTAGCCGATGTTTCCCTCCCTGAGGACGGAGGTTACGTGAGGCTACGAAGTTACCTTCTCTGAAATTATTAAGTAAATTAAGTCTTTGTTTAAAAATTCTAACTTCTAGAGATTCCCATCCTGCGTCTTGAAGCATCTGAGTAACACTCACTGTTTTTTCGTTACAAAGTTTTACCGAATGTATCGCTTTTTGCTGTACTTTTTTCTAACTCTCGAATACAACACTTATCGGACCATACCATCTCAACGTAACATCGCTCACAGACTTTTTCTTCACTGCTAATCCTTTCCAATCATTCTTATCTCTTGCATTTTCCTTGGATTCAAATCAATCTCCTTTATAACTTTTCCTACGAAATTATTCACGAATTCATTCCTTCCTGTCTACCATTCTTCACCTCTGGAATGCAACTGGAACATCATCGCCTTCTTCCTCGACAGATATTGTCATCTTGTCCCCTTGTCAGTGTTGCGTTCTCAATGCTGCCTTGTCAGTGTAGCCCTGTCGCCTTGTTTCCACTCTCCTTCTGATATTCCTCTCCTTTACGGCGACGACGCCTGAGACGAAACGTGTTGCATTCTATTTATCTCAACAGAGGCTGAATGAGTTATGTAATGGAACATTTTAAAGTTGATAGTATTCACAAGTCAACACTCATCAATAGATATACGCATATTAAAGCTAATGAAATAAAATTTTCATCCCAAAAAACTTCGGCCGAGTATTGTGATGTATCGCGACAACAGCAGTCCAGAGAAATATTTCTTGGACGTCCTAATCATGGTTCTCATAATAATAAAATCTGAGAAAACCGTTACACTCAGTAAAATTTCTTCTACGATGAATATGACGTAAAGATCCACAAAGTGAAGGGTGAGGTATTGAGTTTTGTTGAAGATAAACTTTTATAATGCAACGATCTCATTAATTTCCATTAATTATGCCTTAACTTCTAAAAATAAGTTTTAAATAAAATGCAGGCGTTTATCGAGACGCTGTTTCAACGGTAACTTGCAGAAGTCGTTGAAAAGATGAAATTTGATTTTTATATTTGCTGACCCCGAAGATATTGCCGTAGCGACAGCTCGGGATCGAATGATGCATGAGTCCGTGTATTTTATAGGACAACAGACGGTGTCCACAGATCGTTACAGCCGAACCAACGAAAATGGGGATCGGAAAGTGTTCGATGGAATTTAGCATATGAAACAGTCCTGGCTTGTGGCATAACGTGCCAAAGGTGGGTTACGTCCCATAAAACCAGCGAAAGCATTTTCCATATTATAAGCTCGTCCAATTACGTTTAGACTCGAACCGTTTAAAAATGAGTTACCTTTACGAGCGCAAAATTTACGCCTCAGCGCTATAATTTCACGTCGCCTTCTGTCATCTCTCCTTTTCAAAAGCCAATACCTCCGTCCGCCACTAAAAACGAGATAAGTTCGCGCGTATTAAAAAAAGGGACGCTGCCACGCCTGTTACGACTCCGGCATCTATGCGCCTAAGTCGTCAAAGTAAAAAAGCCCTACACTCATACGCACCATCTTCATCTTTTTATATTCCCATTTTAATGCTCAGGGTGTCCCCCGCCCTTTCCGCACTTTAAGAGAATATCGCCATTAAACTGTCGCAATAAATTCTCCGCCCTCTGGGGAGAAAAGAAGGCAAAAATCTCTCTTTCTTCCTCTTTATTTATAATTCCTTCCCTCTTCGGCTTGCACGCCTCCGTGGACGCCGCAGTCGTAACTCAGCCGCTGTTGCTTCCCAAGAAGCCGTTGCTCTAGAATTAGTGAACCGAGAATACAACCGACGCGCTTTCCGACGAATGAGTTATTAATTGTTTCCCCTTTTATTTATTTACTATCGCCATTTCTTAGAATTCAACAGCATCTTAATTAACAAACATTATCTAGCTGGATCTAGATTTAACAACATAGCTAACATTAACAATTAATTGCAAAATTAAAAATAAAACAATGGACAACGCAAACGAGTGATAAACCGCTTTAAAGATAAAGAAAGAAGATTCTTACCCACTAAGAGCAATGAGAACGTGTCGAAAAAAATTTGAAAATGACAGTTATATTGATAATTGTGTTTTAATGAATAACTTCATACCATTCTGTGCCACGTACGATAAAAGATTCATTAACTCTTTTTAATGTTTGGTTTAGTTTAGTTTGATAGTATGAATGTTTAACGATTTTCTGTAAAAATATAATAGTTTCCAATGAACTTACGACATGGCTTTGGATTAAACTATAACTTTGAATTTGTTTTAATATTTCTATAAACTACGTGACGTCTGCTGAAGAGATACCATTGGTTCAGTTTGTTTTTAGTGTTTGCCTCTAAACAGAGTTCAAAGCTGAATTATAAAATTGATAATTACATATCACCATAAAATGATTACATCGTTTGTTTGAATATCTCATGATGTTAAACTCTTTCAAATATTCTAAAGAAACGATGATGGAGTAGGACAATTCAATTTAAATAACTTCGGCAGTATTCCAACGATAAATGGCTTTCTTGTGAACGCAAATAGTTTGAAATAATGCAACACTGATCTTGAAAATGCAAATAGACTTAACTTTTTAAGAAAATCACGGGTCAAAATAAAATCCCCGACTTTTCCTTAACTTATTTTACATGAAAAACACTCAACTCTTTTCAACATTAAACCAACTATATTTCTTTCGACGATTCTATCTGCAGCAATTTCCCTCCGTGGTGAATTGTTCCTCTTTATATTTGTTTATACCCTAAGATTGAGCCTCCGTCCAATAAGCCTGTCCCTAGGCGCGGCTTGTTTACGCAGGAGCGGCAAACAAGCTCCATCTAAAAGGGGCGTGGATTTATAGGGGACCCCGACAGGGAAAGACCTTTGCATCGACCAAAGCAATGGTCTGTCACGCGAAAGAGCACTTCCGAAACACACATTCGAAAGAAGCTCTGCTTTAATACGATAATTAGTTAGAAATGTTACAATTTTCAACGAACACCGATTTATTTCATATTTACATAAATTCCCTTTGCGGTGGGTAGGCAACATTTCTTAGAGTCTAAAAGTTACATCATCGCTCTTGAAATATTAAACATCCAAATGCACTGTCGTTTTCTCAGTGTATATACGAATCGGCTTCCAAAAAGGAAATTGACAACAGTTTCACAAATTCATGCCAAAGCCCCTCAGCATTTTTGGGCAGAGGTTTACGTGGAGGAACGCAATGGAAATATGAAGAGTTACTGACAGACAATTACCGACAACACGAGTAGAGAGGGATAGCGTCTTCTCGTCAACCATAAAATAACAAACTGTTTTGGTTAAGATAATTTTGAAAAAAAAAACATTTTTGAGCCGATACGTGGAATAATTCTTTTTTATGACATAAGAATATCTGAAAGTTGAATTTCTTGAGTTTTACATTCGCAATGAAGCCCGAGAAGATCGTAGACTCGGCCCAGTCTGGAAACAGCTTTTTGTCTCAAATAAATTCTATCGCAGCCGGAACTCGTGGACTTGACTTGACTTTTTATTTAAGACATTCTCAAGGTATAAGAAAAACTATGTAGTATACACATCATGTTTATTACACGACCTTCCCCCTCTCCTTACCCTCCCCTCCAAACTTGTTAGTATGTAAGTGACTGCATCTTTGATACTTTTACCTGATTATGGCCGTGTAGCCGAAACCGGTAGAGTAATAAACATCTTGTGGACACTACGAAGTTTTTCTTATTCCTTCAGCTTTCCGTAACAATCATGTTATTATTAGAGACACCAGAAGGGGATCGGAGTTTCATAGCTCAACATCTCGAACAATTGCTATTGCGTTTCGTCCGCTATTTAAGTCCTCTCGTTTAAAAAATTAATTTTCATTTAATCAATTAACTTTAAGTCTATACTGATTTAAATGTATAAGTGACTCATTTTTACGTTGAATTAAATTATTCTCAAATAAAAAATATTGCGGTCGTGTAGAATAGGCAGTAGAAAAATCCCTCTCCCAAATACAACTTTTCACTTCCTTGAAAATTTAACCGACATTTTCCGGGAGAATTTCATGCCATGAACTATTATTACATCAATACTCATAACTGTCATTTAACCTACAGCCATAGCAAGTTGAAGTGCATAATAGAGATAGTTATGACGTGACAGCATTAATATCGAAAGTTGAATTGAAAAATGTTTCGATGGAGCATCAGTCACTTAAATTGAGGCTTTTACGTCAACTGAAAGGAAGCAGTAATTACAGAGATAAAACTGAAAAAAGCATGAGTACCATATGAGGTAAACTCCAGGAAAGAGAGACGAGAAGTTTCGGAATGTAAGAAACAAAGAGAATGGTTTCCTTTGAAGGCAAAAAGACCGGTGTGAGCATCTGACGGAGCCGCAAAATATCCTTCAAAGGAGAGCAAGTGACAGGAGAAAAAGTTTGCCGCTTTCTTTCTTAGACTTCTTCGCCCCGCCCTTTTTACTGCATCCCTATTTAAGTGAATTTCGGTGTTTTCTTTGAAGAGCGTATCCGACGCATTTCTCAAATCGGAAACATAAAGCAAATACTGTACTGAGTTGGACCGCTGAGTTTACGTAAATATTTTCGCAAAATCTATTTTGTACAGTTCAATCTCCATCGCCGCGATGCTATCGAATCTCATGATACCCTGTTTCCCATTGGTGCATAGTTATGAAAAGGCTGCTAACTCCAAAGGAAAATCAAGATAGCCATTTAATGCTGGAATAAGGCACTCAAAGGCTCGTGGCCACTAAGATGCTATAATGCTGGTCTGGACTGAGAAATGGAGACCTTTGACGTAGATTTCTCAATTGGGTACATTACATTATCTTATTCTTTTATAATCTTGACTAAACAAACTCAGTAGATAGATCCCTTCTCACTTTCCGCGCGACATTTTCCTTTCCTTTTGAATGCAGGGGTTTGAGCGATGAAGAATGTAATGTTTGAGTGATGAAGAACAGAATGGCTACTTCCGCAAACGGTCTTATCTGCATTATTTTATTAGTTGCTTTGTTATTCGATAGACAACTTTTATGCGATAAAATATGCATCTTCCCTCATTATCGACATGTTTTAATTTCCTGTCTGAGTTCCGTTGTAGTCGCATTATGGCGGCAGGAAAGTTTCAAATGAACTATTTTTGTCTTTCACTTCATGCCAATGGGACATTTTGCCTCATGGAATTCGCTAAGATATTCATAGCTCAGGCCTCTTCAAATGAGAATTGATAATTGGCAAAGCTTTCCTAAATATCTTATGTGATTAATCTTAATTAATGTTAAAATTTTACGGATCTTAGATTCTGGTGCAGTGAATTGTATTCTGGATTATAAGTGACTCATATTTTGAATCATACTTAGTAACTGAAAACATATAATGGATTCTCTGAGAGATATTTAGTACTAGTGAATCGAAGAGTAAAGTGAGCGCAGTATTTGGAGCTTCATTTTGAGATCAGCGGAAAATTCGTCGACCAAAAAATGCGCATATCTTCGCTGGGAGCGCTTCCAACATAGAGAAACACGTGCGCTTGTCCACCATATTTGAAACATCCCAAAAATGTAGAGACCAATAAATATAGTGAAGCTCTCTTTCGAAGGAAGAGGCGCTTGAATCATCGCCAACTCGAAGACTGACATCCTGAACTGTCGGAGGTAAATTATCGGCCGCGAATTAATTCTCAAATTCCAAAGAGGACTTTTAAACGGAGGGTAATTTATGCCCAAGTTTTCCAAACGCTAAATTGATCTTTTTACGAGATATATAATGAGCAGAATATGCCAAATCAAAGGGAATCTTGCAAAGACTTCGAAAATTAAACTGTTATCGCCCAAAATGTGGTATGATCTCTCCAACGATCCATTTCAGTAACTGCTGAGGTGTATTTCTAAAACATCCAACGTGTGTGCAGAAGTTAATTTATGAAACATTCTCGATGCCAGGAATTCTTATCGTCGAAGATTCCTAACATTATATGCAAGTTTATCATCCTAAGAGCAGCACATGCACTCATCTAAAAGTTAACCTCTCTGTATAAGTTTTAGTCTTCAAGCTATCCGGTGGATATTGTAATAATTCGAACTTTAATTGTTTCTATATCTATATTAACGTAATTCCATAATTTTGGCCATCGAAACTGTGCAAGTGTGCACCCGTGCATTGTCTCGATAAAAGAGAATCTTTTCCTTTTTAAATGAGGACGTTTTTTCTTGGTTTCTTCGCTCAACCAGTGAAATAACGACGCATACTACTCTCCAGTTATCGTTTGACTTTTTGCCAAGTAATCGGTGTGGATGATTCCGCGTGCATCCCAAAAAACAGCGACCATCACCTCGCCGGCCGATTTCACCGTCTTCGCCTTGTTCGGAGCCCGTTCGCATTCAAAAAACCCTCTTTTTCCACTATTCCTTTTTCTCTGAAGTGTAGTAGTGTATCCATGTTTCTTCCACAGTTATGTATCGACGCAGAAACTCGTCGGGATTGCGAAGAAAAAGTGCCAAAATAGCCTAAGAGTCGACCACACGATTGCGTTTATTCTCTTCAAAGCAAACGCAGCACCCATTTTGCCGAGATTTAATACACACTTAATTTTTCATGCAAAATTGATAAACAACTTGGCAAAATACCTTGCGATATGCTTGTGGCCTAACTATATCGCGCTCTTTGAATCGTCGATCACTCAAACCCATACCGTGGTTTTTGTCAATCATTTCGGGGGTACCGGACTGGCACTGGACGTTCCGAACGATGTTCATCTTTTGTGGATATACCGCCACGTTTAAACTCGTTAACCGAATTGTAAACAGTGGCAAAGCCAGGAGCAAATGTGCCATGAACTTCATCCAACTCAGCTTTAATCTCTTTCGGTGTTAAGCCATTTTAATATAAATTTTTAACCACCGCTCGAAACTCACTTTTTTCCATTTTTCTAAACAAACAAAAGTTTTTTACTAAATTAAAACATGCGATGGATATAACTGAGACTCCAAAAGCCATCTAGTGAGTAATGACTCTTACTAAAAATATACCATTTATGATACTACGAGCACCACCTCTTGGATTTTCTAAGCACTTATTGAACGACCCTTTCTGTATAAGCACGGTTTTTATTCACAATACTTCCTTTTGCTGCTTTTTCACGCCCTCTTCCTTTTCCCCCGTCTTCTGGGATCTTTCCTGCTAGTATTATTGTTACAACTGCTTCGACTGCTTCGGTAATTTCGCACGTAAGCCCCCATCGGCAATCGAACTGGGAACCGCTTTCACCGAATTCGAACGCGTTGCGCACTTCGGTATCTGGAAGCTCTGTTTTCCTGCTGTGGTGTATTTTTTCCTAAGTGCAAACTTAGGTTTTTAAACCGTCAAATTAATTTTCTCCTGCGCACTTTTTCAAATTCTCTCTTTTTTCGAAGTTTCGAATTAAAAAGACTTAAATTTAAGAAGAAACATCTTAACCTCGCCCTAATTAAGTCGTATAAAATTGTTATATTATTAGCGATTCGTATTATTATCAACTTTTCAAATTCATGCTCGTCGTAGAGGGCGATATTCCTAGATAATGGTTGCCTCTGATAAGTATTGTAAAAGAGGTTTTTCTGAAGAATTCTGAGAGCGTCATTTGCGGAGCGAAAGTGGTGGCCATGGAAGCGAACAGGACGAGGAGCGTGCGGAAGAAGAGTTTCCAAGGAACGGAATATTTCTAGAGCGAAATACTCAAGTATTTCCTCGTTTCCAAGTGAAACAACTCCCAAAAGGAATAAGCATCTCGTTGAGCTCCATTTCCAAGAAGTCGTTTCTCCATTTTAAGGTGCGCCTCGAATACGATGTCCTTTGTGTCCTCTAAAATGTTTCTTATAGTTATTTTTAAAATCAATACGGAGGGATTTACTGTGTGGAATTTCATTACGATGATATGAAAGAAATAAAACCGCATTTCGTTTTAAAAAACATTTATTTAAAAATACAGTCTCGTTCATATAACCTCGCCTGAGGTTGGCCGATCTGAGCGGGAACCGTTCTTTTTTTTAAATATACGTGGAAAATGTAAATTTTATTTTATTTCTTCCAGTATTAACTAACGGGGACATTATTGAGAATATATTTATTTTTGCGTGGTTTTAATATTAATATACTTATATCTGTACTTCTGTACCTACAGAAATAATTCGAACTGCTGGATAGAATATATATAGAATTAATTCAATATAGCTTTTTCATTCACCAAACTGTCTCCGATTCGACTCCAGACGTTTAAAACAGTTTCCATAAGAAATACTAGTTAAGCTCACTTTTATCGCTTGCAGGCTTTGTTTCTTTTGCAAAATTAAATCAGAACGTATAACCGTACGAAATTGATTGATTGCACCAAAAGAATTCAAATGGAATGTAAACTCTTATTTTGGTCGTGGAAAATTACTTTCTATTCGAAATCGCGTGAATTTTGACCAAATAAACATAACCTTTCTAAAATTTTGAGTTTGTAAACAAACCGTCTCCCTGACGACTAATTCCACAGTTGAATCTGAGCTCATATATTTTCGTATTTTACTCGTTGAGAATCATGTTCGTCTAAAACTAGAGAACCAGATGTTGCAAAACTTTCAAACTTTGAAGATTGCTAAATGTCTTCCTCGGACAGATGATAGGCCACTTTTTATTCACCTAAATGTTCCCGGTTCGACTCCAGACGTTTAAAACTGTTTCCATAAAAAATGCATGTAAAGCTTACTTTTATCGCTTGCAGGGTTTGCTTCTTTTGCAAAATTAAAATTAAGTTTACTCGTATCTGGAGCTCAGAATCCTGATTCAAAGTTAGTTTATTTTTGTGCTGTAGTTTCTCTTTTCAATAACATCAACGATCGTTTTGTTTGCACACATTTCATTGGGTGCGCTTAGAACGCCTCTCGGAATAACTGATTCACCAGCATCAGGTCGTTTAACGTCTTTCGAAGTTTTTCTCACATAGTGAAACATCCAGAGTGGAATGATTTATAAAGGCGATCTTCAAAGGTGAGGAAAGCGCAAAGGCGATTAGTAACGCACCAAAGCACAGAGGCGATTGAGATGGCAAGATGGCGACGTCCATCCGTCAAATAGAGCGTCGTGACGTCACGTCCGGTAGAAGGAGCAAACGCAGAAGAAGGGAGAGAAGTGGAGGAGGTGATCGATCAAAATCAGGAAGGGTTTTGTTGTGGGGTTCGCACGAAACGAAGAAAGGAACATAACAACGAAAGGGAAGAAGCAAACGCCAATACTGGTGAAGTAAAGAACCTCCTCCATTTATAGCTGTTTTAACGAAATTTTTCTCAGACTATTTTTCGCAAAGAAAAATCATGGAAAAGAATGAGCGGGGCTTCCTCAAGGTTTGCGAAGATGCAAAGGAGGTTAAAATAGGTTTCCCGTAGTGCGCTCTGAAAAATGATAGAGTGAATCGAGGGAAAGCTTTATAATAAATGGCTCACTTCAGAGACCTCCAAATAAAATGTGATTCCAATGAAATCCTATCCTTTGTAGGATAAGGAAAACAGAGCGAGAAAAAGTATACGAATCTAAAGTTTATTATCAATATCAAAAGATAAACTCAAAGAAGAAATATGACTGGTAAATCATTCCTAAAACTTGATGAAGTTTCATGAAAATATAATCTTTCGAAGGTTATATGAATAGAGGCCTGCGTAAAGCATCGCTTAGAAGTTGAAAAACTAATCGCGTACAAATAAGATCCGATGTTCCCCTGATGACAGGAATTTCTATTGAATTACAATACAATAGGTACATACGTCTTTTTTATTGGGCGAAATAGGTAACAGAGAATCCCATCTTCCATTTAAACCTTATCAAAATAATTTATTTACACGAATATACAACAGTTTATAATTATAAACCACTATATTTACATATTTTAAGAAGCTCAGCGGAATTCGAAGTAAAGGAAGGAAAGACAGAATGGTTTTGTAAAGAAAAATTTACTCGAGGCGTAGAAAAGTAAGTAAATGAGGCGAGTGGATGATGGAAAACTAAATCTTCCGATTGGTAACCTTTGGTGACGATATTTCGTAATGAAAATATGAGAAAGAATTGAAGATAAATAAAAGGATGAAATGTCAACATGACTTGGACATTAAATGGGACTAATGTTTTTCAAACAAATGGAATTTCTAAGGACACATGTGTCGATGGCCACCAAGCGTCACCCCCAACGGAACCTTCTGGTGTCCATCGCAGCCCTAAAAGACGAAAAAAGGGAAAATGCTGACTTCCCTAATCAATTGTGCGGCGGATAAATCGTGGACATTTGTAATAGTCGAAGCTCTTCCTTCTGTCACTGCCCCTCTCTGGAATTCATCATCATTGGCGATTTCCGCTAAACAAGAGTGAAAAATTGAGATGTGCGTTCGAGAGAATCTCTGCACAGGAAGTGGACAGAATACCAAAGGGCCTAACGGATTCGTCAGGTGGTGATCCGTTGTTCTCCTCGCATTGTTCTGGTGGTGAATGATCGTGCCAACAAATCACGACTGTGGCATTTGACACGGATCTGCGATGCGTTAAAGTTTCCAGCTATTAGCGAGTGTGGCACGTCCCTTGGGGAGCATTTTTTCGCCGCCGGAAAACTCATGAAGCTCTAAACTAACGATTGATGAAAGCATTTGAAACACAAAAAATAACTGATTCCTTTCATTCGCAGCGAGGGAGAAGAAATTCGTCAATTAATAAAATTTATAAAAATTTTGTTGTGGACGCTTCAATGATACACATATGCATAAAAATCCCTCCTAAACCATTAGAGCGATGAGGATCACAGCTAATAAGGAGATCCAGAACATTAACAAATCACCGTATTCTTTATCGACCATAATATGTATAATTCACAAACTTAACACTCTTTGATTAATCAGTCGCTATTAAATGCAAGGAGTGTGTATTCCATAATGCAAATAAAATATGTCGCGCTACATTACCCATGAAAAAATTGCATACGAGTTTAGAAACGCATTTTGTAAGAGTAGCACCCAGAGTATTACTTTAATTGAAGGAAATTGTCACGCTAATATGATGAAATCTAATCACAGAAATGTTGTGAGAAGTTTGGTCGTCGAAGCTATTGTTTACTTAACAACGATTTTAAATGAAAACCAACTAATGAACTGAATCATCGCGTGAAGAAAGGCATTAGCATTAAGAAATAACGCAATCTCGATTTATCAATTTCGAAAGTATTATTTATTTCTTAATTTAAAATCTTTTCCAATTTATTTCGCTCGGTTTTATAATGAGCATCAGCCTGTTCCTGACTGAAGTATTCGTTACAGAAACCATTCAGTTCCCTCGTATCCGGCTAATGTTTTCGTACTCTTCTCCTGGCACAGCCAATCAATCCCAACTTTTGTGCACAAGAAAAAAGACATCTCCCGATGGAGCAAAATGCTGAGATAACACGTGAGATGGTGTTATTGTTGGTTGGGGACGGTCATTTCCGGGCAGTCGGAGTGGATGCGAAGGGAGAGGAGAAAGGGACTGTGGGAAAGGGGTGCGGTAAATGAGGCGCGGAGGGTGCGGCACAAAGGGGCGCAGGGAAATGAGATATCTGAAAAATCGTCCTCTTCACGTCTCCTCCAACTACCGCACTTTTTCATTTTCTTTCATTCCATTTGGATTCGGTTACTTAATCTCTTTATATCGCGCATGGCATATTTTTTTAAACTCCGGTTTATGACCATCGGCGGAGCGTAAAAAAGATTATTTCAGTTGGAGAATGTAGTTTCTGCTTAAATGGAACAATGTGTTAAAGAAGCCGAAATGGTACTTTCTGGTATTTCTTTAAAGCCAAATTGGTGGAGCGAAACAAGTTAATACAGTCTAAGGTTCAGTCAATAGAAAGTATGCGGAATTGCTGATAATAACAATATTTTATACCCCATCTAGAATCATATGTTATTAGCAAAATATAAGGAAAGAGACGAAGGGAGGAATTGAGGTACACCGTAAGAAACACTCGTTTACTTAAAATCACATCTCCTTACAATCATGTTGTTTTTTCGTTTCATTAAAAGGGCGTAGTACAATGTGAGTGTGTATTTATAGATTTTCTTCCGTATTTTCATTGAGGATGGCATTTTCTACCTTTCTTAGGGAAGTAGATTCCTGACTTACGTTTTTAAGATTTACTGGGAGGAAAATATATATTTTTGGCCGTAGATATATGTACAATAGTTTAAAGAATTTAGGCCTAGGTATAAATCAGATCTTTTGGAATTCTTCAGGTTTCATTCTGATTCTTCCCCTAATATTTTTAAAACCTTCAATTTAAATAAATGCCTTAATGGCAAAATTACCATACTTCTGAACAGAGGGAATTCATGTACTCTTTAAAAAGAGTTTTTTGTATTATTTTTTCTATACTGTTATTAGTGGCTTTCCATTTGTATGGTGGTCGTCCCCCTCAACAACAAAAACATACTGAAACCTGGATTATACAAGAGCAAATATTAATAACGCAGAATAAATACGGGCATAAATATCTCAATAAATAAAATTTGGTCAAAATTGAGACAAATTCAGATTTCAACATGTTTATATGAAATTTCCAACTGATATCATCAATTAGAAGACCCAGATAATACAATCTCTTAATACAATCGCCTTCTTCGATTTGTTTATATCTTGAACATGTTGAACATTTATATGAATGACATCTACAATATACTTTATGTTGTACATCACGTCATCTCTTTAAGATAAAGACAAAGTGTTTGCCCCCCCTGCCCTGCACCCCTGCACCCCACTGCCGCACGCCGGAAGGCGGCTTGCAGGGTACTTATGTAGGTGTAGAATGTGTTTTGTTTATCACAAAGTACTAAATAATTAATAGTTCACCATTATTTTATAAGATTTTTTATTCTGCGCGATCATATTTTATATCACAAGGTTAAAACAAACTATGTCTTTATTCCACAAAAAAATTAAAATTGACACTACCGGTTACAACGTAACAACGTCATTATCATGTGTGAGGAGAACAGGAAGCAGGGGTATATGGAAAGAAAAAGAGGGGGGAGGTGTTGAAGGAAGGAAGGAATGGGCACTAGGAATTTAGGAATTTGTTTGTAAGTGGTGAAGATCGCATGAATGAGTGGATAGGTGAAGGGGAAAAGATTAACGATAAAGGAGTGGTTCAACCTTTTTTTCTTTACATATCTCGTATTGTTCAAGGGAGTCTTTTGCCTTTTCTTTCACAAGGCAGGAAAATGGGTAAAAAATCGGAATTGATACCATGGGTTGGGAGATGTTCCGCGAAATGAGATGGTGATGATTTGATGCTGTTTCTAAGACATCTATTATGTTCTTTGGGGGATATTGTATAATCTTTTATAATGCAGGAGGCATAACATAGTAAATGAGGTTAGTTTACCATAAAGTTTGCCAGTAAATAAGTTATTCTCATAAATAAAATACAATATTGGTCTAAGAACCGAATCTTGAAGAACTTCAGAATGTGCGAGTATTGAAAAATAATAGCTACAATAATTTTCAATTTTAACAAATTGGGTTCTAAGAGAAAGAGAACTTTTAAACCATTAATTTACTACACCTCTGATCCCAAGGAAGAATGGACTTGAAAAAAGTCTGACGGGACCGGGAATCGAACCGGGGTCTCCCAATTGCCGGTCGGGTTCTCTGTCCGTTGAGCTATCCCGGCAGAACATTTCCCCAAGCCATTCGGGAGACTATGTGGGCAAGGACTTTGAGATTTCGTCCACATAGTGGCATCGTTCGCGTCGCGGCTTCATAGAAGCACCGGCCACACAAAGTGATGGAAAGGTTACCCCCTTCAGGTTGGAAACACAGGAAAATGGGTAAGGGTGACTTTGCGCAAGATGGTGCGCACCCAGAAAAAAACCCAAGGAAGAATGGACTTGAAAAAAGTCTGACGGGACCGGGAATCGAACCCAGGTCTTCCAATTGCCGGTCGGGTGCTCTGTACGTTGTGATATCCCGGTAGAACATTTCTTCAAGCCATTCGGGAGACTTTAAAGAGCTAAGATTTTTATCAAACAATGACAGTCAAGATGCAATAAAAATGCATACGAAATATACAGAGATATTTATATACAAAATATGCAGGGATAAATGTACAGACAAATCTCCTTCACAACATTGGGGCTCCTAGATAATATTATCGGGATTTTCAACTGAAATTGAGCGAGGGGGCTTCAATTTCTTAAGACCTTTTGTTAAGATGTCCCGATCTTGAGCAAAGCGTATCAACAAATGTGTGTGTTATGAAGCACGCACATTTCAGTTGCAGCGTCGAGTGCTACGTCTTCAAAACAATGCTTCGTTGGAATTCCACATCTCCTTGTCCTTGTTCGCACTGCATTTCTTGTTCGGGTGGCAACTTGCTTTCCATATAGATTCGGTCAAATAGAAATAGAGTATTTAAAACCTCCTTGTTTGTGGATACAGACACACCAGCCCATCACAGGCAGTTCCATTTAGCTCCAAAAATATTAATTTCAGACGGACAATATTAACAAACATGCGCTCATTCGATCGATCAGCGATGTCCACGCAACTCATTCGCGCGAAATGCGGTTAAATTCATGTGAATGAATAATTCACGAAGGTCCCTCGATGAGCGCTGATTCACCCCTTTCTTTAATTGAATAGGCCCATTTGCTCCTTTTCATACGTCTCTTTCGGAGGTCAATCGGCCGTCACTTGGACAATCGATCATCGTTTGCAGCAATCGATCAATCGCACCACCCCATGGACCACTTCCGGTGGATTTGTAACATCATCGCCGCTTAAAAGATTCCCCCTCAGCAATCGGATAACAGCACCAGTCGCGTGTTTTAAGAAATCCCATTCATTTCCCGCCAAACGCCACTCCTTAGGGTTTCCGCCCACGTGCTGTCTTTTCAGACCCGCGTAACTCGATCGGCTTCCCGAGTTTCACGCGAGGAATTTGTCATGAGCATCATCGCCGACGTTGTTCGATGGTGGTCATAGTGAACCACCGTCCCATCCTTGAATATTGGATGGAACCAAAGGGCTGTGTTGGGTTATTTACGCGACGACTTACAATGAAATGCCTCTTTTATCGAGAGAATCGACTGCAGAGTCATCTATCTCAAACAGCTACCGAGGGAGGTAAGGATACCGCGATAATTATTTTTCTGAAAGTTAAGATTGTTCAAAAATATACACTTCAGAAAATAAATATTTTACCATAATTTCCCCATCTGGAAAATGCGGCGAGTACACGAGACTCGGCGGATGAAACGTGTAACCGCGCACTCGAGAAAGTGCAGCGCAAGGCGATACGAATTGTGAAAAAGTGCTTCGATGAAACAGCAATCGTTGCAAAAAAGCTCTCAAACGCAGACTGGGAATCCTTGAATGGAAGGAGATTAGGCTGCGATTGCTTTCTAAATTCAAAGAAAGTATTTACATTTGCGGAAGACGTAACTTGTATTATGCGACCCCCCTTCTACTTCGACCGATCCGACAGTGAGCGTAAAATAACAGAAATAAATGCGAAAACGAGACAACAATAAGCTAAAGAGGAAACTAGAACGCTCGATGTTTACACCCCCTGCCACACGCCGCAGGCGGCTTGCAGTGGATTTATGTGGATGTAGATTACAGAGGAAATTAACTTAAAATTTTAAGTTTAGTTTAGAAAAAAGATTGCCGAAGAAACGTAAGCCCTTAATGAATAAGGTTTAGGCTTCCAGACAAAATCATTCACCAAAGCGCAGCCATTTTTACTCCAAATAAAACGGCTTAGTACACGAATATTTAATCGTCATTTCCTAGATTTATAAGCTGTAGCATGACCTTGCTATCTATTTAAAGTATATGTTTTTAAATATAAAAAAAACTGATAAATATCTTAATAGTATCGATAATGTAATCTTGATACGTAAAACCTGATTTATATGTATAACCTTAATATTAACGCTGGATGAGAAAGAACCATATTAACCTTTTGTGTTATTAAAGAAATAATAAAATATTTTTGAGCGGAATTCTTCAACAAATCGTAATGGAAGGGGTTGTTTGGTTTAGGTCAGTTAGGATCAGACTACCGCAGTTTGGAAACCCTTATAATCGCATGGCGGTTAAAAAAAGACGTAGAAAAACGCAGCATTGTCAATACACAACTTTTAGGCAAGAAGCTGATAAACGCTGAATGTTCCACCTTTGACTCCTTCAACTTGAATTAGCTTCCGGCTAATTGGTTTCGCTAAACCAGAACTCGTCGCCTTAATTGCTACTCCGTGTCCCCAAAGCAGCCCTCCCTAGCAATCTCGCTCCCTTCCGAAAAAAATGCCGAATGGAGCTCCATCTGGTGGAAATATGGAGGAGATTAAGGCGCCCGATGCATTAGCGAGATTCTTTGCCTCGGGGCACACGATCCGATTGGCGGCATATGATAAGGTCTTTTTCATTTGTCTAGGGCTTTGGAAATCTTATGATCCTATTTCTCAAAATCGCTCCGTTTATCCTTAGGAAAGAAAAGAAAGGATGCTGTATTATCCGATTCTTCCGAAAAGAGAATCGGAAACCGCTTACATTGAACCATCCGTCGCTATATTTACTTAAAAAATATCACAATAATCTGAGTTACCCAAGCACCGTAAGGGAAGATGAAATGCAGAGGGAGATTACTTGCAGCTATTCAGAGAAATGTGAAAGGCCGTGTCTCAGGAATCAAAAGAATATGATTTAGTAATGAGATGCACATCTGAAGAAGGCCCGCGAGGAAGAGAACGAAAGAGCGAAAGAAGTTTAGAAGGTAAATAACGCCACTGAAGAGGAAGTAAAACGGAAAAGATTAATACGGTATTGGCAGAGGATGATGAGCGATACTCAAAACACGTCTCATATAGAAATTTCGTCTGCAAAGAGTAATGAGAAATCAATGAATTGTGAGCACACTAATACATTACAAGTAGTAACGGAAACAATGGCGAGGCGAATTTCAACCCATTGGATTTGAAGAAGTAACTGCATCATGTGGAAATGTTCTATTATGTACTTTATCGACGAATATAAAAACAGAACGTCTACGTCACTGAATACGAAATGAAGAAACATGACTGCTTCGCTAATTTCTAAAACCTTAAATATCTATACAATTGCACAAATCCATCACAATGATCCTAGGCTTCTAAATAAGTACAAAGGCCAGGTCTAATACAGTTTCCAAATTAAATATAGAAAACTGCGCCTGAAAACGCTCCCTCAGCAGTGAAACCGGTCGCACTGAAATGAATCCTATGCAAAACTACCAAGTTATTATCTTTCATACTATGACTTTCCACAAAGTCACGCATTCCCATATTGACTTCATATATTTCTTCATGTTCACCATTTCACATTGATTGTATTTTAGTTTCGTGCTAAATTTTAAATTAGCGTAACGTTTGCACGTTTGGCAAAAATGCTGTTTACGAGAGAAATATGGAAAAAATTTCAAAATATCTTGGAGCGGTATCCAAAGGGAAGAAGTGGAGGAAGGCAAATATGGATAAAAGGAAAGAGAGAACACCTATTTTATAGAAATGAAGAAGTTGAAGAAAGATATTAACCGTTATTACTTTTCATAAACACTATGAAGAGTTACTATTCAAGGAATAAGAAACGCGAAACTGATATTAAGCTAAGCGTCTTACGACTCATCCAAGTCTTCGTTCTGAAGAATTCATCAGCAAATGAATTGAAGCTCAGAATGCATGCTTTTTTAAAGTTCCCGTTTGAGATTGCGAGATCAAAGGAAGACTCAGATTGCGTAAGAATAGGTTCGGAAAGGAAGCCGCGGAGGGATTTCGAATAAAAAGATTATTGAAATAAGAGAAGGAGACTTTGCGGAATTGTGAAATCAGAGGAAAGACTGCAGGATGGTGCGATTGAATGGGTATTGAGAGAGACGATGAGGGGTGATTACGTTGGCGACAGATTGCTGTCATGTCCACAAAGAATGAAACTCATTTCAGATAAGACGTAAATTTTATTCTCTTTAGAGATATCTTTAAGAACGATTGCAATTGTCCCTCTCGGGCAATTTTAATACTTTCCTAGCCTTAACTAGTTAATGGCAGACATTTTATTGGTTAATATAGTTCACTAGGTGAGGCACTCAAGTGGTCCTTGGGCATAGGACCTTCGATTGATAAAATCCGCCCCTCCGCCATCTATAATATTCCTAGTGATATTATATTTTTGCACAAAGCCTTTAAAACAATGCATCAGAAAAGGGATTACTAATTAGCAACTGCATCTCTGGTGCATTGTTTAAAAGATTTTGTGCCAAATANTACCTACAGAAATAATTCGAACTGCTGGATAGAATATATATAGAATTAATTCAATATAGCTTTTTCATTCACCAAACTGTCTCCGATTCGACTCCAGACGTTTAAAACAGTTTCCATAAGAAATACTAGTTAAGCTCACTTTTATCGCTTGCAGGCTTTGTTTCTTTTGCAAAATTAAATCAGAACGTATAACCGTACGAAATTGATTGATTGCACCAAAAGAATTCAAATGGAATGTAAACTCTTATTTTGGTCGTGGAAAATTACTTTCTATTCGAAATCGCGTGAATTTTGACCAAATAAACGTAACCTTTCTAAAATTTTGAGTTTGTAAACAAACCGTCTCCCTGACGACTAATTCCACAGTTGAATCTGAGCTCATATATTTTCGTATTTTACTCGTTGAGAATCATGTTCGTCTAAAACTAGAGAACCAGATGTTGCAAAACTTTCAAACTTTGAAGATTGCTAAATGTCTTCCTCGGACAGATGATAGGCCACTTTTTATTCACCTAAATGTTCCCGGTTCGACTCCAGACGTTTAAAACTGTTTCCATAAAAAATGCATGTAAAGCTTACTTTTATCGCTTGCAGGGTTTGCTTCTTTTGCAAAATTAAAATTAAGTTTACTCGTATCTGGAGCTCAGAATCCTGATTCAAAGTTAGTTTATTTTTGTGCTGTAGTTTCTCTTTTCAATAACATCAACGATCGTTTTGTTTGCACACATTTCATTGGGTGCGCTTAGAACGCCTCTCGGAATATCTGATTCACCAGCATCAGGTCGTTTAACGTCTTTCGAAGTTTTTCTCACATAGTGAAACATCCAGAGTGGAATGATTTATAAAGGCGATCTTCAAAGGTGAGGAAAGCGCAAAGGCGATTAGTAACGCACCAAAGCACAGAGGCGATTGAGATGGCAAGATGGCGACGTCCATCCGTCAAATAGAGCGTCGTGACGTCACGTCCGGTAGAAGGAGCAAACGCAGAAGAAGGGAGAGAAGTGGAGGAGGTGATCGATCAAAATCAGGAAGGGTTTTGTTGTGGGGTTCGCACGAAACGAAGAAAGGAACATAACAACGAAAGGGAAGAAGCAAACGCCAATACTGGTGAAGTAAAGAACCTCCTCCATTTATAGCTGTTTTAACGAAATTTTTCTCAGACTATTTTTCGCAAAGAAAAATCATGGAAAAGAATGAGCGGGGCTTCCTCAAGGTTTGCGAAGATGCAAAGGAGGTTAAAATAGGTTTCCCGTAGTGCGCTCTGAAAAATGATAGAGTGAATCGAGGGAAAGCTTTATAATAAATGGCTCACTTCAGAGACCTCCAAATAAAATGTGATTCCAATGAAATCCTATCCTTTGCAGGATAAGGAAAACAGAGCGAGAAAAAGTATACGAATCTAAAGTTTATTATCAATATCAAAAGATAAACTCAAAGAAGAAATATGACTGGTAAATCATTCCTAAAACTTGATGAAGTTTCATGAAAATATAATCTTTCGAAGGTTATATGAATAGAGGCCTGCGTAAAGCATCGCTTAGAAGTTGAAAAACTAATCGCGTACAAATAAGATCCGATGTTCCCCTGATGACAGGAATTTCAATTGAATTACAATACAATAGGTACATACGTCTTTTTTATTGGGCGAAATAGGTAACAGAGAATTCCATCTTCCATTTAAACCTTATCAAAATAATTTATTTACACGAATATACAACAGTTTATAATTATAAACTACTATNAACTTATTTTATTAATCGTTTACTTTGAGATGAATAAATTTAATATAAACACGAAATGAGTATTTTGTGGGCTTACCTTAACAAGTCGTTGAAAGAACCACCACTTTGTATTTCTTTTCTCCTCCATATTGGAGAACTTTTGCTTGATTGTTTGTAGATAAAGTTGGAAATTTTGTATCTGTTATAGGTTTATATCTTTTTAAAAACCATTCCATGCAAAAGGAAACCCGTTAGTCCGAATCTGAAAATGGGTCTGGTTATTTCTTGGACATGAAGGAAAATCAGGCATCTCATTAAATTTAAGTTAACGTGAATGTGACCGCTTAATTGTGACGTAACGGAGATGCATTCATAATACTTTCTCCATGTATTTAATCACGCACGATCAGATTAAGAGAACTTTTCATCGTTTCAGTGAGTGTTGTAATAGAACACCGTCCTCTGAGACTTTTGGTCAACATTACCTTCGGAAGTCTTCGACGAAATGTATCTTTCGAATTACTGTAACTGTCTTTTTAGGTTAATAACGGTGGGTTGCCTTCCCGATGGTAACGCTAAACTGTAAATCGTTACTGCTGGATAAGATCCCTAGGTAGCTGAGGCCCTCAGCTAATCCGTCCCTTCCTCAACATATAAAGGAACATAGTCCGAAAGCAGTTTTGCACCTGCGTGTCAACAAGGTAAGGACAGCCAACGTGTCCAACTGCTTAAAATGTTATTGATTCGTAAGAACAAGTTGCGACGTTGTCTTTTACCAAGAACAACAGTGGGACAAGTTCGACGAACAAGAGGAAACATCGACGAGGAAATTACTTAGAGTGGAAGGCGGTGTAAAGGGAAGTGGCGAATGTTACGAAGAATTCCCCAAGAGCGCGGATTTGCAGTCTCAAGGCGCCGGAGCAAGTTTCCTCCAACTTGGAAGCGATGATTCCTCAAAAGAGCTTTCACAGAACGGAACGCGTTTCAATTATCTTAATGTCGGAGAGCGTGGAAGAATTAATGCCCGAGAGCGGATGAGTTACTGGTAAAAACAGAACTCAATTCCTCGAACGCGGATGTCTACGAGGAAATCTTCGATAAGTATCACCAAAGGCGTCTGCGGAGTCCCTTAGAAATGTACAATTTCTCGTTTAATTGCGAAAGTTATCGTTCTTCAATATGGATATTAAAAATTATTCCTTACATGGTATCTATATTAATTATTGTAATTTAGTACTTTTTATTATTAAGAGCTATTATGATTTTTTCTTATCTATTTTATTGATTTCAGAATAAATTGTTAATTTTTAGCCATATTCGTAGAAAAGTGCTTTAACTACGTAATACTACAACGTTTTTCCAGTTAAATATAAGCAGATACTTTCATACAATCGAAGTAATCGATCCACTAACTTCATCAACCCATTGAATTGACCAAATATACATTCCTGTCATTCACCAGTGAATTTCCGATATTATTTGCTATTTTTTGAGGACAATTCCAGCGAGTTTTTCTTGGAGGTACCAACATTCCTAAACAAAGACTGTCCAACAAGTCCCCAATCATACCCCCTGAACAACTACGATTATAGCTTATACATCTTAAAAATATTACTAATCTCTTTTGACTGCCCAAAAGAGCTGAGAAATAGTAAAACTTGACGTTAACGATCAGAATTTTCGAGAGTGCAGGAAAACATTCGTGACATCTAAGCAGATATACCATTCTGAAAGAGATTCGATGCTGCTGATATTAACAATTAGGCTACGAGGTACCGATTACTTGATGTTTCCAGTATGTTAGCTAAGTACTGCATTCTTAAATACATTGTTTTAAATTGTAAAATTATTGTATAATTTTAGGAAAATTTGACTTAAATAAAAACATTACATACGATATTACAGGACGAAAATTACCGCCCCGATCACAATAACATCTATAATTAGATTAAAAGTACTATGTGAAATCTGGTGGAATTTCATTTTAAAAAACGAAGAAAAAATCAAAGATTTACTTTCCACAGAATTTATTAATGCGACCATGGTTTCGTTGCAAATCTAAACGACCATCAGGCACCGAGGCTTCGTTACAACAGCTTGCTTTTTCACGATGAAGCTCCGACACAAGTAGTTTTTAAGCTTTGCGGGAAATCGGCTCAGTTCTAAGCTAAAACTTCTCGGACAACGATTACAAAAAGAAACCAAAGATCAATTGAATTTTTCTTGATTGGATTTGTCAAACAACATCTCTTTATTTCGCTACAGAAAAAAGGAAGTAAATATTGCGCTTGGGGAAAAGCTGGAGAAGAAATTCAGAGAGGAAACAAAATTCCCTTTAAGAGAAGGATTATTCGAAAAGGAAAATAAGAACCGATGCAAAACCTTAAAAAAAATTCGAATAAAAGCAAAAGAAAGAATAAACGGAATGGAATCCATCTCATGAAGAGTCCATTCGCTCTTTCCTTTTGATTAAGAATTAATGAGGCTATTGAAAGAAGCGCCCGGGGCGATTCGCCCCCGTGTTTGCTTTCCTCCGCTTTTATGCTCATCCCTCCGCATTCATCTTGTCGGCGCATCCCTCAATACGACTGCTGCGCCACATTCAAATCATATTAAATAATAAATAATGCTGAATGAAATGAATCACGAACATTTGACTGATAAAAGAATAAACATCACAAACATTACACAACATTCATCCACTGCTGTATACCATTTATTGCATTTGTGAGCTGATATACTTTAATTATAATCCTATAGCGAAACGTGCAAATATACGTGATGATTATGCAATTGACATTGAACCAATTATATGAACGTTTTATGCTACTGTACACAGTGAGGGCCATTGTGCTTATTGTAATATTACCAGTTCAATACAAGGGTAGGAAATTACTCATCATTTACTTTAGCAAATTTTATTATTGTTAAATAAATACTGAAAAATGTAGGTAGGTATACATTGATTGGGTACACAATCAACACTTTTTAGTCAGATATTCTGCACTCATATTGACTATAGAAAATATGTATGTATACGTTCATTATCAGTTATCTCACTGACCTGTGTCTGTTTTTCCATATTTTTTACGTTGTGTTATATTTTTTTTATTTGTAACTATTAACATCGCATATTTTTTAAATGTTATAATTTATTCCCTACGTTGCCGTAGTTTTAATTTTTATCAATTTCCCTTTTTTATGAGGGTTTATTTCCGTTACATATGGTTTTCGTCTTTTTAAACCTTAGTTGACAATGTTCTTTCCATCGAAACATAATGCTTTTGGTTCGTTTTGTTTTAAATCTGAATCCCAGTTAGTAAAATATGAATAAACATATGAAGTTGGGTGGAAGAGTGGGCCAGTTAAATCAAACCTCACCTGAATAAGAGCTCATCAATACATTCATTAAGTGAAAACTTTCCAAACTTTCTTCCCTTAAAGCAAACACACACACACTTACACAGGAAAGTCGGCAATAGAATACAATGGAATGGGAGCTTCAGCTAGAATTGACCAATAAAGTTAAAAAACGAGTTTGAAGAGAATCGAAAATTTTAAAATATATTTGTGCCGAAATCCCATTTAAAGATAGTTCATCTTGGAAAATTGTGAGCGAATTAAACGTAAAAATAAAATCATACGATAGAGTCGAATATTATTTGGCAAACCTCAATTGCTTCTCATTGATTGGGTAGCATTATTTTAGAGCATTGAATAAACTGCGTAGGTGTTCCTAAATTCAAGGGGAGGATGAGTGAGTTGGTGGGTCTTCTATATCCAATTGCGCCCAAGGAGTGGGCGAGAGATAGAAAATTATAAACATTTAGAGGAGGTATGAGAACAGAAAGATGTTAGATTTCTCTGAAAGCAGAGAATGGTAAATAAAAACTCCAATATGTGAATCCAAACACACGAATAACAACTTTAATAGAGAATTTTAAATTAAAGCGCGATACGTATTATTTTAATCTGTCAAATTTTGAATTTTGTTTTTGCATGTTAAAGCCATTTCTTGTTTTAAATATAAATAACTTAATTCAGATAAACGGTAGTAATTCCCGAAATAACTTTATCTGTGTACATTAAAAACCCTCTTAATTGAGCATTTTGGTGCACAAGTGTTAGCTCTGTTAAAGAGCCAGCAAAGGAATCCTTCTTTCCGATATTTTTAAAGGAGAACTTTCATCAAAATGCGTCGCTTATCCAAATTGACAATAAAAACGTGTTATAAGTATAAAAATAAATAGAAATAGAATCGAGTTTTATCGATATATCACAAAGAGGGGCAAATGTCGGAA
Organism: Ladona fulva; assembly: GCA_000376725.2. Taxonomy (NCBI): domain Eukaryota; kingdom Metazoa; phylum Arthropoda; class Insecta; order Odonata; family Libellulidae; genus Ladona; species Ladona fulva. Next base: position 621,122 of record KZ308199.1, on the reverse strand, counting down.
GGACTTCGGCCCACATTACAACAGAACTTCAATTCGTGTTTCGTCTTCCTCGTTCTTAGTATTTACCAATACATAATATTATTGAACCCTATAAAGGGTTAGTCCGAGTGGGCCATTCGTATACCTTATACTCTATTTCGCTAAAATGTATGATTTGCGACATTTTAGAATGTGATGACAAATGGGAGACATAAATAGGCAAAACTTAGTTCGTGACAAAATGCGTTAGCGAGGCGTAAAGTACGAATTCCCAAGAATTTCCTCACTTGATACCGGAAAGAGAAATATTTATCTTCCATTTAATTTTATCTCAGTATCATTCGCGACTGTGAAAATATAAACGCTGGTGAGGTATGTGTGGTATAATAAAGTATGAGTGATATAATGAGTGATGCTAAATCATTCATTGTATTCTCTCTTTATTGATTTCTTCGGAAAGTGTAACTCATACTGTACTGCACATTTGTGGACTTTTCCCCCACAACTGAAGCGAACACCTCATTCCTCATCCTGCTTAATAGCACCATTTTACCTCATTCCTCATCCTGCTTAATAGCACCATTTCACCTCATTCCTCATCCTGCTTAATAGCCTCGTTTTCCCTCATTCCTCATCCTGCCTGATAGCTTCCTTTCATCTGTAAAGCTTTCCGCTGCTAATACTTGAGGACTCAATTAGTAGAGCTAATGACATTACGAATAAACTTCGATAGAAACACAATTTCAGCACGAGTTTCAGCAAAAAGCTTGCAAGTGAAAGGTATTTTAATGAAGAGGTTAGCTTGATTTGGTGAAACAAAATATTCTCCTAGATTTACATTAGTACCCCCGCCATAAAGCGTATGGCAGGGGGAGCGAAAATAGTGTACTCCCTAATTGGCAGGGATTCCTAAAGCCAAGTGGGCGTCCGCCTTTGGTGAGAAAGGTCCCGGTTTCTGTTCCCTGTGGAGACTTATGCGCTAAATGGACTCAGCTGTCGAAGCATTTTTAACAATATTCCTAGTATTTCCTAATTGGCTGCCCGATTGGTACACCTAATTCTATCTGGAATAACAATAATAGCAATCCGTTCTTGCTATAATATCGCGAAAACAAATCACTCAAATACAAACAAAAGGAAACTACCAAATGAGAAAAAGATTTTTACTATTTCGTATCCGAACGTCACTTCTGACCCGCGAGGGATTAATTTAGCCTCCGGTCAAAAAAGATGTACGCCACTGAGAGAACGTAGGAACGAGTTTTAAGCAAACAGAACAGATGCGTAAAAACGCACGGATCGATTCGCGGATCACAAAGCCGTGGTTTGGTAAACGGAATGCAAAGATCTTCGTACGGCGTCTTCTCTATAGAACGTGTACGCGACTCTTAGCTTGATTGCTCCGGGATTCGCCCACACTCATCGCAGTTTTAATAAGGGAGGTGGAGCAGGTAAATGGGAGGAGAGGTTCTCTAATGACAAAAGGGTCAAGGGCACACTCAGCGGTGGCACACAAAAAATAAAAAAGGATCATCGCGAGCGAGATACGCGCTAAAGAACGGTGTCAAGGAATTTTTGGTAAAAAGAGCGCTCCCGAGGGAAGGGTTGCGGTCAAGGTCGAGAGGAAGGCACTAACAAGCGGAAATTACGAAACTCCGCGCACTGCGAGATAAAGAAACGTAATGTAAATCCTTAGAATTTAAAGGTACAGATTCATTAAAAGATTAGCATCTCCAAAAGGAAGATAAGTACCTTTCGAAGAATCGCCTGCTAAGATCAAACTAATTTCCCGTATTTCGTTATTTGCTCTTGTTACTGCGGGAACTCAGTTGTTTCATCAATGGTGTTGCTTGTTCGTAACTTTTGTCCAGAATATTAAAGAAATTTAATCAGAATTAATCATCGCAAATTCTTCCTCGCGATAAGTATTTGCAGAATCAGGAAACCATGAAAATTAAAAAAAAAATAAGTCGTCCTTTACTGCATATATCGATAACATTCGTATCGATAATGGAAAGCTAAGAATTATCGACCACCGAGTAAATGATTATTTCTAAGAATTAAAACCATGTTTGATAATCACTCTGAATTTGCCGTTATCTTCGGCGTCCAAGTCAAAATGGGCAATGAACTCTAATTCTAACACACTGTTATTAAACATTAGAGAGCTCAAATATATTACACATTAAAAGGGCAGTAGACATTTAAGCGATAAAAGATTAACTACATTTTCAATTGTGCTGCAACGCATGGAATTAGGGAACCAAAATTAAACACATTCGCGAAATTCAACATACGCGAGATTAATAGAAACGTCTCTTTAGCGAACGTTTAGGTGCATATTTTGTTGCCAATCACTAAAACAATTCCCCAAATAGTTATAGAGACCAACTCATTCCACGAAGTGAAAAATTCTGGAAGCAAATAATGAGAATAACGAACAGATGACAAACCGGAAGAGAGGCTAAGACACGATGTTTAGAAAACAGAAAACAAGATTTTTGAAATCGCGAAATTTAAGGGTCAATCCAAATATAATTCAATTTTTTTGTTTAATAGAGCGTGTGGACGATCACAAATTGAATTTAATATCGAAATTATTAAATATTTGTGCCCATTCGCTTTGCAGGTCAACGCGGCCAAGTTTACGTATTAAAGAGTAAAGACTTGGAGCAACAAGTCGCTTCATGCGCCCAATAAACGCAAAAAGAAGGAATCTTTAAAGAGAAAAGTACTTCGCTGTGGGGCCGTTGCAGCAGTTTGCGGAAGAAGTGGCGGTACTTTTTATCGGAAACTCCGCGAGTAATAAAGAGCGCGGGAGAGAGAAAACATGACGGATAAAAGCCTTACTTAGTATTTTCGACTCATAGTAGAGGCGTACATTAAAGATGTGGCAACAAAAATTGAGGAAAAGAGCTGGAGAAGCATGGTGACAATTTGAAAGAGATAAGATACTTTGAAAGGACAAGAGACAAGATACTTTGCATGGAAGCAAAATAGCCGAAAAAAATATATAGGAGTGGATGGCAAAGGAGCGGGAAGAGAATAATAGAGGGAAAAGAATGGACCCCTTATTTAAGGGAGTGGTTGTCTCTAAAAGTGGGATGAATAAGAGTCGAAACTCTCAGTGTCAAATTTCAGCCATGGGTAGGCATTTTACGCTTAAAAATCACTTTTGGTACACTTCTACACTGGTTGTTACTTCGCGTTAGTCAGGCCTCACCTTGAGTATGCGTGTAGTTTATGGGACCCAGCCGACAAGTGCTGTATTCGAGAAATAGAAAAGGTGCAACGAAAAGCGATACGTTTCGTGAAGAATTGCTATGATAAATCAGTAAGCGTTACTGAGATGCTCAAGAACGCGGGATGGGAATCATTAGAAAAAAGAAGATTAACACTAAGGATAAATTTATTAAATAAGTTCAGAGAAACCACGTTCTCGGAAGACGTCGCGGACATAATGCGCCCTCCCTGCTATATAGGCCGCTCCGATACAGCGAGGAAAATAAGAGAAATAGATGCGAAAACGAACCGATTCAAGAATTCGTTTTTTCCGCGAACGATACGCGAAAGTAATCGACTAGGTAAATAGAGTCTTGGTGCATGCACCCCCTGCCACACGCCGAAAGGTGGCTAGCAGGGTATACACATAGACATAGACATTCTGTAAGCAAAAGAATGGCAGCCTCATATCCAGCGTAAAAAATAATTTGTGTACATACATATATTAGTTTGAAAATGTGTTACAGGCTACTGGGGCGAAAGCCAATCTATGACAGTCGATGCAGCGTACAGGAGATGTACATTTTCATCGACTAATAGGGTCTGTTCCTTTCCATCAACGCATAGTGGAGGCCTAAGAAGGTCATTCGACCTATTATTTTAATTTTCTAGTTTTTACGAACGCGTGTCATAGTTCGATGAATAAAACTGGTTTTCAGTACTCGCGTGGTGACCACAGTTGTCCTATGAAACAATTGAACATATCAGTGGCAGATTAAGACTTTAAGGTAAGGCAATTCGAGTGAGTGATTCGACAAAACCTGATTTATTAATAATATCTTCTGATTTCATCTAGAAAAACATGTGTATTTGATTACTTATTTTTCATGAAAACACTAAGATATCTTTCTATTTTCAAAGAAAGACTATCATCGCAGGCCGGCATCAAATAGTTCGTTAATACTTAGGGTTTTCATTTCAACGTGGATAATAAAAACTGAAAACGAAGTATTTCAATCAAACTGCAACTTAATAAGCGCATAGAAAATTATATTTTAGAATTTAGAAGGCGAGAATTGAAACACTTAGATAATGTTCAAATGAGAATAGAGAAAAATTATACCGATTCCCACCCAAGGGCAAGCTTCTTTGTCCATCACTGACTTGTGCTCCCTAGAACTTATTTCCTCTCAACTATTAAGATAGTTATACCTGAGTTTATATCTCCTTTCTTCTCATTTGCTTAGGAAGAATCGGGGAGAGAAGGATAAATACACTAAAAAAGACCGGCAATAAACGCATTGGCCTTATTTGGAGCATAAGTTTTTTATAATGCGCCGCTCCGTAGGGGGGAAGTGCTTTATGCCCAAGAGGGCTCATGTCTTCGAGGGAGAAAATACATGTTCTCCTTGCACTCAGGCGAGCACGCATCCCTTTCCACCCCCAGCATTTCGTGGACCCTAAGGGGGGGGGGGGGGCGGAGGGAGTGATTTCCCCCTCAAATCCACGAATCGGCGGCTCCTCAGAGCCACGCCCGCGGGGCATGAGATTGTTTGGCTCCGTAACAGTAGAATAAACAAGGATTGGAAAGGGTTTGGGGACCCTTAGGGGAGTTGACATTATTTATCATAGAAGATGAGATGCGCCAATTCATGGCGGAGGACGCGTTTGAAGTGTGCGGGACGTGTGTGTATCGGCACAGATGCTACGGGAGAAATGCTCAAAATTCAATTGCTACGACACTACCGATCAGGTTCCATTTAATTAAAACGAGATCTGTCGCCGATTAGAATGACGAAAATGAAAATTACAATTGAGGTAATCATTATTATTACTTTCCATGGAACCAATTAAATCATCATATTAAAAGGAGACGATGTCGAAAAAGAATGAAATTGACTATGATATCAAGTAAGATGGTCATTGGTTCTAAGCCAGGCCGCTTCCTCTTCTCCCTAAGAATTACTTTGAGGTGAACCACTGGACTTATTTGAACAGTCGACTTATACATAGGTGACTGCAACGCGGTACATCTACATCAATACCCTACAAGCCGCCTTTCGGCGTGTGGCAGGGGGTGTTAACACCGGATGCTCGCGCTATTTCCTTATTTTGTTATTATCGCGTATCGTTCGCGGAAAGAAAGAGTCCCTAAAACGACTTGTCCTAGCATCTATTTCCCTTATCTTGCGCTCATTATCAGATCGGCCAAAGTATGACGAGAAAAGAGATGTTTAATATAAATATAGGGATTACGAAATATCAAAAGTGACTTTCCTTTCGACTCTCGGTCGCTCGAAATGCTCTTCAATTTTAAATCATAGGGAAACTTGGAATAAGTGAACCGAGATGTTCAATCTTTCGTAGGTAACATGAATGTTTACTCGGCCCATGTGGATTTTGACAGTTTCTTAGGTATTTCACATGTTTTAGGGCCCCGGGGATATTGAAATTCCATTTTAGCTAAATCTATCAGGCAAAATAGCACAGGTTTGAAAGATAGGCTTTTGAAACAACATGGATGCTTATTTGGGTCCTCTAATGGCCCTATCTCGATATTATCGAGTTTTCATTACAAAAGGCCAGAAGTTGGGGCCCCGCTGTATCACCGTGTATCCGTGGTTAGGTTAAAAGCCATTCTATTCTATGTTATTGGTTATATATTCTATTTATTGGTCACAATATAGAGACGCAGTACGTTGTAAGTACCGATTGGGAAACCGTTTTGGGGGATTACTTGTAGGTGATCCCTCCATGGCTTTCAAGATGCAAGCATCTTTTACTCGTATTGTTGTTATATCTGATATAATTTCATGTATATCTTTCGTATTTCAGTGATAAGTCAAGAACTTACATTTATCGCCGAACTTTCCTTTCTTTAGAGACAATACACTGCTCAGTTAGGGATAAAAAAAAGTGCAAAGATAATTGTGAATATAAGAGCAGTGTTTAAAAAATACACTGCTCGGTAGTTTGAAATTTTGGAGAAAAATGAGCTTTGAAATAGAAAATAGCCGGAATTTCAGCCCAAGCTTCGAAAGAGAATGGTTTGGTTATTTAAGGGTCCCTATTTTTCAGCCTTTTAACTCTTTCACTCCCTTAAACGTCCCTCCGCAGATCAAAGACCCCTTTCCATTGGCCTCATTAATGCAATTAATTGAAGGTTCACCTCAGGGGAATCTTCCCACCCCTCCAATTTGCTCCTCTTAATCCCTAACCAAACCCCTTCCGGCTCTTCCTTCCCTCTAATTATTTATTCTTCCTACTCCATTAACCTCTTATCCATTCCTCATCTGCTTTCCTTACTTTTCTTTGTTCCATTTTCTTTCATTTACATCCTCCCTGCTGTATTGACCACTTTTTCCTCTCACCACTTTCTACAGAGGTCATTCAAATCAGAATTAAATATTTTTTAGCCCTTTTAATACCGCCGGTACAAGTAATGACGAAACTATCGTTCGAGTGCAGATTAACGCGCAAAAGTCCGCCAATCCGTTTAACGCTTTTGTTTTTATTATTATTATTATTTATGTTAACTCTCGTAACCGAAGGCGGCTGTTGGTTACGTAACATTAATTGAGGAGAAACTTAGCGCTATCATTTCATTTTGTGGATGTTCTCGATGCATTTGGAGCGATATTTATCTAGGAAAAATAATTGATATAATTGATATGAACGGTTCTATATGTTTTGATCGATGACATAAACTATGTAAAATTTTCAAAAATATATTGATTTAATAAATAAAGATAAATGTACAACATAATAAATGTACCTAATTCATTAAATGAAAATATGATATCAATAGAAATAACATTTTAAGAAAGAAATTCGAAGGACAATTAAGAGAAAACAGACGATCAAAATACAATAATTTAAAACAAATGAGAATTCATAACATTACATTATTTTAGTACGGCACAATTTATTCCTGTGCAGTATTTCGGCAAAATATGCTGCTGAACGGGATTCAGATCTCAATCATATTTTGGATTGGTAACTTACGAAATACGTATTCATTAATATAATTTGTCATATGCTTCATTTTAATTAATCGTTATTCCTCTAAATCAATTGGTTAACGATTATCTAAGTCGAAAGTTGAGACTATACTAGTGATCACTTTTATATCCGATTGATATTTAACACTACAGAAAATACTTTGGTGAAGTATTTGTAAAATAATATTAGATGAATACCTTTGCCAAAAATAAAAGTTACTGTGAATTGCACAATATATACAAACTCCTATTTCCATTGTCTGCACAGCAGTTTATTAAATTACCTGGTTACGTCTCCGCAGGAACATTATTCAGAAACTGAATTAATGATTTAGGCAACTTCATGCATTTGTTACCCTAATATTTTTTCACATCTGCGCGCGCCTTCTTTATATCTGTCGGATTATCCAATTAAATTTATTTTTAGGAGCCCAAATTATTTTAGAAATGCATAATGAATTAAATGAGCACACAAAAATCTTAACATATACAGAATTAATTTTATGAATTACTTTGGTAGGATTCCTACCATTTTCTTTTGCTCCGGCCAATAAGAAGCCTCCGACGACATATATCAGTGACCGCTCTTCTCCAAGTTGCATCACTATAAATTGCACTGCAGTAGTATTAATTTCATTTGGCTACCGGTTTAGCAAGCAGCAACTATCATCAGTCAAGTTAAAGGGGTCAACTATTTGTCGGCGCTTTTCATTTGTTATTTCGAAGAAACGAATCAATCGATTGAAGGCAATTTAGGGAAAGATGTCATAAATACGGTGGTCCTATTGAAATGTACAGCGAGAGGCGCTTTCCCTAACATTTTCGAGAGCGGCTGAGATGACGTCGAGCGATGATGTGGACGGAAGGCAAATTGGGAGGATCCCCAGGGAGAAAATCGCCGATTAACAAGAGGAGCACGTCATTAGTTTGAATACAGAGTGGACTCGAAGAGGTTTCCCTCACGAATATGTATTTGGTGCGGGCACGCGCCGGGGGATTTCTTAGGGGTCCCCGCAGAGAAGAATAACCGACATTCGATTTGATCACTCAATGGAAGCATATTTGCTTTTTTAAAGGAGCCACGAGCCATATTCCCCATTGTGATAATGCAGCTACGAGAGGAATATTATAATGGGAATGTTCAAAACCGACAAATAATACTTTTTGGGGAATTAATACGGCGGTATTCAGAACATCTCCTTAATGCACTTCTTCTTAACTCGAATATGCAGTTAGCTGCTCAAGTAAATTAATTTGGAAATAAAGAAATAGTGGAGCTATTTATAGTTTGTGATACCCCAATCCGTTTATCCGATTTTTAAGATTGTTTTTTTCCATCTCTTAAATTAACAATGACGACATTTTTCGCTTCTGTATCTCCTTGGGTTTTAAGTCTCACACCTCTGCGTCGAAAAATATTACCATTAAATTCCTTTTACGTCGCTTCGTGAGTCGGCTGCCTCGACGAGGACCTGTGGCGATGATAAGCAGTCATCCTAAAACTGCAGATCGGGAAACTGTCGACGCGATTACAAAAATCGCCAGCACCCGATGATGGCTTTGGCCGAAACCGATCGCTTGCATTATATCCTGTGGAAATTATGAAGTGCTCTTTTCTTTTTCACTACATTTATAAGCAAATTAGCTATTGAAACATCAACAATCTCTATAACTATTACAATCAGCTCGACTGTAACACAATTTGCCGATGAATTACAATTAAATTCGTTATTAAGGCTTCGAAGTAAATTAGACTGATTACGATATATTCGTCAACGCACCCTCAATAAAAAGAAAGGAGTTTTTCTGATCTTTGATTAAGAATGATTTATGTGAGTTAGGAGACAATGTATGGTCGTACTTTTCTCCAGCTGCCGCAAGATCGTAAAAACAGAAGGTTTGTGAATGAGATTTTAAGGCATTGTCCGCAATTACTGCAAGTAAATACAGTCTGTGCATGCAATCAGTGGGCTAAAATATCGTACAGTAACATACGCAAACACGCACTGAGGCCACTGTGGCTCAAATACCTTGAGAAGTAAATTGTGGCTCGAGTGGATTTGGACTCTGCGTGGGAATTTCCAATTTCAGCGGCGAAGAGACAATTGGTTTGGAGAGCGATTCGATTGAATTGAATATCGAAGGGCAATCGACTCAAAAGTCTTCGGAGGATGCGGGCCTCCAAATGGAGCCTCATTCTTCTCTCATACGAATAGAAAACATAGAGACGAGGGACTTTTTAAGTTAGGTCCATGTGTTAGAAGAAAGGAAGCGAAATTGACACCGGGGAAACCTTCAAACGTATTTCCACTCCAACGGAGTAATTATTCCGATGTGTATTCATCGTTCGTACTATGGAGATAAGAAGAGATGCTTTGTCAGTTTATGTATTTGGTCAAAGTTTTTAGTTTAGTTTCATTAACGTCGGCGGAAGCGGTTGAGATATTGTGGACATTGATTTTCGATCTGAAAATATGTACTTTACCGCACAATATCTACTCAGAATAAAAATCCAAATAAATGGTGATTAAATACAGTACAGTATAGTGGTATAGTTTAAAGATTTATCATCTATTTTGCTATTATCATTAACTTTTCTCTCAATTTTGTTCATGGCTATGAAACTATGAAAGCTACTGAGTTATAGACGGATAAGGTATTTCATTTCGATCACGCCTCATTGTCTATTTATCTATCCATTGTGTGCTATGAAACCTATAACGATAATTGTGCTGCACTCACTTGGAATTTTCTACTTTCAGCATTCCGGCTCTACGAGGAAAGCAAACTACCTCACTCCTCATCTTACTTATTCGCCTCATTCCACCTTTAAAGCTGGTAACTAGTGGAGGACAATCCGGTTTCTGCAATTAATACTTGAGAGGAATCTGAATGACATACGCAAGAAGGCGGATATATAATTTGTTAACAACGCATTTCGAAACTTAGGATTGGTGAAGTTATTATTTCAGTTAAAATATCCTAGCTTCGGTGACTCCATACTTTTCTTTTCAATAATGTCACGCCATTTCCATTGGTCATATTACTTGAAAAAATAAGTAAAAGAATATTTTGAAACAAATCATTCTGAGAAATGAAAAGGAACCTCTGGCGTGTTTAAGATCTCTCTCCCCTTCGACGAATCGTACGATTTATAGAATGCATTTTAGTTTCAAGTTCAGATGGGGAGCCATATTCCCTCGTTTCTGCAGTCACTCGCGCATTCAAGAAAAGAGTACGGAAAAGAATTACAGCCTTAAGCGTCTCCAACGAGCAGAAACGCCTCAATCGAAAGCTCTTTCGGAATTCCCATTTGAGGATGGAAATGGAAAATTAAACGACGATACCCTTTCAAGGGTATGATGTACGCGTTGTGGAGAAATGCAAAAAGGTCGTTTGGGGTGAAACCTTTGAATAGCGGGTCCTTTGACGGGAGATGTTTGGCGCTCCCAATGGGTCGCGGTACGCACGGCTGAGCATGCAGATGACTCTATTGCACGATACGATTGCTTCGCCGGAGGAACGGCGCATGGCGACTGTCTAATGGTGACTACGCTAAGGAAATGCTTCCCCACCGTTGTGCTCTAAGTGGGCCGTATGCTATCCATGAATATCGTATTTAATAATTTAAACAACTAACTTTACTTTGCAAGTGCAAAGTTGTAAGTGGAATCGTTTTCACGCCAACTTCTACATTCATAGCATCAAAAAAGTAACTATTTCTAGCAGTGAATATGATGTAATAAACATTAAATTAGTAAAATATTAAAGTACTAAATATAGTATGATATATTCATGGGATTTTCACTCGATGAAAGAAGATAACGCACCAAGGAGGAGTCGTGAGAATTGCAACTTGTGGATGATTGTAACGTACGAGGGTCGTCCAGAAAGTTAGGTTACAAGGCTCCTGCAAGCCGTAGGGATTATTTTTTGTTGCAAGTTGTTAACTGTTGAAATTGTTGCACTTGCTATGTTGGGAGAGTCCTCCACGGTTCGAACGAGAGGTCACGTGGGTCGATCCGTCTATCGCAGCAGTCACAGAGTCATTATGCAAGTGGTTCCATGCCCTTTGCCTCCCGTAGGTGCCGATCCGCGCTGTTATCCGTTTCTTGTCTTGGTGTAAGAAAACTGCTGCGGGTATTCATTGCAATCTAGAGGAAACGTACGGAAATGAAGTGATGATTCATTACAGTGGCTCACCATCTGTCAAGAAGTTCTAAACCTCACCTTCAGTTCACAAGATCATGACCACTGTGTTTTAGGATCGTATTGCTGTCTTGCTGGTGGAATTCCACCTCGAGAGGAAATAATCTATTCTGCGGCAAACTGCGAAACTCTTAAGAAACTGTAGACAAACAAAAAATCGCCGTAGGGGAATGCTGACCCTTGGTGTTTGCCTCTACTACAACGCCAGGTGTAACACTGTGGGCCTTCCGCGGGACCATTCTTTGGATGGGATATCGTATATGCGCACCCCGCCTACAGTCCGGATCTTGCGCCCAATGGTTTTCATCTTTTCGCTACCCTTATGGATTTCTTAGGTAGGTAAAATTTTTCTGACGACGAAGAGGTGGAAGGGACGGTTGAAAAGTGGCTAAGGGAGGCGGAGCATGAGGTCTTCGACACTGGCATACAAAACTTGAAGCCACGCCTGCAAAAGTCCATCGATCTGAACGGTGATTATGTAGAATAATAATAACATACCTAAGTAACCAATTTTGTAACTTAAATGAAAATACATGCACTTTCCGATTTAAAAAAATATTGTAACTATGTTTTCTGGATGGCCCTCGTAGTTTTAAGTAAACAATTACAATTTCAGAGCGAAATCAAAATATTATTGCAGAAAATTAAACACTAGAATTGAGGTGCTAGTACTCTGTGTGTCTACCTCTAGCTTGAATACACAATACGGGTAAGCATACAACGAGTGGGTATGGAAGCTTACAGGTTTTGTAAGGTATCCTGCAGCATATCCGTTCATTTTTGCTGCACTGGTTCTCAAGATCCTGAGCCCAGTTGCCTTGTGTGCGTGCCTTCACAGGCCCCAGCACGTCCTAACGTCAGAACGGCCCAAGTGGCGGTCGATTCGTCCATACGACCATCCAGCCTCGCATACTTCAATATTGCTTCCCCTGTCAAGCTCGGTTAACTTGTGAAACCTCTTTCCTGGCAGAGGTATTTCGTAAGGTCGACGAGATTACCTCAACCAGAAACAAAGGTCCACTACGTTCGAGTGACCTCTGCAAGTCCTCTCCTAAGCCACTCATGACAGCGCCTCTGGTGGCAAGAGCATTCATTTAATTGTGTCACTGCGCTAATCAATTGACTATCTGACTCAGATTTAACTGTATGCCGAGTTTTCCAGCCGATGCTCTTTCTTGGTGCGAGATTTTTTTATCAAGGAGCGTAAGATAGGAAGTTCTTGAGTGACATCAAGTTGCTTAGATACGGCTATTGTATACCTTGGTTATGAAATAGTTTAGTTATGTTAAACATATATCTTTATTATAAAAGGCCCGAGGAAGAACCTCAGGTAATTCATTTTAATTTATTGCTGATCTTTTCATGAGAAAGAATATGCCCATATCTTTTCTGTAACCCTTAGGTCTTATTTTGTATATAAGGTCATTTTTATATCACTATGTCGAATCAATTTTGGCATCCTTTACACACCAATAAGATCGCCTTTGAAACATCGGAAGAAAAGCTTCGCAGAGACTTTACACTAAGGTAATAAATCCCCAAGAGGAAAGGATAGAGAATTGCATAGCATACTTTGATATTCAATATCAAAGTGAGAGAATATGCCTTCGGAATATAGGCCTGTAAACTACGGCCTCTCACGGAAACCAAACGAATGGGTCGTTGGGAGAACCAACAAATCTTCCCTTTTAACCAGGGACATAGAGGGATCTCTTAATGGGAAATGGCCATAAAAATATGAAGATATTGCTGCAGGTTTCTCCCCCGCCAAAACCAAAAAGCCTCTTAAAATGTTCTCGAGTTATTTATGCATTCGGCGCCTTATCGAAGGATTCGCTTTGTCCGTGGACAAGAACCGGAAATATTCGTTCACGCGGCACAGCAATGTTAAATGCTATATTTCATATAGACACTCCGGGGATCAGAAAGAGGCACCGTCCTTTCAGATGGAAAAGATGATCTCTGCAACACACTCAAGGAGAAGGTCCAACGCTACGTGAATTAAAAGATTTGGAAATGATTACATGTAGACGTACTTTTGCCGGAATTTTTTATTATTCCAATGGCATTATAAATAGATGTATAGTAATAATAATCTTCCAATATGCGTTCTGAAACGTTTATCACCATCACAGTAACTGGCTGCTTTCTATTCAGAAGGATAATTGTCACAATTTTTGACACCAATAAACCGTGTGACCTATAACAGTTGGTATGGTTTGACCAATAAATATTAAAGCAATCTTATACCACTTACTACAGCGACCAATTTAATTACTCATAAGTTGCTGCATAATGTACATTAAGCACTCTCTGTCGTAACACTTTACAGGAAAGTAGAGTTCATGCAATTAATTACTCGCCGAAGAAATTTAATCGCCCAATTATCGCCGAAAGTTGCCATGTAATGCAATGTATACATGATGTGTGATAATTTTATTCCACTTCTTAAGAATAGTGATACACGAGGCAAGTTTTTCGACCGGAAAAGGAAAATTTTTGTTTAACATATAACTCATAATAATAAACAGATTTTATTTATTTGATAAATTTGAAACATTAATGGTAATTTTTAATTACAAATTCAGAAGTGTGCAGTTTGTATATTCTGTTGATTAAATGTGCACATTCACCGAATGTTGCATTGAATCAACGAACGAAAATTAATGACTCCTGTGAACATCCCTTCCCCCCCTCTCCCCCCTCCCCCTCTTCCCACCGCCCTCCCCTTAAGATCTTTTGAAGGGCCTCCAACCGCCCCACTGGCCACGGGGGATCCTTTCTACATGAAATGCCGTGTTTTAGCAGTTAGTAGCTTTGCATCGGCAGCTCAAGTTTACTCAATAATCGGTGACAGTATGTCATAAAGGTAGGTTATCTATTTCTGGTTTCTCGCTAATTACAGATAAATTTAGAATAATTGTTCGAAGTAATTAGCGTATTTAACCACGAAGAACTCACTTTATTTTCTTGATCTAAAATGTTAATTTTAGCGAATCCTGTCCAAGCGGAGTTGATTTCATTATCTCAAAAGACGATTTCCTGGTTCGCTGAGTCGGAATTCTTTGTACTGAATACCGAATAGAATATTCACGAGAAACTCTTCCACACATTATTTGATAAAAATAATGGGTCTCCAGGTTTGGGAGGTGTTTACACCCCCTGCCACACGCCGAAAGGCTACTTGTAGGGTATTGATGTAGATGTTACATAAAATGGCCTGAAAAATAAAGTGACCAAGGAAAAGAGAAATGGTTCGCGGAAGTATTTTAATAACGATCATTCTTTTGGTGTTTTAATTTAAATAAAAACTAAGCGAAATTAGATAAAGACGTAATTCGATTTATCGTTTTAACGCAAAACAAAACGGCCTATGTTTCATGAAAAAATACCAAAACAATCCTACAAATTAATTTTTCGAAAACAACTTTCAACTAAATGAACCATACATTAATTCAACTGAATCGATAAAATATCTACAAAAATAATTTATTTAAACATCAACAAAATGACGAATGCTAAATAGTTTGGGAGTTTCTTTCCTTATAAGGGGCTCAGATGAACTTGAAAAATTAGCAAACGGTAAGCAATGAAAAGACGCGGTTCCAACAAGATTCTGAAGTTTGAAGTCTCGAACTGAGTGAAAAACCGACAAATACATACGGAATTTTAAAAGGTCGGTCATCGGCAGCCATTTGGTCTACGGATTCTCACAGGGAATATCGCTCGGTATTTTCTGGGATAAAAAGTTGAGAAAACGAAGATGTATAGTTAATGAGTGGTATTTAAATGTTACCCATGCTATTGATCTGGAAAAAAAGAGTGAATGGTCTCGGGAAAACTGTGAACTCTGACACAAGTCATTCGGTCCATTGGCTTAAGAGGCAGCAGAATTCTCCCACGGTGGACTGCAGCGGTGCGACAGTCAACTGTTACTTTTCGTTCAATTAAGCACTAAAGGCGACGCGAAATTGACTACGAGAACAAAGCGAGGGTCGACAAAGAGCAGAAAACAATGGAAGCGCGCCTCCCGATCGCTTTTTTGCCGCGCGATTTGTTCCCGCCGTTTTGGAGGGCCCCTCGGGAGTGGCCACGCGACCGCGACGGCGGAGTCATCTAGCGACAGCGGGAGACACCACCCGCGCACACCGGGAAAAAGGAATAACAATAATCGGCAAGCGCACGGGGGAAACAAATGTAGCTCGTTAAATGGAGGAATCGCAACAAGCGAAGATTCAGGAATAAAAGAAAGATGAGTGCATGCGGAGGCTGTGTATGCGACGAAACTGCGGGGGGGAGCGCGCGGTGGTTCGAGAACGACGGTACGGATTTGTCACGAAACCATGGCAATAGTGGAGAGTGTATTCCAAACAATGGGCTACCGGCGGTCGAAAAGGGCCCCAATGTTCAAAGGAGAAAAGTAACGAGGCGAGGAACCGTACAACCCGAAAATGACCAATTATCCGGAGAAGCTTCAGTGAATGAGGTGTCCTAACTTGGCCGATTATACACTAATTTTCTACTGTTACTTCCTATCCGAATCATTCTTTACCAAAATGCCTTATTATCCGTTACAAACCGAATATTTGAAATTTTTTCAACCTTTGACAAACAAGTGTGGGATACTGATAATGATGGAGAGGCATACATTCACAGATTTTTAACTCCTACTGGTGTCAACGATCGTTTTCCAATCGAATCAAATTATTCCTCCACAATTCTGGAAAAAGAGGCGCAAGTAGTTATTCACGGGTAAGATTAATGCCACTATTGCACCATTACGAATTCCAGATGAGCCAATACGAGACAGAAGCTGCTTTTGGGTGTTTGTTCCAAATGTATCGAATGCTAGGGGAAAAAAGACAAATGAACGACATCTTCTCTGTGAGAAATCTGGTGACTTTGGCTCCCAATCAGCAACTAAAGAGAGAGATTCGAATGAATCGGGAGCGCAACTCAAGAGTTACTTCTTCAATGGGCAAGAAGGGTTTAGCCATCGAAGAGTCTCGTGCATAGGCTAGGGAATGCATAATGAATAGGGAAGTGTGCGCGACGCCGAAGGACACTTGGACTCGAAAATGCGACTTTAATGACACGGAGGAGGCGTGTGTGGGAATCGGCCATCCACTTGGACCACCGCCACTTGAGGCCTTCGGACCAAAAGTAAATCGCATTGTATGTGCGCAAAGAGGGAAAATCCCGCAAAGAGGAACTTTTTTAGAAGCGACGCTTTTTTGTGTTTGACAAATCTGTGGGCCTCCTTGTTCCCTCGGGAATTCGGCCGTGGAGAGGAAAATCGGTTTTTGGAAGCGATAAATGACACGGGAATTATGCAAAGGGGAAAATGAATTTGGCCAATTGAGTGGAAAATCGCAATCGACAAACGGAGAAACGTGGCGAATTATTCGAGAGAAATTGTGTGGAAATCGCGAGAGATGCTAAAGTGGAAGCAAAGGGATTATTTTGAGTGTGGACATTCCAAAGTATTAGACAGTCGTCCGTGGCGTAATTAACAGGAGATCTAATCGGACGTTTCGGACAATGAAGTGGTTGCATGCGCAACCTTCAAAATACCGTTTCTTAATTACTATACGCGCTTCATTTTTAAATGGATCCCGCAAAGCGTAAAAAAAATTCAAATGAATTTCTTTTGGGGGTGTTTTCGAGTCACCTGAAATCGCGACGAAGAAAGAAAAGATTGTCCATATTCTTTAAACCGTTTACAGGGTATCCTTCATGTAAGGAGCTAAGGAATGGGATAAGTAAGGCAGAGTTCTGGGATAGGTAGGCGCGGACATAAATATAAAGTAAACTACATTAAACAGAAATCCAATAAGAGTAAATTTTCTTTTCTTAACCGGACAGTCGAAGACTGGAATGCTTTGAAAGCAGGAGCTTTAGAGCAGTTCCAAAAATCCGTGAGGGGATTCCTTCAAAAAGTGGAAAAAATGGAGCAGAATTGTGAGATTGCTGAAGGCAAAAAGTATGATGAGTAGGGGAATTGCCAGGTAGGGTTATGTACGGCGGGGACTTTGTGGGCACCGTGACCGCTACGGTAGCCGTGAAGACCTACCAGGAACGCCGAAAAATCTTGCTTGAATAAAGCAATACCTTTTATCTTTACATATTAGATTTAGATATAGTTTATTAAAGTTCGAGTGTATACTATATGTATTGTAATATATTATTGTATTGAATTAATTATTGTAATAAATTGTATGATGTGTTGTATTGTAGTTGATTGTAATTTTATATATAGCCGTAATTCTATATCTATGATAATTATGCATTAACAGATAGATGTACTGTATGACGCTGGCTACTGATGCAGTCAAATCGCAGCGGGTATATTGTAAATGTAATTGTAATCAACCATGCCTTTGTCAACTCGTATATTGCATGCGTTTTCCCGCAATAAACGAACTTTTCAATTCGCAAAATTCTGTCCTCGCTGTGAAATTGAAGTATCGAACCAAGGACACCGACGGTAAAAAAATGCCCATATGTAACTGTTTACTCGCCCTCTAATGAATCGCTAAATTTCGTATTTCTATACAACCGAGAAAGCCGTGAAACTAATTTTCAAATATTGCTTCAATACATTTCTTATGAAGATTTATTGACAACGGATAGATAAATAAATACGTCCAGAACAGCGATTACTGTATAGGACCACCGAACATCGAGAATGGCGGAATTCGATCTAAATTGATTATGAAACCTGTGATAACAAAATCCATAAATTATTCTTAACATAAATCTTTCTGGATAAATTATGCTGAAATACAAAGCTTATAAGCAAATTTTTGTTCCTTGGGATTCAGCCGCACGACTTCATCGTGCAAAAATTAACACCTTTACCCTAATCCTTAATATTTCTCTACACTGATGAGTATTGGACTAATCTCATGGCAACTGAAAAGGTTCTATTAAGCCTACACGCTATCAATGTTAGTATTTATTCAGACTTTTCATACTCCGGTGCTTATGCTTCATCATTTGGTATTAATACGGACAGCGATGTTGAGTCGGATTCTGTAAGGAAAATTGCGAAAAGCGATAAAATGCAAAACGGCCTCATTTTAAGCTGAGTTTCTTTAAAAGAATCGATTCTCTCGACCTTGGTATTAGAGGGAGGTTAACTCCGCAGTTTCGTTGAACTCCAAAGAGAGGCTAAAACTGGGTCGAACTCCGCGAGACCTTGGGAATCGCTTCAGCTGTTTTTGGCAAGTGCGGAAATCGTGTCAAATCTCGGATATTTTATGCATCCGTACACAGCACAGGATCCCAAATTTGAAAAGAAGTTCTCCAGAAAAGAATGCGAAAAGTAAACTGCTATAGCTTACTTGGGTAATGTTTTATCGTAGAATTACGAAAAAGAAAATTGAGCAGAAATAGAATTAATTTTAATTATTCATAATCTGTAATTGTGGAAAGTGCAAAAGAAGATTTTTCCACATTTTAATAGCGGTAAATGACATATTAAGAGCCGGAAACGAATCGACTCATTACACAAATAAGTTAAAAACAGGTTATGTAAAGGTGAATGGCGAACCATTATATATATCAATAAAGCAATGTTGAAGCTTTTCTAACGTTCTAAATATATATTATCCGTATTATTGGGGAGGAAGTAATTTGAGCTTAGTAAATGAGTGGAATAAACAATTTACACAGAAATAAACTCAAACAATGGAGAGGCGGACGGGTGTTGGGGTTCAACAATGGAGCCCTTGATTTTGCCGCCGAAATTCGGAAGGAATTGTAACAAAGAAACAGAAATTCACGCAGACATTGTCGCAGATCGCAGTTGAGAAGCGTATGGACGGAATCTCTCCATAAAATGGGAGAGATTTATCTCTGCTAAGCTTCTGGTGGGATGGAGAGGTTACCAAAATGGCGTCGTGAAGCCTATTAGGAATATGAGAGTAGGGGCCATTACGGAGCATGTAAAAATGGCCCCTTAAAATCTCTTTCCAACATAATAGCGCTTCATCCCTCGAGGTTAGCGGGCTAAAGGTTTTCAACAAACCAAAAGCGCGGCTCTCGCATATAAAATAAACATAAATACACGCATTTACATGATGCGGGGAGGGGAGTCGCGTCGCTGGGAATACGCCACGGGGACCGGAGAAGCATAAAAAAGTTGAAGGCGACCGACGCGCTCGCTCTCTTTTTTTTACTGCAAATAGGATTTCTTTCTTTCTAAGGCACAGGAGTTTTTTTAACTGAAATTTTGTTCAATTCTTTCTTTTCATGGGGCATTTCTAGGGCGCCCAAAGAGCTGTTTCGGCGAAACGTCCCTCCCAACGTATTCTCCCAACGAAGAGATGCTTCGAAAGGCCTTACTTTGCCTCCGAGGCCTTCTCCAAATAAAAACATATTAATGGACTTTTTGGCTGTAAATTTGTAACGGTTCCTTCCCGCTAACGCCGTAAATGATTCTGACTCCGATGTAAAATGAGGCAGATAATGCGCATTTTCTCGCATATGACGAAAGAGGGTCGAAATAGAAAATAAAGTAACAAACGCCACGTTGGATGAGAAGCAATAAATTATATTTATGCGAAGAAAAGGCAAAAGAGTTTCACTCGGAAAGTATTTTAGATGGACATTAACCGTCAAAACTGTGTGGCAAATCTTAAAACTCTTCCCAAAGCAACTCTCAGCCTCGAAAAGGCGTTACAAAATACTCATTTCGAGTTGAATTATGGCGTCCAAAGCTACACTGTATGGTCCTGACTTATGGATAGATGGAGATGTTTGCCTTCTGAGGAATAAACATTCTTTTAACTAGGATAAGCCCAACGAATGAGA
The DNA here is from genome assembly GCA_000376725.2 of Ladona fulva. Classification (NCBI taxonomy): domain Eukaryota; kingdom Metazoa; phylum Arthropoda; class Insecta; order Odonata; family Libellulidae; genus Ladona; species Ladona fulva. The sequence continues at coordinate 600,894 of KZ308199.1, read as the reverse complement.
TTGACTAATAGTTTAGTCATATGCGTACAATCTACAGAGAAATTTTTCAGTGATTTCCAAGTAAAAATCTATTTTGCCGATTCAAAAACCAAAAAGTGGGTTTTTGAGTACGAACTTCGAATCCGTCCATTTACGCGTACATTATGCATATAATTACAAATGTCATTTATTTAGACAATTGTGCAATAAAATATCAAATAGAGTTTGAACGAATTTATGAACTATACCACACTTCGATCTCTTCAAAATTCTTCAAGTTCAAGCCGAACGCATGAGCGAAAATCCTTCAAGTCAATCATATCCCGCTCTTAATTTTTCTTCATCCATCCGCTTTATTGGTCCCAATTGAATATTTGCATTTTTTATAGTAAACTCTCGGTCAAGTAACGGAACTTCTTACAATTTATTTAAAAATATATTTGTTATTGTATACATCCTGTCCTCCTAACCAAGAAACTGTGAAGTCTACAATTATTTAATATATTTGTGACCGGTAGATGGTTTGATTGATATTGGATGAATTTCCAAACTATATTGGACGCGGCGTTCACAAATTGAAAATAAAAGAACAGAACAGAAATATGATGTGGCGAAATACGCATTTATCAATAGATGTATAAGGGAATAGAATGGATTACCGGGAGAACTTCTCATTCCAATGCAGATAAATGATAAAAATTTAAAATAGGAGCTTAAAGGTTTATAAAATTAATTTATAATTTATAAACCTTTAATAAAATGTAATTTATATTTTTTCTACATATATATGATCCACAATTTCTCATTCGCTTTTATTGACATCAGTATATGACTATAATTTTAGATCTTTTATGTACAATGTATAACATTATGTATCAACAATTCATAATTGATTACAACAGTGTTCTGTGTAGATGCTTGTTTATAATTAAATAGTTAATAAATTTCTAATTTTATTTTGCAGAAGAAACAGTCTGCAAGTCATAAAAACGAACTTTACGTGTATTTCTTATGGAAAAGTATTATGGGCTCCTGTGTTCGAAGCCGAGCCTTCCCAGAGATGAGAACAGTTTCTCTAGGACATTCAACTTCTATTCTATTCTATTCAACTTCTTCTAGAGAGTACACGCGTGAATATACCTGTTCGAACCGACGACCCTAAGCACGCCTCAGTCTGGCGCAACCCTGGTCGGCCTTTCTTCCAATTCGCTAGACCCAATTAAAGAGTTTCTCGCATCACTCGGGAATGGTTTCACTGTAAATAGCATTGGCTGCTGGAGTTGCTCTGCGGGGGGTCGAATATGACAGTGGCTCCCCTCTCAAGATGCTTCCATAAACCGCCTCCCCTAATCCCACCGATCTGACGTTTACGACGAAATCCGCGCGATGCAAATGAAAATTGTGACCGCTTTATATTTCGGCGCCCACCTGCACTCCCCCTCATTTTCCATTCTCCTTTACTTCTTCCGATTTCCTGCAGATAATCGAATCGACCCCATCTCATTTATACGACTTCCTGATAACTCCCTTTCTCTTCCGCATCTAATTTTCCGTGGGATTGCGTCCCGAGTCTTTACTTCCCGAAGACGTGACTTGAGTAAGCCATCGTTTCCGGTATTTGAAAGGCTGATTTCTGCGAATTTATTGATCTCGGGAATGTTGAAAATTCAGAAGAGTGTCAATAAGTCTCAGAGTTGGAAGATCGCCTTTAAGTAAGAAAATATAAATCTCGTATAACCAACGAAGAGATCTCCACCCGACTCTCCAAGATTTCCACTAAAAGCACTCTCTAATCGATCCGTAATATTTTCCGTTTTTCACTCCGATTTGATGAAAAAGAAAAACAAATTTTGGTTCAATTACAGTTCCGCTTTGTCTTCCAACCTGCAACCGGTTCAAATTGGTTTTTTTCCGCTCCGAGTATTACGAAAGATAATATTCCAAAAGTTATTTCGTTATCCTTAACCTTCTTATATTAAATCAGATTAAGGTATATACATTTTATAGCAAAAAATAGGATATTTTAGAAATAATTTAAAAATAATAAATCCAGTGTTAAACATGGTTCGTACAGCTCTATCATTCCGTTTAGTAGAGCTCTATCATTTTATGCCGCAAGTAAACTGTTGGGTATCGGAAACCGGAACAGGAAAAGTAACATTTTCCGGGTTCCGGGTGAAAACTTTTCTGTTTTACTCCGGTAAAGATAACGTTCGGTAAAACTCCGGTAAAGAATTCGTTTCGGTTCCGGTTCGAAGCCCTCTTTCCGGAGTAGACTAAAGCGAAATCATTTTAAACGGATTTTATGAGGAGTGTGTGTGTAGGACAACAATACGGTGACATGGATGAATGTGGATAATGATTAAGCAATGAATAAACGAGGAGTAAAATAAAAGACCATGTGTCACGTTGATTCGAGATATGGAAATTGTGGATTCTCTAAATTAAGACGTTGCTAAATCTTACCTCAGAGAAAACAGCTGTAGTTTTGTATTCTCAAATAATAATTATTATTTTGATCATCGCTTTACGAGAGATACGAGAAATATAGTAATATCATTTGCGTGTGATTCTGACTTAACACTTTTCATGCGCCTATCTTTTAATGCGATTTCTTATTTAAACCATCTAAAATTCTTCGTTTCAATTCAGCAAAATATCGAATCAGTACCGAAGAGGCTGAATTACGAAGATAGTGACGTTAAAAAGCTATGCAACGATATGAAAGAGAATTTCTGTTAGCAGATTAAAACCCAGGCTTAACTTGGTGGTAGCAAGGGATACACCGCAAAAGAGTGTTTTTAGTAAAAGCACTACTTTTTTTCATTATTAACGTTTTTCACCAAACTGCATTTAATACGAATATATGATCACGCAGGAAGTATTAAATACCCCGTTAATAACATTGTCACGCAGTCAAAACTGTGAACGAGGGATTTGTTTTTTAAAGTGTAACGAATAATCGAGGAAATAAAAAAGGGAGACGAGATTCGTCGACGAATTAACACTGGAAGCGAGTGCACCTGCGACCTGCGGAGCAAACGCGAGCTTCCGAATTATCATTTCAAAGCGTCGCCATAAAAACCCCGATCGTCTTTCCTAATCGCCGATGGCTTCGGATCAGCTCATCAGCTTCCTTATGCGACCCATTCAATTGCCCCCCTCTGGGGTTGCGGGGGAGAGATTCGGTGGTAAACATTAGCATCCCTAAAGCGGGCCACAAGACGAGGACAAGGGAAGACGGGGGCAGATTTTATCGATTTCTGCCAAATGGAGTCGCGAGCAAGAAAGTTCCGAAATATTTTACGGCGCTATTAACCAAATTAATCGAATGGTTTCCTTATAAGAGGTTCAGAATTACTAAATATGGGAGGAGTGAGAAGTGAGGTAAAGAGAAACCCATGGAAGATCAAAGAAATGATGCTAATTCTTCAAAACGAACTAGCTGTCTTTGGGGACATAACTAAAATTGTATGCATGGAGTTTGGAATAGATGTGAACCTTGGAAGAGGAAATGAGATATAAAGTTGTTGGAGTGGCGGCAGTTAAAAAAAGCGCTCGGGATGAAGATGAATTACATGAATAAGTAATTTTATGGAAACTAATGCCTTAAGGCATAACTAATACTAACTATAAAATAAGGCATAACAAAAGACTTGAGGAAGATTTCTACGCTTAGAGAGCAAGGTACTTAATCTTTTAATCAATTGTTGGTTTCCTTAGCATTACAATAAATTACAGATCTTTATTAAAACCGTTCGTTACTAAAAGAAGTGTTTTACGTACCTTCAGGCCCTTGCATTGAATTGTAAACTCTCCTCTAGTTATTGAAATTTGTTTCAAAAGTAGTCTCAAACACTATCGACTCAATTGAGCGCAAAGCTGAATGGTTTCATGAGCACGAATTTTAAATTGTAAAAAAGTTGGAATCGTAAATACAACACTCGTAGAGAACACTTCGATACGATACATAGATATAAAGATACTTCATATAAAATATCTGTAATTGATAACAGAATTGCGTATCATAATTTACTTTATCTAAACGAAGTAAGTAGGAAATTTGAGATACTAGCATTGGTACACGGATCAAGGTACTAACTTAAGTTTTCTTTAATTTCCTTCTCGGAGAATACCGCAAAATTATGTTTGCACAAAATTTTCATTCATAAGTAAAGAGAATACTCAGATTGTAGAGTCGCAGATATATCCAGAAACAATTTTATATAAACGTTAAAATTTTTATTTTTTGTTCTGCTTTCGTTTAATTTTAATCGTGCTAGCTTTCTTTTATTTCATATTTTTAATCAAATGGTTAGGTAATAAAAATTTTCGCAGGTAATGAGCAAAATGTTGCGATTAAAAATAAATTTAATGGATATTATTAAATGGAGTAATAGCTTGTTATTATACCAACCATTATTTACCTTCAATACGGACAATTGTTTAGTTTACTTGCATTTGAAACAACTTTTAAAACGTGAGCAGTTTCAAGACGTATGAAGATCTTTTTACATTACATGTTTTCTCTCAATGTAAATTTAATTTGTCATATAGAGGTGAAGTTAATTGACCAGGAATTAGCTTCTCCTCAAAGTGAATCAGCGATATCTGTTTGGATGGAAATGTACATATTTGAGGCGCCAATCCGACGATGCAATGCATCTCTCAAACAAACGACCATTCCCATACTTCTTTGTTTATCGAACTTCTCCATGGAATGCGCCATTTTGCAGTGCTCTCGACCCGGTTTTGCCGCAGCGACAGAAGTTTCTTTCGTAACATTTATAGCAAAACAAAATCAAGGCGAAAACAAAATTTTATTCCAACAGTCCTAAGTAATATTCACCAAAGAAATATTTTTACTTGAAACGAATCCAAAAGTCTATAAATACCAATTAATACTTTAATGACAAAAGAAAGATGGCATAAAGTAAGTAAGGAATTCTCATTTGATTACACTACAGCCCTTCGATTGTTAGTCCGAAAATAAATTACCTTAATGCAAATAAAAATATCCGTAATTCATGATAAAAATATTCCCAACAGAAAAATATACCTAAAGAAATATTTTGAAAGTCGAAATCGCATTTTAGGTTTTCTTAAAATAAAAATGCTCCGTTTGTTAAAAATTCTTGTACATTGAGGGTAGATGCCCTCAATTTACTTTGATGTTCGCAAAATATAATTTTTCGAACAGATTTCTAATAATTTATAATAACACAATTCAATCAAATTCGAATGGATTATTCGTATGTAATTAGCCTCAATTTGGAAACAGTTATCACATTAGATAAAGAATGAGGTAAGATGGCGTTGTAACATTTTAACAGAGCAATCTTTTAGTTTATTCTTGGTGTAAATAGTGAACATTACCACGAGTATAAAACGCTAAAGTTAATTATAGTCACATAGTGCGTATCTTTTTACCACCAAGTTTATTTTTATTTCACATAATTGTATATTTAAACACTTTAAAAATTTGTTGAAATGTAACGGTTACAAAGAATTTTTGGCAAAGGTTGACATTGGCGACATTTTTTCGTTTGGCAAAGAAATAAATGAATTTGAATTACTTCCAAACTTTAGGGTAACAATTTACGAAAGCAATTTTGCAGTCTGGTTGTTTTCGATAAGTGCGGAATTTAATCTGGTCGCCCACGAGAACGTGACTGTACTCCGAACAAAAAAGCACCCGAATCACGTTATTTTCGAGTGACTCAGCTTCCTCAAGTAGAGAAGTAGGTCGCTACGGAACTTCTCTACTGAATAAATCTTCAGCGGCAATTGCGTCTGTTTCTATGGAAGATTCCGCAAACTCAAGGAGACTGCACGGGCGACTTAACTGCGACCTTGTCTCTCTAAAATTCACGGTCATATTTCATTGTGACGTTAATCCCAATTCCAACGACATTTGAACTCGAGCGGAATGTGATTTTCGCTCGAATTTACATTTTATCCTATTCGCTGTATTTTGTAAAGATAATCAGATGTGTATCGCGACTATGGTAGAGATTTATTTATCTTTCATTCTCACGAAGATCAGATTTTCTGTGAAGCGGGTTCTGATTCGCTGTATATATCAATTATAAAGCATGAAAATATGCGCGACTTAAACGGTTATGTTTTCAAAGGTATAAAATCAGTATATGCATAAATATCAAGCCTTCATATTTATAAATTTCAAAACAATCGGAAAAAAATCATTTTTCTGTAAGGGTTTCTGAAGGTTTGTGTATGCAAGTAGTTTCAGACCTGAAGGAGCGACGGATATTGTATGACAGGAAAGATTTTTCTGTTATATAACAAGTGTTACGAAAAAGGGAATTCATAAGGTCTCAGGATAAAGTATTCATAGGTGACTTACATGCAATTTTTACGCACCGTTACTAGAAAAGAAATGTAAAATTACTGAAGCCAATCGCATGCAGGTATGTGCAATGACGATAAATGTTTCCATCTGATTACCTCATGAGGGAATATCACAAAGGTTGAGTTGTAAACATTCCACACGAGAACGATTCCATTGGTGGAATATGTGTCTCCTGCACAAGCGATAAAGCGCCTTCGTTGAATTTTGCGACCCCGCCATTGTACGTGAAGTCCAGTCACGTCGTCGCCGGCCAAGGTCTCCGTGCGCCGTTTAATCAAAGCCGCCTTTTGTTTAACTATTGGATGATCAAAGTGACGATCTGCTTGCGATCGATCACAGTTTGACGAAACATTAACTTAACCCATGATTTTGTCCAACGACCCTCTGGAGAGAAGTGGAAGGCCGTAAAAAGAGGAAAAATAAAGGAGTTCCCGGGTGGTGCGATCGATTCCTTTTCGACGCTCTTTTTTTATTCCTCCGGAAGGAAAGAGGGGATTATAGATGCGGCTTCGGAGTCGTTAAAAGATGCATTTACCGCTTCGGCACCCGATTGGTCACCGCGCCCTCTACCGGAGGGTTACGTGCCTGATAAAAAAGGCCAATGCTGGAAATGGTAAATATTCGACACTTATTCTCGCCTCTTACTTTTATAGCGGATTTTTATGCACTTAATATATTTGGGATGGCGTCACCTATCTATTTTTCTGCAACACGCGTCCGACAAAATTTACCACCATGGAAATGCGCGAGTCGCACGGGAAGATTCTTTGGAAGATCGGTGCACGTCAGAAGCCAAGTGATAACGGAGGCGACGCTTTTCAAGGTGTACGAGGAAGAAGATCGTCGGAATCCTATCCAAATTAACGTGCTCTTCCGAAGAAGGCATGTCCAATAAGAACACACATACACACGCAAAATCTGCCCTAAAAAAATCACGGTTATATGATAAATAATTATTTCTATGGGTTTGCCACTATTTTCCTCGCTAAGTGCTCATAATTAAATTGGAAATAAACACAATTTGTGGAAGTAAACTCTAAGGTCTGAGATGAGACAAACTGTGCTCCTTATAAAAGCCAATATATCGAACGTTTAATATTTAATTGGCATTTTACATTTGAAACCACAAAGCAGTTCATCATCTGCGGCCTATGAAATCTTTGCGGGAACCAATGCGGCCCACAAAAGAAGAAACTTTGCACTTTGAACAAATTTACGCCTTTTCCATAATTTTATATGTACATCCCGTTAACAAATAAACCTATATTATGATTCTGACAATGTCGCACGTATAATAGTATGCAATAAGGGTTTTTTTAAGTAATGTATAAATTAATGGTATAGTGAATTAGAATAAATTAAATTCAAGCTAACCTTTCATTGATATATGTTGTATCTTATCTCATGTATAATAATTAATTTAGGGTATTTATGTATTTATATTTATGTAACTATTACGATACCATTGCCATATTTATGTAACTATTACGCTACCAATTTCAGCAGCGGTTTTAATAATAGTAGTGACTCTGAGAAGCATTACTTATTTTTGATGCGTTGTAAAATAAACACATTGCATCGACTCATTTCAGTCGCAAGAAATTCTTAAAGCAGTCGACCCAACATTCGTTTTGTTTCGGAGCACATTGAGAATAAAAAGGGGAATAACTAACGGGATTAAACTAAATGACAGACGAAAGTAAAAGAGGCAATGATAAAAACGCCAAGGGGAAATAAAAATCCCGCACTCTTATTATGATGTATGGAAGGTAGTTAAGGAGCTAAGAAAACGGAAGTGCCATCTTAGAGGGGAAAAATGTCCGTAAGTAAGAGCAATAATAAAATAACGACGGTTGCCACGGAGAAAACAAACAATTAAACCAGTGCGCGCGAAATGTTTTTTTTAATTGGATCTCTTATTTTATTCGTGTGAGGGGGGGACGAAAAGAACTGGAGGAGGCGGAAGTACAAGGGGGGGGGGGGAAGAGGAGTGAAGAGGAAGGTTAGAGGGCCGAATGATGGCCTTAAAAATACCATGGTCCAGCGGAATTATATATTTCATACTTACGGATACAGACATACGAATGTACAAATCAAACAAAAAATTAATAATTCTACTGATGTAGACTGCAATCGCGATGGCAATGAAATTCTATTATATTGGCAACATGTGGATATGTGAGATTTCTAATGCAATCCTCACTGCAATTGACCAAAGACTGAGAATTGACCAATGGAAACAGAAAACCTCCATTCTCCTTGAACCGAATAAACCGAAGACATTCTATCAAAAGGTAGATACAGCAAAGAGAAAGAACAATTTTCAATTGGCAGATGAGGCTGTCAATCATTGTGTAGTTAATAATAATAATAAATAACTTCTTTCCTTGAGATAAAGACAAAGAATCTCTTCTTACGCATATAGTCTAGAATAAAAATAACTAATAAAATAATCTAGAAAAGTCAGTAGATGGCGGTTTCTCCTTGAATAAAATGCAACCAGCCCGGAAAGTCCAGGGTCAAGAGTAAAACAATATGTAAGATAACCCGGCAGTGAAAAAAATCACGACAACTAAGAAATGATTGTGTTGCATTACGTATAACAGTTATATTTGCTTATAATACATTTCTTCAGTTTCTGTCATTTCATCTAAAGAGAGTAAAAAGAAGCGCCGGATATTTGGTGCCACAAAGAATTTGAGAGAACATGAAACTAATAAGTTAATAAGCACACGTGTTCGTCTTTTCATACACACTCTTTGACGCTACGCACTGAAACTATTCAGCATCTATTTCATCAAATTCAACTTTTTTCGGTCTTCATTTCCCTTCGCATTCTCACCATTTTATTGAAATCTTTGCTATATATCCAAAGCAACGCAGCAAACCCCTTTATTACCGGTCTCATAGAAATCTGTTATTCTGATGTCAACGACAATTTGGAAACTGCGACTGCATGACTGTGGGTGCTCATGGGACGCAAACGAGCGAAGAGTCGATTGCATGGAAAGAATGGGCGGAAGGAAGACGAAAAGGGACGAGAGGAAGTGAGACTAATTAGACAAATCCGTGTCGAGAGAGGAATAAATGGCAATTAAGATCGAAGAAAAAACTCACGATTTAAAAACGCCCCCAAGAATTATAATCGCAAGTATCAGAAGCAAGAATTCAACGCCAATTAAAAGGACTCTTTGGCACTGAGGAAGAGCCCCTCTTTCGCTTCATTGGGATTAGCAACAGCACCAACGTGCTCCCTCGTCTCATTAACCTTTCCTCCACCCCACTGCCCCTCTCAAACTGCACACTTCCTTCACATATAAAAACCTCTTCGCAATCTGGTATGACAAGGACATTATTCATGCAAAAGAGGGACCTGCAAATGCCATCTCGTGAACTGCTGCACATCTCATTGTGAAAACAATGCCAAAGAACAAAACTGTGTTAATTTTTTCAGTCGATTAATGCGTCGACGTAGTCGACAGAAAGACAAAAGCTCGACGTGAATTCAGAAAGTGTCGACACCTTTGGAATGCGTTTTGCAATCCTAAATACAGCACTTCAAACAAAATAGATAAAGATTTGAAACAATTCGAATAAATTAGGTTACCAAATAAGATTCCACATTCCTATGATAACTTTTTCCGATAGAGAAAAATAAAAAAACTGGGATTATTAAATACGCTGAGCTGTTTCTATGCTTATTTTAATTATGGATGGGAAAACATTTTCAGTTAACAAGTATGAATGGTCGTCAAGGACAGCAAAATCACTCAATCACGGGCTGAAATAACCAATTCATACATTTAACGATCTAATTAAGAACCCGCTACTTAATTTCCTCCCATTCGCCGTTCTTGATCTTATCTGTAAGGAAAAATTAAAAATTTATTTCGGAAAAAAATGTTAAGGAGAGATTCATATTCGAGCGTAATGGTTGAAAGGCATGACGGGAAGAAGACTTGAGAACCAATTCCACATCTCTGTGCATTTTTCTCGTGGAGATGAAGTCGTAAAAATGCAGGCTCTCGTAAACACCGCCGCACTAAAAAAAGGCCCTCAGTTTCAATAAAACCCGACGCTAATTACGACCCGAATATAAAAAGACCCCAAAATAAACACGGAGGGCCAATCTTTTGCTTTCCCCTCTTCGCTCGCATCCTCAGATCAAGATTTCCGATGCTTTAATCCCTTTTTCCCGAGGACGGGCCGTTATCTTCTCATTTGCCTAAAGAAACTATTAAGAACGGTCTCTTCTTATCCCTCCATCAAGATGACAATTGGGGATTTGTGTCCTTGCAGAAGCCTGTTCTTTGCGTTAACACCAATTTATGGTTTAATTCTGATAGACGATCGGACGTTTCAAAACGTATTTGTGAAAAGTTTTCTGTAGATTATAGTGTTTCAAATTTTATAGATATGTCGGTTTAGGAAGCAGTAATTACAACGTTCTTTTTCTGTTGTAGAAAGTTATATTACATGAATAAAACAAAATTCCATACCGCAATTTTGCTCAGTAATACAGAAGATTGTTTCTTAGAAGAGGTCTAAATTTACAATTTGATGTTTTGCGGTATTTTCTGTATAAAATCGATCACAGACTTGTATTCTATGATGCATATAAAAAATACAATTTTAAAGTTGAATATAACGTAAGCCTATACAACGTATTTACACTTACGGTGAGGAATATAATTAATGCTAAATTTATTCATAAATAATGAGCGTGATTCGGGATCTGGATGAATTAGGGTTACTCTTAGATTTGGAGATGGTCCAACATATTCCGTTTCGCTGGTGGAGATTTCAAGATCGAAAGTAACGTCTTGACTTTGATAAAATCCCTCGGATGGAATTCTTTCCAGTTGAGAAGATCTAATTACCAACTTTCCGAAAAATACATCGGTTTTTGGACGAAGTTGAAGGCGTTGCAGTTCTTATTAACAAGCGATCTCCGATAGGCATCGACAAAGCGTTAAGGAATTAATCACTAAAACAGAGAGTTACTTAATGTCGTTTATTCCACTGAGAATCTAAGACACTAATAGGGTAGCTTAGGTAACGTGTTCTAACGCCCTCTGTCATAGGCCGCCGGTGGCTCGCGGGGTATAAATCTAAAAACTAATAAATTGACTTGAGACAATTCGCTTCATTTTACACTGGCGGAATGATTAAGGCGTTGCTCGAGAAAGATTTTAGGTATTGTATCAAATACTAAACTTCCTTCTTTCAAAAAGGATGAATATGGATTATATGGTATTAAATATTCATACACACTTAAAGGCTTACTTACAGAATCGAACGAATACTAGACATTTTTGTTACTCGAAATATTCCAACTAACATTTCTGACGACACGTTTTATCATTACTTGCTTTTCCCTTTATTATTAACTATACTACCGGAGTCAAAAAGTCGGAAGACCTCTTCACGGAACTCCTACTGAGTGGTCTTGTGTTTCTGTCCTTATATATATACATATCAGAGCCCTTCTAACTTCCGATAGTAATAGGAACAGCATTTATTCTAAGATATTATCCTTTCCTGCGCGCTCTCGCAAGCACAAAAGAATATCTTTGTCAGTTGGGTGATTCCACCTATACTAATAGCGCACCATCAAAGGAGACTGCTCGGGTCGTATACTTGGCCATTACTTCTTCCTCCGGCGACGCACAAATCGCTACGATTTCCTTGGGACGCGTGAGTCAGTAGGAGGAAAAGTTATGAGGACAATTATAAAGGGGAAGGGACTCCCCAATGGACTCCGCTTTATGGAACTTTTTCTAGCGAAAACCATCTCAAGAGGTTTTCCTCGAGAAATGACACGTAATGAAGAGAGAGGGAACAAAGGAGGGGTATTCACTTATCCTAAACCAGATAAACGCCAATTCTCCCACTTCAATTATCATTTGCCTTTCGATGAAGGAGTAATGCAAAGTATATACAAAACAAAAATATTTCTTCGAACATTATTTGACTAGAAGAATGGTTATTTTATATGTGCGAAGATGCCTTTAGCACCCACGGTATGAATTATACTTCATACCTCATCGTATGCCGAAAGGTGGACATATGGAGGAGCGTGTGGGTGATGACATCGCTTAAATTCAATTACGGATTATTTTATCGGAACAATCGTTGGGTTGAACGCATCCCATTCGAAAATAATTAAAATGTGTTCTACAGAAAATAAATAAGTTGACAATGATCCATTACTAATTATATATCTTTGTCAAAGCAAGGAAATGAGCTTACAATAACAACCTCTCTTTAAAAATCTGTCAAAGCCATGACCTAATCATAAGTGATTATGTTACAAGACTGAATTAATCTCAGTCTCAAAAGAGTGGGATTTTGGTGTTAATACACCCCTTGCCACACGCCATGGGCTATTGATATATATGTAAATTTTAAGTGTATCAATGTCATAGAGTCATAGAGAAATATCTATATATAACATAACACTATCTCCACTATAACATTATATTACGGTAAAGTTACAAATTCCTTCCTGGAAAATAATTCATTTTGACATAGTTACATAAGTTTTTAAACATCAAGTTACATCATACTAATTTACACAAAAAGTTTCCCTTATTTCTTCTAAATCCGTACTAAACTTCAACCTGAAAGGCAAACATTTCCCCTCCTGTATGTCGGTACTAGATTAAGTTGTTTACTCTTTAAAGAAATGTTTCTAAAGTAAACTTGTAACTATTACGATCAAATGATAACCCGATTGGAATAAGTTTGGGCCCTCGCGGAAAACAACACTCCCACGGCATTACAGATCCTGGAGATAGCTTCCGGAACACCCGCAGTAATTCATTAATAAAGGATTTTAATACATAGACAGACAACCTTCCAGTCTACACGGGGCTGCTGCTTTGTCGACCAACGTCACTTAATTTTGTAGCTTGCAATCCGTTAAAAACCTGCAATTAAATGATCTTCACAGCCCTTTTCGGCATCACAGTAATTCCATTAGAAGTCCATATTATACAATCCAGTGCTGCTTTTCTCGCGAACGCATATTCGACTCAAGTAGTAAATCGGTTCTTAAGCGTTCGCAGAATTGCCGCAAGAAATGTTACTTCCGCTTTCCTTATCACATCGAAAGAAATCGAGAGCACAAAAATGAATTCCATTATTCAGTCGAAAGGTTAAAAAGAAGGGCGAAAGATAGGGGAGACGAATTTTGGATGGAGATGCTTGATGGAGCGCGGTATACGACAGCAAGAAAATAACCCAACCAAAAACATCCGATCCTATATTTTCTACTTTGAATTCGATTTGGGAATATTTTTTTACCGACTCTCGAGGGACTCGCCCTTTATGATAACAGTCTAATAAACCTATTTTACTGTCGCATCTCAATTTACTTACATTCACATTTTCCGCATACTTTACCATCGATAAACATTACATCCAAGTTTCCGTAAAACAACTTTGCTGCGAATGTGCCATTTCTGTCTCACTTCCGCTTTTTTATTCGAACGCATATAAAGGTAGTCTCTTACCCACCCGCAACCTCTAATACGTTTTCTTTCTTGTGTTGATGCAACAACCTTTAACTTATATCCGGCAAGTTAACATAACATCGGAGCTGACATCGAGGAATTAAGCTTACAGAACGAAAGTTTAAAAAATGGAACTCACGCTATGGATTGAGCTTTGGATTGACTGTTTAATTGCTTGATTTGGCCTCAACATATTTCAAATATCACGAAATTTGAGCTATGCTATTACATCGGGAAATCAAAAAAAGACCAAATATATTCAAGCCAATCAGCGTTTGTCACATTTCATTTTATTCATGACATTCATTTTGACCGGAAGTAATTATCACTTCAAAGGACCAAGAAGGAATGCACGGCTCTGTTAATTGAAGACAATCATTATTACATTTATTCAATATGAGTAACAGATTTGAGTAAATTAATAAAATTAAAGATCGTTCCCTGACGATAGTAAAATATATTTGAATGATCACAGAAAACGATAAATTCCTCAAAGAGCTTGTTTGTTGACTTCTGAGGTTGAAAATTTTGTTGGAATTTATTGTAAAAATAAGTAATTTGCGGGAAATTCGACGCAGTACCTTTTCTCTCCCTTAAAACTAGAATTTGTAGAGAGAGTAATACTGCCTGAGTCATTCGACAGAATTTCGGAGAACATCATTAAATGGGGATGGACCTCAACATCTTCCATTTAAAATTCACAGACCTTGGCGTAAAATTCACACATATTGGAACATAAATTTGACATAAATCCTGTGGAAAAAGTACTACTAAAATACTTTCCATTTAATTATAAGCGAAAGATTCCATGAAGAATCCGCTGCATCAGGACAGGAAATGAAGACACGCCTCACGCGAACGAAGGTATTGGCGTATGTGGAGTATATTATAGCAGGGGTAGCAAAATCGCATTTCAACACCTCCGCCCTTTGACCATCAAACCCTTCTTCTCCCTCCGGGGCTGTACGCCGGAGCTCGAAATTTCATCACCGTCTGCCGTTCAAAAGCCTCTTTCTTCGGAGCCAACATCACTCGCTGCCAAATCCCTCCCCCATTTTCATCCAACACACACGCACTTTCACCTACGGCTCTCCCATTGCCGCCTCTCAAATGATGATTGCGTCCTGCCCCATCTCTTGATGGAAATGCCACTCCCCATCCGACTGCCCCATTCGATCTTAAGGCATTAACCCTTATGGCCTTCGCCTTTCCTGCCGGATGCCCCCTCGCCTTCCTCTCCATTCATCCTCAGAGACGCCTTCCATCATCACTGCGTGTTTCCAACAACACCCCATTTCGACTTTTGGACCAACTTTTCGCGATATGATTATGTTAGGTTTCCTCAATTCATTAACCGCAATACTCATAAGTAATGCCTCTGAATAAAATACAAAATAAGGAAACACAACCAATAATTCTTCTTGTTTCAGTGATCCCTGATTTGTCACTCAAAGTCAATTGCGGTCAACCGATAGTCAGACGTTTCTTCTCAACGCGACAAACAATTATTCCTTTGGTTCTCCAATTTTTAAGAGCAGCCCGTCAAAGTCAAGAGTACATTTTGCTTACTTATTAGGCCTTGGTCCAGTTATTTTCCTGTCAATTCATTATTAACAGATTCTTGAGTTCCTTCAAATAAATCATCACCCCCATACATTTCAGCAAGTTTCTCGCTGAATTTAAATTAAGGAAGAAAATAATGTGACCAAAGCAACATTTTTATGTCACTGGATCCGCGCTGTCGAATATAAGCGACCAAACATCTTGTAAAATAAAGCGTAATGTGCTGCAAACTTTGATATATACTATGCTCAGATAATAAACGGCAAACCAATCAAAGTGTGCTGGGACTGGGAAATACTGATAGAGCTATAAAATCTTCTCAAATCCCACGACATATTAACCAGTTAGGCACTGAAAGATAACGCCTTAAATTTCTAACTTTTACACATTAATCGTCTCAGAATTTTTTGACGTATGAGTTTGGGAGACTTAGCGGTCTCATTTCTATTGTTTCCTGACGTCAGTCCTAAATAAAGAATTCTGCGAATCTCAAATTCTTTGAAAGCATTAAAGGCTACTAAACCGAAATAGATAAAAATAGTGGAGATTATGCAAGCCTTTTATTTCATTTAAACCTTAATCTTATAGCATCATAATATATCCGAAACCAATGTGATTTAAATTTTTTTAAAACTTAAAATGGCTTCGAAGTCATTAAAATTAATCTCAGTAAGCGATGTGTCGATATTTGGAATACGTTAATAGATCGAAACCCGGCCGTGATTAATAAAACCTTTGTAGAATAGTGCAAGTCACATCGTTGTATGTTTTTTTTTTTTTTGAAGCAGTTACTATGGGGAAGTATTTAGCTCTGCCTCTTAATACAATTAGAGAAAATATTATACACATGAAAAAATTTATACTTAATGCTTTTTAGAGATGCTGTCTGTATTTATTGAGTCGCACTGTGAAGTAGAATCAATTAATTTTATCAAATGCGGGAGCAATGGTTCCTAAAAATGGCTCGTTTGTTTTCAAAACTTTCTTTTCTCAAAGTGAATCTCACAAATAAAAGAACTACAACCAGGTGAGGTAGATCTTCCTCTAGTCACAGTAAACGGAGGCAAAGAGAAGGCAGTATTTTTTTATAGCTTAAGAAAAAGTCCCTCAAGTCCGTCCGAGTGAAGCGAACCTTTGCTCAGAAAAAAGACAATGGTGAAGTGGATAAGAGACGAGTGAATGGAATCGAATTGGGTCCTAAGGAATAAAAAAAGGGATAGCAGTGGACCGAGGATTAGGGCGTGGGAGTTTTCCTTAGGAAGCTCTCAACTGCTTCTACACGTTATCCAACGAATCCTATTTCGAAATCTGCGATCTGAGAGTTTTCCGCTGCTCAATGTTTTCACTGCACCTTTTAAACATATTCCAACTCCATCACACTTATAAATCGAAGCAGCGGGTGTTCCACACACCTACTCTATTCAAATAGAAGAGCAAATAGCATTCAGACTCAAGAATTAATATGCGCAGTCAAGGCAAAGCAATGCTTGTTTATTTCGCAGTCAGAGAACATCTACATCTACATTAGTACCCTGCAAGCCGCCTTTCGGCGTGTGGCAGGGGGTGCAAGCACCATGAATTTACTGAATTTACTTCGCTAATCTATTACTTTCGCGTATCGTTCGCGGAAAAAATGAATTCTTGTATCGATTTGTTTTAGCATCTATTTCTCTGATCTTTCTCGCAGTGTCTGAACGGCCTATAAAAAGCAAACTATTTCCGCTTACACAAAGCGGGATTAATCGCGAATCGCTCAACAACAGTGGTGATTGGCAAGAAGTTTCAGAGATCGAAATTTATTTTCTAAACATTGAAAAGATCGGTGGATCAAGTTTTAGAATTTCCGCGGGCCGCATTATCGCCCACAGGCCGCACTAATATAATAGAGAAGTTCGCAAATGAAAAATACCGAAGTAAATTAATTATTTTTAATTTGGGGTTTAATTAATTTAGATATCCAGTGCTGTCAAGCGTGCGGCCTGCGGGCGATAGTGCGGCCCGCGGAAATTCTAAAACTTGATCCACCGATCTTTTCAATGTTTAGAAAATAAATTTCGATCTCTGAAACTTCTTGCCAATCACCACTGTTGTTGAGCGATTCGCGATTAATCCCGTTTTGTGTAAGCGGAAATAGTTTGCTTTTTATTGGAACACCAAATTTAAAAAGGGAATTTAGGGAGGAAGGAACTCTCATAGTCCGAAAAACTGACCGTTCTTTAAAAAATTGATGTGAGGACGACCCAGCAAAAGTCCCTGGATGTCCTCAATTAAGAGGGATCTTAAAGAATAGTAAAGAGATTGAGGAAAACAGAAACATAGTTTAGCAGAAATAGGAAAACTTTATTACGAAATGGTAGTTTAATTTAAGAGGTCCTCGTTGGCCCACGAATTTGATGAAATTTCTAATAATTTCTGTGAGCCATCGGACAAAAAGGCTGGAAGACTCCGATTCAGCCTCCGCAGAGAATAAAAGAGTATGTGATAATACAGGATTCCAAAAACAAAACTCATACGATATTCCACAGACGTAGAGGTGACGTGAATATGTTGATATCAGCAGTTAATTTCGTGATATCTTTACATACTCAAGATTTAGTGCAATGTTATGCTAAAAAAATGTTCCAAGTATTTAAAGCCAATTATATTGATCAATCGCTAATCGAAACTGTATGTGGGTCTTGCAAAAAGAAAAAATGACAGTAATTTGAAAGGGTAATGAGTATATGTCGGATATTTACCTGCTATTGTGAATATGAATGATGAAATTAATGGGAGTTCGTACTTTAAGTTTCTAGTTGGAAATGGATGACTCTTTGTTGTATATACAATTATACGTATTATTCTTTTGTGATACCGAGCAGTACTTCCATCATTAAGGTAGGAAACAACTATTTTAATCGCGTAAATTTAGAGAGTCACATTTCAAAATTAACTCTGGATAAAGTAGTACCTAGTAGTATTGTTAAAAGTGCTTCGACGGCTGAGGTCATTTCGCACGTATGCCCCCACCGGGAATCGAACCCGGGACCGCTTTCACTGAAGTCCAACGCGTTGCCCACTTGGCTATCGGGAGCCCCACTCTGGATAAACCTATTCTTTCCATCTTTGAGAATATTTTCGGTTTAAAACGCTAATAAACTTTCTAGCAACAAATATTTGGCAATCAGGAAACAGTTAAATTATCCAGATAACTGCTGATAAAAAATCTAGGAGCCGCGACCAGAACGTATTTTTGATTTTCTAAGAGTCGTATTTAAGATCAGTAAAAGTAATCCAGCGGCAGAGACAATGCCTTTCGAAAATAGAAAAAAGTAATACGATATACGATGTGGTAATTATGGGAGCAGCGAAGCAATGAAAGTTGGTAATAATAATCAGTAAAGCACCGGTGGAAAAGTAAAGGATGAATGGATGCGTCGATGGATGAAAGCCACACGTATCCGCGTGGGAAAAGTGAAGTGTTTGGGAGAGCGTGACGAGGGAAAAAAATGGTGCGTGAGCATCCGAATGATAACACAGATTGGTTCGGAAATAGTGAAGCGAGAAGCGTGTTTCTTTTCTCTTAATGACATCGAAAACGTATTCGAGATTTTCCCACATAGAAACAGGTTTCCTTTAACGCACCGCTGACTGCGAGCACACGTTGTTTGTTTTTCCATGTCTCATCCACAGCAACTGGATTTGCGGATTACATGTGTAAACGCACGGCACTCACTGGAAGAAATCGATGGTACATACATCCCTAATGAATGTCGTTAGAGACTCATTCTATTCGGCGCATACCATTTCTTTTACTCGCGAAATTTCCTTCCGTGGATCGTGAATGACGCTTCATGAATCGCCTCATCCATCACCGCGTGTAATTTTCGCGTATCCTATAAGTACGAGAATAGATGCGAAATCATACTTAAAATGGATCTTCGTTATTTCTGTTTATACTGAACGATCGACAAGCGATCGTCTGTTAATTTAGCCAGACAATGATCGAGTATATTGCAACGATTGCTGATTGAACAGTTAAAGAGATTACCAAAATGCGAAAAGATTAATATTTGTTCCCTTTCGAGCGAAGAAAACATTGAGCGATTGCTTGTACAGAGTTTATTTAGAGATTTATTGTAAAGAAGAAGTTAACGAAATCGAGAAATAAATAAGGAAGGGGAATGGATTTCAGAATGTCCCCCGTACCGTATATTGCGAGATTATTTCCATATTCATTTCATTGTTCGCCTCTGAAAACCTTGTAAATGTTGGCACAGTTAAAAAATGTCGATGCCTTTTATTTTATTCGTCAAATAAATGATGCCATAGTTCCACTGTTTGCCGACAGCTAAATTGTCGCGAAATATAATTTAACAGTAACTTGATTTTCTTATAATCATAATATTTCTAAATATCATTCAAGTACCTATGTCCCAGAAGTTCCCTTATACTCATTAGCAATGCCAACATGAATATTTCATACTTTAATGCCCATATTATCGCTATCAGTTATTAGTAAGTTTTAAATCATTTTTTGGCCATCCTTCCAGTTTAGTGAGGATGTCAGAGAAATCGATACGAGACTGTATTATTGTAATATTTTTAACTTTCAAATTTACTAACATTTCAAAAGTCACGCGATGACTTATACGTATTTTCCATCACCTTAGGATAATTAAGGCAAAGCAAAAGCAAGGTAAGCAAAAAAGGAGGTGCTATCCGCAATCTACGAAAAACAGACGCAAAGAGTCGGGCCTTTTTGGGCCTGTGGGGATATGTGATTCATTTTCCTCTCTTTTGTAATATATTTTTTATCATCCGATAACAATTAAGAGTGCAGCTCCATTCTCAAATTCATCGCTAATTCTCAAAACTGTAAATATGGAAAAATAAATTGTTGAATTTTAACGCCCTAAGAAAGGCGTAAGAATTTGTCTTGACGTTTCACCAAAACACATTGCTGAATCATTTTCTGCAAAACAAAGTTTACATTAATTCGATAAATAAGCTTTTCCACGATCACATCAAAATGAGCGATGACATTCGAAAATTTATGAATTATGACGATGCTTCATGTGTACAATGTCCCTATAGTCTTTTTAATTCGCAAAGCATAAATCTGTGTCTTGGAATCTTAACCGAGTACTGCAAAAATTTTCACTGTTTGAAATGAGTCAAAATGGAACGCCACAGAGGCCGTCAAGCAGAGATCAGAATTTTAGAAAGAACTCAGAAAGAGGGAAAAGTTTCAATTAATAAATCCACGTTGTTAGAAAAATCAAAGTGACATTGGGGAGGACAAATAGCTTAGCTTTATTATTTGGCCTTTTAGGTCTAAAAAATTATTTCTTTTTGACGCAAATTGGTTCCTTATTAGCAAACGAATGTCTAACGCAGTATTTCCCAACCTTTTCCCTCCATGACATAATTAGGCATTACCGTAACTTTTATAGCATTAACTCATTCGTAAGTTTCATTAATTAATCCCAATTGATGAAGAAAAGGATATTATATTTACGCAGCATTGTAATAGAGATGCAACGATATCCCTCTGAGCGATTAAGAATCCCGGAAAAAACATATGCAACGTAAATTCAGAATCGTAACAAACTCGCGGATTTAAAGCTGTGCAAGAAGAGCATTTAGAAGAGATGCATACGTTGGGAAGCACTGGTTTAACGCACCTTGAAGCTTCATCCCGTGCGTGGTGTGTCACGGAGAACGCAATGCCGAGTAAAATATCAGAACCAAAGGAACGCTTTCCGAAAGCAGATATTTACTAAATAATTTCCTAAAGCCGAACCATCGCGTCTTTTGCTCGGCGTCTGGGATTTGGTCCTCATTTCCGCAGAGATAAGAACACTTCGGTTGATTCGGAAGAGCGAAGTTCGGTGGAGTGGAAGTGAGTGCCGCCCACTCATCTTCAGTCCACTGCGATATCTGCTCCGAGGGGAAGTCGATAGAGATGTGCCCCTGCAGATACGGTTCCTTCCGTTTTATTGGGAGAGGGATTCCTAAACGTATTTGCGCTTTTATGTAGCACTCTTCTTACCAAGACTCAAACCTTTTATTGTATCGTGCGCTTGGGTCGCCAAGAGGATGTAATTATTCGCGGGATTCAGTCCCAAGCCACACTATAGCCCTTTTCCTATAATTATTTGAGTAAAATTCTCTCTTCATCTCACTTTTGAGGCGCTGCCACAGTTTCTACACTATTGGTAAACTAATCTTATATCCCTATTTTATGTCATCCTCAACCCGTGGCCACTGTCCCCGAGTATTACTCCCTTCTCCTTTTACAAACGTTTTTCCATTTACGGTTGATAGCCGTAAAAAGTGTTTCGATCGAGAGTACTGAAAGTGACACTAATTAGTAATAAAACTTACACTTACTGTGAGATTATAGATAAATTAACATGACGAATCGCCATCCAATTTCGATCATCCTTGCAGTTGACATAACGTGCTAAACGTACATACAACATACAACGTGCTAAATCGAAATCGAGCATGTAAACGGCACTTGCTTCTATTTAAAGATACCACTATAACATAAGAGATAAATCAGAAGCAATACACGATACGGCCATCGGATTTCAACCTTCCACGTATTCGAGATTAATCCATCAAACAGGTTTTACTCCGAACTCAGAGGTTCTGCAGATATGCGCTGACTTTTCACGTTCTCTGCTTCGGCACTCCGACGGAGGTCTTCCATCGGTAAAAGGAGTGATTGCCGTCAAATATTAGTCACAGTTTAACACTATATGGATCACTCAATGAATTGCCTTATTATCTTACTGAAATGAATTTCCAATACAAATACGATTGATTTTTCTGTTATTCGATTTATATGCCGACATTAAAATTTCATCTTTAGACAAGAAAATAACGATGTATTTATATGATAAATATGGAAGAAATGTAAATAAAAAGGTTCTCACTCTGGCACTCACAAAGCGAAAACGCGAGGAATTAAACCGACTTTACAGAGACTCTAATTCTGACATTATTTACTGAAAAGGGATTCCACGTAATTCCAAAAGAAATGCAACCGATGAAGAATAATGTTGTAATTGCTGGGCTTCATTCAAACTCGCTATCACATCACAAGAATCTTCAAAGTAAGAGTTTTACCTGCGGTGGCACGACAGGTGAAGGAGGTATGCATCTTCATCGGATTACATTAAGTTGGAAACGTCCTTTATCGTTTGTAGATTAATTCTATAAGGTGTCCTTACCTCCAAATCGATTATTTCAGACGCCTATTTTAATTGTGAGTCCATCGGCAATTATAGTTAAGTGCCGAAAATGGACACGACAGTTATTCCTCCGATGGGAATTGTGATGAGAAAAATGTGCGGTGGAGAGTTTCCGCAGATAATCTGTCATTTGAGGATAGGAAATGAGTATAAATGATCCAACCCTTTTAAGCCAATATGTTTCGCCCTTCCGTACGTCTCTCCGGTCCCTAGAGCAATACGCTGAGGGTCGCTAAATTGGCAGGAAAAACGTATCGTTAGCTGTCTTAAGATGTGTATTGATATAGAGAAAATTTATTAGAAAATTAGCACGCTAACCACATTAACTCGTTTTCGAACTGTTTAATTTGCGATATTCCGCAGTAATAGTAACTCTCTCGGCACCGATTGTTCACAACATTAAAAGCTAGAGTCATTTTCCATTCCATTTAACTCAATTTCAAATTTCGATGATTCGCCAGAATCGATTTTACAGCATAATTAACAGAAGACAAAAACTCCAAATTATATTCCTCTAAAATTTTATTCTTCCTCTACTTATATCACTAGAATACTCTGGAGTATTTTCCCTTTCCAGCCGATGCGGAATACCTCATGTTTAAAGAGTTCAACGCCCGATACGCTTTAATGAAGTCTTCGTTTAACCTCGAATAACGCGGGAGTGTCGAAATTAAAAAAAAATGAAGTAGTTGTAGCGGCGACCACCGCAATCAAGTCACAATATCCGCACTTTTGAAAATACTGCCGGAGTTCATGCTCTGAGGATGGCCCCGTGGGAGGCGAAATATGCACATAAGCAACTGTAAGTTACTTTTGATGGTTTTTGGATATTTTTTCCGTATTCTGATACAACTGACAGATTAAACCTACAACCTGTCTCAAATCTGAACCCACCATGAGCAACAAATCCACTAAATTCATGAGTTTCTAAACAACCTCTTTTTAGGAACTTCTGACTCAATTTGACGTTGACGTTTTTGTGAGAATTTCAGCCCTTTCGCAACATTACATATAACACGATGTCCTCATCATAACTTTTGTTTTTAATTAATAATAGCTTTTGTGGCATCTTTAATCTACGATCATCGTAATGAAAAAAATCTTAAAACTTGTGGAGAATATACGGGAGATACCATTTCAATTTATTGATTCCCGGAATTTACAAAAATTCGTGAATTAGAAAACCCGAGTCAATACTTTCGAAACAGCTCAATCACGCGGAAAAGAGATTAAATGAAAGAAGGGAGGGGAAAAGGGTTGACGGATAGGTGGAGATGGAAAAGTGGGGTTAAAGTGGACAGAGAGAAATACATCGAAGGAAGGGGAGGAGGGGTCACTCGATGAATAAAAGAACGAGGGGAGATAAAGAAGAGGAGATGGAGGCGAGGGAAGGTAGTTTGGGAATTGTTGAGCGCACTGCATAATTGATTCCCGTACGTCTTCTCCGGTAAACATCGGCGACAATGAATCGCTCTGTGACGCGGTAATTTAACGGAAGCGAACAGATCGAGTGAGCAGTATCTCGAGTGAGTTTGATCATTCACTCATCGAGTTTGGAATCATCACAAATATCAACGTTGATAATTTCAAATAAGTGAAAAAGATCTGTTGCTAAAGCGACAGGAATGATAAACAGACAATATATATCGATATATAAACCCGCAATGTTTGCCGAAAGACAAGATGTAACAAAACGACAGTGAGGCTCCTAAATAGTGATCAAGAAGTTACCAGAAGGTGATACGTCTTCCTTCGGCACCTATGACGCCATCATCAAAGACAGCCTGATCGTCGTGTGCCCTGGCTAGCTATTGAAATGCTCTCCAGTTGTGACAGTACTCACGAGGTGGCGTTGTGTGAAACTGCAAAAATCTGGCATTAACGCTATCTCGTATAAGAGGTATGTATACTGAGTCTGTATTGTAATTTATGTAATAGTATAATGAACTTCAGTTCTTGATTCCATCACACCCTCTTGGGTATCGTCGACATCACAAAAGCACTAATCGAACGGAGTTCACTCTCGTCCCTGGAATTTATAAAGGTCGAACTTTTAATATATGGATTTTGAATATCCGAGAACATTTTAAGCAGTTGTGTTGTTTTTTAAAAGCGCTTCAAAAGCTTCGATCGTTTCGCAGATAAGAAAATAAATGAGGAATAAAAAAACAATATTAATAATATATATTATGTCCCAAAAATGAATTGATTCGACGCGACCATGTATACCTTAGGAATAAAATTGTTTACTGAGCTATATCTCAATAATATTATTTCGATCACAGAAATTGGCTTCTGATTCAAAATTGCGAGAGATTTGGTAAAATACATTCGACTTTGGACCGAAGAATATTTTCTACTTTAAGGCGCTTTCAAAAAATTACTGATATTAGTACCGGATTCTATATTATTAAATGATTTTAATTATCATAACCATTTTTATAGAAATATTTTCAATAAATACGATCTTAGTCATCCTTAATTGGATGTTACCTTCTAATATTTTTTATTTTTTTAAACGAGTGTTTTAATAATTGAAGATCTGTTCATTGAAAATATGAGGTGAAATATTGAGTTAAAAAGGCTTTCTATACTTTATCGCATGTTCATTTTTTTTGTTTAATGAATTGCAAAGTAGAATAGCCTTGCATTTACTACTTACACTACACGTACGGATCGGAAACGCTGATTTTCTGATCAACGCTGGTGTACAGGCCCATATCATTTCCCCGCTGATAATTAACAAGTAATTCAGTAAGAGTGTGTATAACAGATTGAAAACTGTAATGACCTAGGAGAAGATTTCGTGTTCAAAGATAACCTGAGTTATAAATTAACTCGAAAATTAATCTCACGAAACTAAACCGTATAAATGTGTGAGTACTCCGCGTAAAGGATTCTTTTGCATCGGATCGATTGATATAAATAGGCATTTTGTGAGCCCAGCGCCCGTACACAGTGAAGACCTTAGGAATTGCAGCGATGCAATGGGATGACGCGCGTCTGTCCAACTGGAAACCCCGAGCGTGCGTTAGCGTGATGCGAAGACCCATTAGGTAACACTGCTGCAAAACTGCTGCACCCATAATACAGCTCGTTTCAGCCCCGCGGACATTTCGCTTTGCCCCATTCTCTTTCAACCGAACACTTCCTGCACGCGCTCCACTCCACTGCTACACCTCCATTCGATATATATATATATATAAATTTCCAATACAAATACGAT
>KZ308199.1:448501-574978 GCA_000376725.2 Ladona fulva | reverse complement strand
CCTATATATCGCATTTCGATAGATCGATAAATAGCTGCGTATAGATTAAACTGTGACCGACGCATAGAATGAACGAAAAACGTGGAAATGTTTGAACGAGTGTTAAATTTAATGACTCCCCCTTCCTACGTATATAGCTCTTGTTTTCATGCACCTGATGGAACAATTATAACAACTTTGTTTAACATCTTGAAGTACTAGTAATTAAAAAATATAAATAATTTCTATTGTTTAAAATAAGACCTACTCGAATCTGTATTTTAGTTTTAATACGAGATTTATTGTATATAATACAATATCAAAATTAATTCCATTGTTACGCCCGGCACTTTCCTGCTAGTAGACATAGAATAAAATAAACTTAAAAAAGGTCGATTATATGGGCCTTTATTTGGTGGATTTCAATTATAACAACGAGAAAATTGGCTAATAGAGTTAATTTTGTACGACCGATAGAATAGCAAACAAAACGACCCATCAGATCTGATGATGATGACACGCATATAAACCCAGTTCGTGTTGTTTGCTATTACATGTACTTTGTATAATCACATCTATCACTGGATTGTTATTAAAGTAAACTTCATTGTCATTGGTCTAGTTTAGTCATTAGCGTTACTTTTAACCATGGATGGGCGTTACTGCACTCAATCTAGTTTGAGAGTTCTCCGAGGAATATCAACCAAAGGACATCGAAAAGAATCAAGCAATTCAAACAGGTCGGTGAAGAGAGAAACATATTGCATGCGTCACTCTTCAAGACTTACTCCAGTTTTGAGCCCCTCTTTTAATTCATCGCGATAATTATTTTATGGATATCCGAGAGAGAAGCTCAGTGTTCGGAGACAGGGTAATTACCCCCCACACCTCCGTCGGATGACCCTCGTCCGTTTAATGGCCGCCATCTAATATTCCTTGTGTCTCCGCCATAATCCACTTAGGTTCTCTCTGCACGGATAAACCTCCGGTGGCCATTTGTTAATTCGATTCGGGGAAAAGCAACGCACTGATTAGCGGAGCCAACTCTTTAATCGGAACAGTCAGTCTGTCTGGTGACTGATGGTGGTAGAGGACGATCAATGTCTCCTCAAGATGATCTTTCCTCAGAAGTGACATCTCTCGGCCCCGCTTTCGTCTTGTTTCCACCACTGATTATCTCCATTTCTCTCGATCGGCCTAAAAGTCACTCGTAATAAATACTTGTCAACCGCAGGAGTCGTTACTGAAATCTGCCGCGGTTTGTGAATTCGCAACTGAAATTAAAACATTTCTTTGGTCCCTTAAAGAAGATTCGGTTTTGAGAAACCTTCAAATAAGGGAGTTTTAAATCGTACAAATACTGAAAATAAATATTTCCGGTAACAACTTGAATTTGAATAATATTCGAAAACAATGAAGGAAAAAATGTATTGAATAGTAATTTGGTTTCAAGTCAGGGTCAACCATATTGTTTATTGGTCAGCCATATTGTTTATTGAACTAGGCCTGTGTTAAACTATTACTATGGTGAAGAAGAATTATAAGACTTGAGGAACATGTTAATAAGGTTGCGCTATGTTTAAACTGCAAGTACTATCGTATTGGTTAGGTTTCGGTCATAACTTGAAGAATTCCGAATAAAATTGAAGACAGGCATAGTTTGTAACATTATTTCCTTTGATTCCTTATTTCGAATGATGAGGTGAAGTCCGTACGATGCTCGAATAAAAACCATTTCAGAGATAAATGATAAAGAATTACTACTTAAAAGGAATGCGCTTCTTAAAGTGTAACCACTTTAGAATATCTCTGTCGCTCCATTAATTACTTGAGCAGAATATTTTATAAAATATGAACATCACGTGCTTCAAAGCCTCCTATAAATTTCAGTAGTACTGACACATCCGGTATCCAAGAAAGAAGAAAATCCAATATAACAAAATACTGTTAAGTCCTACGAAACCAATTCTTAACAATTAATTCCCTGAGAATGCGAAATTCCCTCCATCGTTTTAATTAATTTTATTCCTAAAATGCGTGCATCTCAAGGGTCTACTAAATAGTGCATTGTGCGACGGACAATTAATTCCGGAAATGCAGAGCGCCATTGGGAAGGAGATCTAATCCACGTAAGTGAATAATTGCTCCGGATGGCAATTCGGAAAAGTGCATGAACGGTGGCGCCGCGGGGCGGACAGATAGAGAAATACGCTCATCATCGGGCTGAGAATTTTAATTAGCGGAAGTCCGCAATGTGGACGGCCATTTGATGGAGAATATAGAGATGGATCGTAATTCAAAATTATTTAAAGAACTGGCCGCTTTATTCCTTTATGGCGCGCGCTTGGAAACAATGTATTTCTAATGAGGACATAAAAGATGAGTTAATGAGTTCAGAAGCGGCATCGGGAAACCAAGATTTCAAAATCTAAAAGGAAACTATTGAGTAAGCAGCGGAAAATACCTCGATATATTCTTGAAAATATATTAAAATATATGCTCTATCAGACAAAGACTTGTCGACCAGACATTTCAATAATTCTAATTTCTTCGAAGAGAAACAAAACAAATGTGCAGTCCAAACATTCACAAATCAGGTGTATAACGATAAGGAAAAGAATTTTGTATATTTTCGATAAGATTACAATAACAAAACTGTTAACCACCAAATCTATATAAACATACCCGACAGTAACACACTTGTAGAGGATTTAATAAAAAAAGTCTTTACTTTTCTATAAAGGCTATCTACATACATATATTTAAATCAATGTAGAGGGGCCGACCCGAAGTGCCTCAGCGCACTGTGCATAAAATGTATTATTATCCTCCTAAAATGGGTTATTTTATCGAAATCGAATTGACCGTAACATAAGCAATATCTCTTGGGATCGATCGATTCGTTTAACTTTCAATTCAGAACTGATACATAACTATACTGACGAAATATTTATCAGCAAATTTCTTGACCCGAAAATCTTAGCCTAGGACTGATATATACGGCGAATAACCCCCACAAATTGTTGAATATGATTGTTATACCCACGAAAAATTATGTAAGATTGTTTCCGCGCCTCACTACAATGTCGACGCCCACCATCTTGTGCTCAAAAAACCTCGGCGCCCAGAGCGACAGACCGACTGGGGCCGGTTCTAAATTTTAGTTTTCTGCAATGAGTTAAGCCTAAAATAATGAAATAGAGAATATTTCGGACTTTTCCATTAAATACGAAACCTGAAGCATCATTCGCAGCTCAGGTGTGCACTCTCAGAGAGAGTTGAATGTAAGCTATCTTAATAATTTTTGAAACAATCTCCTTCTACAAACATTCGCCAAGTCAAGTTATTCTTTATTATTAATTTCGTTATCGATACAAATATCAGATAAAAGTGCCTTCGAGTAATTATCAAGCAGAGGCAGATTTAATGTCATTTTCCTATATTTCTCTCGCTTGATTCCTTTCAGCAATCAGGACCGCCTTTAGAAACCTCGTTTCCGCTCAAGTATCCATAATGTTCATCGCACTCCGTCCAAGTTCTAATCCATCCCTCAAATTAATAACTATGAAATTGATCAATATGAATCCCTCAGTCTCTCCATTCAACGTCATCGCATCTTCTATTCATCTGTCTTCTGTTTTCTTTGTGTTTTTCACATTTTAAAAGAATTTGTAATGTTTTTTACACGTCTGATGGGTATTTATTTACTAACTATTTTTTACTTTTATACGCACCTGAGATTTAACGGATACAAGTAAATGGATAATAAATAAACGAAAAGTAAATGTTCCGTGAATCGAGTTGCCGTTGACATAGATTACCTCTTCACGTCCATTACGTGGAAATTGATCGTTGGCGTCGAAAGCGAGTCCCTGCTTCCCCACAGCATCGCATCCAATTTCCTTGTCCAATATCCTTCCAATTTCGCCGCAGAACCCCTTCCCGTGCCGATTTTTCAATTCGGAGTAGACGTACTTTCCCAACAAAATGAAAACTTTGCTTAATTTCTTTTCCTGGCCAATGACCGCAGCGAAGAGCCGAAGAAAAGGGGTTCGGAAGTAAAGGGTCGGGGAATATGAGGAAAAAACGAGGGTCATTCCGCGATTCTCTTTTATTTTCCAAGCATTTTCACGCAGATGTTGCGAAACCTCGCGAGAGATCCAGTGAGAAATACAGTGCGTTTAACGCTAATTATCTTGCGGAAAACGACTTTCATCTGTTCCGATTTCGCTCCCGTATACACCGTGTAACCGGTCGTACCTGTTCTTCACCCGAAACATTATACATTATAGTTCGAAGAGTATTTATTATGTATGACTTTACAATAATAATAAAATTTTATTAAAACAAGAAATCAAGTACGAGGCAAGTGATTGAAATGAGTGTAATAATCAGTGCGCTGTAAGCCACCGTTGGGTTTGATTAGTAAATGTAACTACTGTTGCACTTAATTAAAATGTGAACCGAAATGAACAAATAACGGTTTCCGGATTTTCCATCTCTCAATTCGAAAAATAACGGTTTTCTCGGCCTTAGATTAAGTTCTAGTTTGGCGATGTAATCTGTTGCACATCTGTTTATGTCGTTTTTTAAGTAAAAAATGAAATGTAGTAATGTGAGGCAAAGGGTTCGTTGAAATGGGATTGATGAATTCGGTGGTTATAAAAAACCCTTAAGTTGACCCTCAACCATCGGGGTATCCAATTACCCTTATAAGGGGAGAAAGGCTGTAATCCTCGAGGGCAATAGCGGCGGCCACCATAAATACCAATTGAACCCTTTCCAATTAGCCTCTCTTTCCCTGAAACCCGATCCTTAGGTACCCTTCTCCATTCCTTTTTCGCCTTCCATCAAAAACAGAAGCCAATCGGAAGTGCAGACGCTGCCAAAAGTGCATTCTTTCGAACAAACGAACGTCACATCAATTGAACATCTGCATCACATATATACAGAGGTTTGGATTTAACGAAACATTTCCGTATTTAAGGCTCCATAGTTAACCTCCTACGAAATTGCAATATATTGCGGTTTAAAACCACATACTGATGTTAGTTACATAAATTATTAACCTAGCTATTTACTCAAGGTGTTCAGGCCGAACATTGTGGAACGCCATCTAAATAAATTAATAAGTTCTTCGTAACTGTATAGTCGAAACCGGTCGATTGAAAATAAAAACTGTGCAAAATACGAAGAACTTATTAATTTATTTAGCTATTTACAATAATTAGTGAGCGAATATTAAATGTCTCTAAACCAAAAATCGGATGAGCTCGTAAAGAGAGTCCAGATTCCATCTTACATTAATTTGGTATTAGTTAGTTGGCTATTTAAAATTCAAGATAACATAAAGCTTTTCTTATGCGGGATGATAAAATTAGACCATTTGGATATGATACTCATATTTTAGAATCTTATAAAAGCACGTTTATTCTGAAGCAATGCGCAATCTTGGAAATATTCCGGCGACGTAATCGGGCGAGTTTCGGCCGAGCAACACTTAATTTAATCACTAACCCTTTTTTATACAACAGCATAAATATTCAACAAAAAGAAAATTTCAGATTGATATCTGACTCCAATGAGTATCATTATATCTCTGCGTTATATCTAAATCAACTTTACATTACCCTGCGATGGTTTATGTAGTAATTCACATTTCATTATCAAAGGTCAACTATGTTAAATATTGCGATATCTTTAATATCGAATGATTGATAGCAAATAAATATAAAAAACATGCAATCAAAAGTTTCTTTAATTCAAAGCATTTTCGTGAAAAACATCAGAAAAAACTAGTGATACGATATAGTTACATAGAAATATTTCTAAAAATACTTAACTTTTGTGGAAAACGGAAAGTTTTGTGAAAAAAATTATTAGCGTCTTGATTCACATTCATGATCATGGGATTTCAAATAACATTCGATGTTCCATTTCTAATCAGATTTCCATCAATTCGAAATTACATGTCAAAAGGAAAAAAAATTATTCGTGTTTAGAAAGTTAGTCATTGATTATATATAAGAAATCGCCAGCGTTTTTGTTTGGCTATTCATTTCGCATATTTCAAAGTTATTCGTTTAAAACAAATCATATTTACAAGAATAATATGTAACCCTCGTCTCGCATTGAAATGTTCGGAATAAGATTTATTATTTGCAAATGACTCGAAAGAAATTTGACGCTGAATACAATATATCATACCCAGAGAATCAACGTAGAGGGGAATTCACGAAAATTATTTCTTCGTAAAGTTAATCTCGGAATTCAAAAAAAAAAATAATCTCGAAGAAAAGGAGCCTATATATGTTTGCGGGAGAATCTGAACGATGGAGAGTAAGCACGTGGTGCGGATCACTTTAACTGAGAAGTTTTTTGTCATCGGTTGGGTAGGCACGTGTACATTCGAGGAATGCCCTCTCCCAGGGCTTGGCAGCGGCCACCGCGTCGACCAAAATACACCGAAATATAGTGCGCCGTACGGGAAAATTCCAACTCGTCATCAAGCAAAAAAGTGAGAGGAGAGAACGTAAACAAACAAACGCCTACCGAATAGAAAAAATGGGGGGAAAGCCCATTTGAGTTAAAAGCGCAACCCTCGCGATAAATGGTCCATCTGAACTATGGAACATCCAAATGAGTCTACTAGATCTCGAGGACGTGAAAGTTTTTCCACATTCCTTCGAGGAATGCCCTTATTTGCTACGCAGAAGAAGTGTTAGTAAATAATCACTTTAATTAGAATAAATCGGAAAACTTAGAAAGCTACTCAGTGTGCCATTTTGCTACAATTTCTTGATTTGCAATGCCCTTAACTACCTATGCTTAGTCTGAAAATGACTCGACAATTAAAATTGAATAAATAAAAACAGAATTCTTAATTAACATACGTACCCTACAAGCCGCCTTTCGGCGTATGGCAGGTGGTGCATGCATCATAACTCTACTTCCCTAATCGATTACTTTCTCGTATCGTTCGCGAAAAAAATGATTTTTTGAATCGATTCGTTCTAGAGTCTATCTCTCTGATTTTCCTCTAAAAATCAGAAAGGTCTATGTAACGGGGAGGCCCCATAATATTGGCTACATCTTCTACTAAAGTACCTTATCTGAACTTATTTGGTAAATATATCCTTTCTTTAAATCTTCCATCTTCTAGAGATTCCCATCCTGCGTCCTTAAGCATTTGAGTAACGCTCACTGATTTGTCGTAACAATTTTTACTAAACGTATCACCTTTCGCTCTACTTTTTCTAATTCTCGAATACAAAACTTTTCTGCAAGACCCCATCCCACGTATATTCAAGATGAGGTCTGACCAATGCAACGTAACATCGCTCACGGACTTTTTCTTCATACCTACTGAATATTCTCTGAACAAATCCGAGTTTCGTAAGCCCTAATCCACATATATTAAGAAGGTGGGTACCCCATGTTAAGTTATTTTTGGGTTACCCCAAGATATTTCAGCGTTTCTACTATTGATAAAGTTTTCCCTCGGAGGATGTACGAATAATCATTGGCATTTTTCTTTCCGAAGAAGTTAATTACCGAACATTTGTCAATATTGATGTATATTTGCCAGTCATCGCACCATTTAACAATTTTATTTAAATCATTCGTTATGTTAAATCTATCATCCGAACTTCCTATTTCCCTATAAATTACCGTTTCGTCCGCGAGTATCCTAACTTTACTATCATTGATTTTACTAAGATTGTTGAAGTCCACTAAAAATAGTAACGGTCCGATTATGCTTCCTTGAGGCACACCCGAGGTCATTTTAACTAGGCTGGAATTGATACCATCCAGTACTACTCGTTGTTCTCTGTCGGTTAGGGAGCCCTTGATCCAGTTCATTACTTCTTCATTGATGTTCGCGACTTTTTATTTGTATAGTAATTTATTACGTGGGGCTTTATCACATGCTTTCCGAAAATCTAAAAATATCGCGTCAACATGCCTTTTTTTCGGCAGACTTCAAGACATTGTGAACTAACAACGCCAGCTGAGACTCGCCGGATCGTGTCTTACGAAAACCGTGTTGATTTCTCACTATGAATCTGAATGTGTCGAGGAAGCTCAATAAGGACCTAGCTATTCTATGCTCCGTTATTTTGCCGATCAATGACGTTTAAGAGATAGACCTATAATTCGCTGGAGCTTCCTTTAAGCCGCTTTTGAATATTGGAGTAACATTCGCAATTTTCCAATCATTCGTGACCTCACGCAGACCTCACCATTCGCAGAAATCTGCACCTTTTCAAATATTCGAAATAATTTTTTTGTGCCAGAGTGACGTATGACAGTTAATTCAGTGAAAAACGACAATAGTAACTGATGAGAATGTAAAATCAAGGACTAAATAAATCAATTAAAAATTAAACTATTATCAGTAACAGATTATAAAGTTAGGTGTTTGCAAATACAGCTTTTGATAATAAAAATCAATTATCATGTTTAGGAAAATATTCACCCATAAGAATAGGAGCTTGGCGACTACAGTGAAAATTGAGAAAAGTGTCGCGAAGAGGAGAAAAGCAAAGTCAGTGAGGTAATATAAAGAGACAGCTTCGTTTCCGTCCTTTGCCAAAAATTCCGGAATTCGCGAGGCAATTCGTTTTACAATTCCACGAATATCTTTCAGATGATGTGGTATAGTGATATTATAAATTTGGGGTAATAATCATGATTTTTTCGCCTTTCCAAAAGCACAAGTGATAGATATACCCAAAATTAAGGCCGAGACGTTTGTACATAGCAGGACTCTGATTAAAGACCACTTTTGAACCATAAATAAAATGTTTGTGGTTTCCCAGAGCTTAAAGAAAATGGATGGTAACATTTTAATATTTCTTCTGTCGTGCAGCACAGTTCACAAAAAGTGCATCTTAATTCAGTTATACAGTAGAATTTACACAAACAAATAATTAGCAGTCCACGTATTAAAAATTAAGTTCGTTGGACCTCGGGAGTTGGCATCGCTATGACTGATGTGAAAGACATTTCATGTCTTATCTCCTTCACAGATAAGATAACAAAGTTTTCTCTTTGCGTTTCGAGCAGAACGGCGATCGTGTTAGAGGTGACAACGTTCTCCAATGGAAATGTCCATCAAGAGGTGCCTCGTTATACTTCTTCTTTTACCTATCGGTGAGTTCTTTTTGTCTTTTGTGGCGATTGCCGTCCAACACCTTTTCGAGGTGTACGAGCGAATTGCAGGACGTTTGAGAGTAATTGCTAACACAAACAGGAGAGATGAATGGTAACATTAGGAGAACAATCCAGAAAAACTGAGATTTTAAAAAATCAACAGCGGGTGGATGGATCCGTCAATTTCATTCCATAATTATGAAATGAAATTGTAATCCATTCTCATAAAACCATTGCTCTGAAGCAATAGAGATTGCATTCGTTCAGTTATGCTTCTCACAGAAAATTGTAACCATTTATTCTAGATATTTATTTGTATGTTTAATGTACAGAATACCGTAATACTTAAAAGGTTTCCAAAGTTGATGTTTATGACAAAGCCGATGATCCTTTCTCCCATGCAGGAATATTGCAGCAACGAATCTCCAAGCCCAAAAATGGAAAAACCACAGTGAGAATGGCTAAAATTAATGAATTTCCTTCTACGGTAAGTGAAATCTGCTTTGCTCTAATATTTTAAATATTCTCGCCGATTATATTCCAAGTAACCTTGTCACGAAAAATGCATTTAAATTTAACCACATTTGTCTCAATAATGTATCAATTGAGCGCTATTCCTTTGAAAAGGTATCGCTTCTAAAAGAAATTTAGGAGTACTAATTGACACTAAATTAATGCTTATTGATAATATTGCATGTGTGAAAAGAAAGTATTCTATATTCTATTTTTGGAGTCCTATACTGCCTCGCCGAAAGGAAGAACTCTAATTTGATATTTCAGTCCTGTAGTGATTCCATATTGTTCCCCTATCTGGTCCATGTCAGTCAATTTCTATACTGCCCCCCTGAAGCGAATCTTGTTTTTTCGCTAATACAGTAAAATTTCACACCCAGGGCCACAAACATAATTTTCCACCCCTTAACACTAAAACAATACATTTCCTCATTTCCAGGTAAAAGTGTTTTCAAAAGGCATTAAAAACCAGTGATTTGTGACTCTTCTTCCCTAGTTTACATTGGTCACAAAACATCGGTAACAATTAATTATACATATTCCATATGATGCCGTGGTAAAAACTCAGCATCCGTAATAGTAAATTGTTATTTGTTCACATTACTTTCGAGTACATACTCATCGCAATGCGCATAACTTAAAATGTGATTTGAATGAAATCTATTTTTCGCAACTAAATATGAGTTTCTAATAAAAATTGAAAAGCAACATAAATAACTTCGATTCAATCCTCTGAACAAATATTCTTTTCTCGTCTTGTCATATCCTTAACTCTAAATGTTTGCTAACCTTTAATTTCACATCATAATCTGTTCTACATAAGAAGTGCGTATCACACAGAAAACAACAAATAATGTTACTGTAACATTGATAATGATGGGCTAAGCTTCTGTTGCCTCCCTTCAGATACCGCCGCGCGGCCCGGGTGCGGTGCATCCATATATTCAAATATTCTTTTAAGAAAAGACCTATCTCTATATAAATAATTATGGTCTTAATTTTTAAATATTTCTTTAAGCTAGTTGTAGTGATTTGTTGCTATATAGTTGCATTCACGTATAAAGCTGTTACAATTTTGTTTGGAATTCACTCTAAATGGTGGTATCAATATATGTAAATATATTAAATAAATAGATAAATTCTAATAGCTCCGAACAATATTTCTGTGAGACAAAGCACTCTTATCGCAGATTTATTTTTTTAATAATCTATTCGTATTTATGCAAGAGCGTCGATTCAACGAAGAATAGCATCGTAACACACGATTATAGTATTAAAGAATGTCCTCGATTACGTTAATGGTTTGCTATAAACACAATTTAGGCATTGCACTTAATACTTTGTTTCTATTTCAGGTGGTCATATTTGATGAAGGCAATGCTAATTGCGGTGGAGTGATTTTGGCATCGGAATGGGTTTTGGTTGCAGGAAACTGTTTCATGTAAGTCACTAAAGATAATCTTCCATTGTATTATTGCTGATTCTCCTGATGATTTTATAGGAGAGGAATTGGAGTACACCATCGAAGTTAGAGGAACAATTTATCGAGTAAATTTACTTTCCAAAAAGTTCCTTAAATCGATTATTACCTTTATGTTTGAAGGTTGATATA
The DNA here is from genome assembly GCA_000376725.2 of Ladona fulva. Taxonomy (NCBI): domain Eukaryota; kingdom Metazoa; phylum Arthropoda; class Insecta; order Odonata; family Libellulidae; genus Ladona; species Ladona fulva. The sequence goes on along the minus strand of KZ308199.1, from coordinate 563,718 downwards.
TTATTGACTGTAGCGATTAATCTTAGTTTCTGGCTTGTTTGCTGTCATTTACGGCACTCTATGTGCATTTACACGGGCTGTTTATTGCGTAGGAGTGCTCCAAATCCTAAGAATAATTATCCTACGACCTCTTAGGATTTCATCTGCGAAAGTTAATTCATACATTGGCTATTTCATACAAACTCTTCTTAGTTATTCGCTTCGCTTTTTTACTTTAACTTTAAACTTTGACAATTTCGTTTTAGAATAATTCGTAGCTTAAACCGCACGAGTGCTGACGTCAATTATAAGTATGATAAGTAATTTGATCTTTCACTGCTAGCAAAGACTTACTATATTTAAAATTAAAGAAATAATGAAAGAAAACTTTGTAATTTCCACAGGAATATTATTGAACGACCGATTTCTGCACATATTCCTGTGGAAATTACAAAGTTTTCTTTCATTATTTCATTATGACGTTCCACGAAGTACGGCCAGAAACGATTGATTATAAAGCAAATTTAATTAAACCTGTAAACTTTAAGGAAAACTTGGATAGTTACATAGTTTCAGTGGAATGTTATTGCATGAAAATAGAATCACCAAGCTGTATTGTTCTTTGAAGCGTTTATGATATCCTTGGTTTATCCATACATTCGAATCGATAAAATTCAATTTCCTGTAATTTCTCCTTAACATGGTGTAGCGAATTATCTACTAGAACATTTTCTTCGTATTTTATAAAAGAGGGATGTTTATCTGCATTGCGATGATATCAAATCTCATGCTTGAGCCTCTGATAATGCACTTTCTCCCCCGAGGATCAGCTCAATTTGGAAATAACTTAACCAATGAAACTTTCAGAGGAGCGGAGGAAATGGACTTCAATAACACCCGAATATCAGCTGGATCCACTTATCTGAGCAGCGGCGGTTCGTGGCATTATGTGAAAGAGGCGCACAGAAGTAAGAAATCGTCGCCATTCCACGGCGGAGGAGTTGGACTTATCAAGGTCCGTATCCGTGACAATTTCCTTAGCAAGAGATTAAAGGGTTTCCTTACTGCGTACGTATTCCATATTGATTCTAAAGGTTCTCTGAAGGGAAACAGGGAAAGGCTTCCAGAAGCTTAATACAGATTATTTATTTATATGCAATGAAGAAGTATTTTGTCAATTAACATCTTTGAACATTCATCTCCTGAAATTTACCCACCAATCAGAAATCTACCAGATTATATCAGAGAGAATTTTTCAAGGAATTTCCATTTGACATATTGAGGCAAATATCGGGTGCATCAACTCTAAAAATGAGGGAAATGTGGAAGATGGGAAATGAAGGATCAAATATATTGAGAAGAGAAAAGGGAAAAGTATGATTGACGAAAACAAACATAGCGGAAAATGATTGTTCATGAATTCGACTAACAGAAATGAGTGAAGCGCACTTCTAACAAAATAAATTTAATGCAAAAACATAGATCGAAGTAGCAAATACTTACAATAAAAAGGTCATTCAATTCCACTTTAATCGAACAAGTGAAGATAAACTTGAATAAAAAAGATTCAGTCCCATTGACATCAACATATGCAAGCCGTCATTTGGTTTGCGCCTTACAGGGCCGGTCATCTACCAAAGATGGCAAACCTGGGCCCCTTCACACTTATATATTAAATTTAATATCTGCAAATAAGTAATTACCCATGTGAAATGGGTACCCATGGATGCTCAGCATGAGAAAGGGGTCCCCTTTTTACAAGGGGCCGAGATGTTAGCCAATCACGGAACCCCCATCTTGCCCGACCCTGGTGCCTTATATATGTATTTAGTTTTCAATAGCAACAAATGAATTTTAAATTTTAAAAAAGTTGTAGTCCCTAAATCGTTTATTTCACATAATACTATTTATTGAAAAATTAGGATTTTCTCGCATAGGTGTCTTTCAGTAGTTACTTAGAAATAAGTAATTGCTGAAGTGATAAGGAGTTTCTATAATCGTAATGTTAAAAAGTAATCTTCTGCGCAATGCTAATGCAACTCAGACAACTTATGAAATATAATTTCTACGAATTATGTAAATTGTTAGGTATACATTTTAATGTTCAATTATTTTTTCAACACCTTCTAGTAGCGTATTGAAATCATCGCTAATTAATATTTCAAATAGTGATTTCATATGGCATAGAATCGAATTAAACGTTACGCATTAACTCCACTTTGATGACACTGATTGGTAGTTTTATAGACCTTTCAACTCTCTGCATTACATAATCTCAGTAATATACTTTTGATGCTATCAAAATTGCTTACGTTACCGATTGAATTGAAATTAAGGTATCCATAAATATAAAGAATTATTTTATTATTATAATTCGTGAAATTAAATGGAAAATTTCCATATTAATTATAATGGATGACAGGTATCAGCGCCGACTGACATCGTCAGGTACGCTGAACACTTGCAGTCAGGTTAATTATTGTAAAAAGGAGGGGAGAAGGACTATTGGCGATAATGGAGGTTGCAAAGTAAGACATTAACGTTTTAAAATTATTAACCAAAAACCCGCCGTTGGATTGTTACAAAGTAAATCACTGATGGATGAAAATTAATTCAGGAATATCCAGTAATGGGGAATCAGACATAAATAGACATTCATTGACAATGACCTTCACTTTCCTAATTTCTATCTCTTCCAAAATCAAGCCTACGACCATTGTTTTCAAGGTGGAGAATTTCCGTTTGCTAATCACTTACATGGCCGCAGGTGAATAAGCGATTGGTGAAGTGTGAAGCCATGTCTTACAAGGGAGCAGGGCGTAATTCGGAATCAATACATCTTTTAGCCTCTTGAAGTATGTGTTCAATGATGCAAGACGGACTTTGATGGACAACTTTCGATAAAGACTTGCCTTCCAACGTTACGAGCACTTCTTTCGAATTATACTTTCTCTACTAAAAAATACTGTTTGATGAAAGATACTGTCTCTTTGCCATTGAATTTGATATTATGATATAATGATATAATGGAGGAGTTCTTTAACGCCACGCCTGCAACAGTATCTTCATTTTAATCCATTTCAGTTTGATAATAATTCTCAATATCATCAAAGTATTCTCTTGAAATCAGCTATTCTGTCTGTAATTAGAGTTCAATGAATCAATATTAATTCTTTGGTTTTGTATAATTATAATAGGAAGAATTTACCTGTCACAGGTTACCCCACCATTTTACCTGAAAGGTGATTATATCAAGGAAGCGGTTCTACCATCAGAAGAATTGATTCTGAAACCGGAAGACGTATTGACTATCGTTGGTCATGGTGGACTCCTCGAGGTACAGTTTTCGAAATCTTTATGATTAAAAGTTTTCCTATTTTGCGATTGTTTTCCCTTGTCGTTTTTACGCAATATCCAAAAGTGATTTAAAACAACTATCTGAAATAATAAATATTTTGGGGGCTAATGGTGGAGAGAATGAGGTGTGATCAAACCTTGGAACTGAATAAATAGAAGCATAAAATATCAAAAGTAAAAGAAAATATAGAGAAATAAGTCGCTCTACTCGATAATAAGAGTGGTATCATTACGCATCATATCCTTTGTTACGCATCTGTTTCATACACCGACGTACAGAATGCATTAGAATATGGATATGCCTTGATCATTCATGGTAAATTTTTAAGTTACGTACTTGATTTAAAATGTTTGGTCACATCTCTCAAAGGTTTGACGCCCCACGGACTTTTTGATTAAATTTCTCCGCTTCGCAAATATTGAGTAGCGTTTATGTACCTCATAGCCAGAAATTCTACTCTTAAAATTTTGCTTTACTCCTCTTAACGTTAAAACGTCCCGTTTCCCATAAAACTCAAATAGTTTTAGTGATATAGTGTCGGAGCAAATAGTGTTACTAATTTATTACAAAACGTCGTTTCAACAGGAGCAGATATATCAAAGTGACGAGCTGAGGAAGAAGGAATCGAAACTTGTAGATCACGAGGAATGCAAAGAAGATTATGAATTTATCAACATCTCGATAGGGGACACTTGTTTCTGTTCTCAGGTTCCAGCGGCGGAGGAAAATCGCCTGTGTCTAGTAAGTATTTTGCTTTCATTAGGCGTCTGCTAAGTATAATCACGAAGACCTGTTTGATGAACTGGTATTGGAGTGTCGATAGGAAAGAGGTTTAAAAGCAATTTGTCCTCTTTCAACTTACGTTCATCGTCGTATAGGCCGAAGTAGCGTGGGGTCACGCCTACGTCATGCCTATCAGGTCCTCTGAGAACGTAAACAGTAATACCTAAGCTAACGAAGGTAATTCTTTCCGGAATCATACTCGTTATCCGAAATCTTCGTTAGGCGAAACGTGATGTTATCAGACGTCTCCTTCCTCGCTGTCCTGAACAAGAACAATCCTTTTGGGCCGGTGGGTGTCCCCTATGAGATGTGGTCAGCTAATTTCTTAGCCACAGCAGAAAATATTACTGCGAAGGTTTCCGCGGCGCTGGTTACTTAGGTTCCGCAAGTTCTTCCTCACATCGCGGTGAAGCCCGGAAGAGCCACAGCAGAAAATATTAGATGCTGGAACCTTTTATGTTTGCTGCGTTATGTTATACACTAAAACAATCGTTATCTGAATCCTTATTCGTTAGTCGAGTCCGAAAACAGCGAAGAAATCTCCGTTAGCCTCACAATTCGTTATCAAGGTGGCTTGTTAGTCGAGGTGTCACTGTACTTGATAATCTTAGTTGATCATCCTATTGCTAGGATTAATCCTATTCCTAAATGATGGTTAACTTAATATTGATATGCATTTTGTATGTTAAATATGATTGCAAAAGTCTTTGCAAAATCTTACGCTTTAAAATGTTATAAATTTTTAACTTTAGAGAATCAAATCATTTGATGAGTGACTGCGGTTCTCCTCGTTGGATATTTCCCACTATAACTCCAAGTTAATGAAAAAATTCATTACATTAGTACTAACTTTTATTTCAGTCGTTTGCGTTATTTAATGAAGAAAGTTGTAACTACGAAGTCTGTATTAACTTACGAAGGACGTTTTTTACTTCAAGGAACAAGGAAAACTCGAAGTTTTACAAACCACAATATTTAATATATTGTGTGTATTCTCTCGTAGCTCAGTTTCAATAAAATATTCTTGAGATAAGGCTTAAAATACTACAGTAGCATTCTTTGGTCATAAGTTCAAATATTAAATACCGATTGTACTTCAAAATTTCCACCCAAAAATGTTACAAGGGCAGGATATATTACTCGAGGTATGCTGGGAAAGTAATCGAAAACAATATTTCCGATATTGATTTCATTTAACTGCATATCTATTAATCTATCATGCTCGGCAGAATTTCCAATAAATTATTTCGGCTAATTTCCACAATCTTTCTTTTAATTAGACGACCAGTTATCACACATCACTTGATGATGACGTAACAGCCGAACTATACACGTATTTATCGTGCAATATTTTTTAAATCATAATTTACATCAATTGCATTATCATAACGATCTTGATCATAATTTATATTCAATTAAAAATTAATGAAAAATTTACCATAACTTACATTTAATTTTAAATTACAGTTTTCTTCACTTCTTTTACGACAAAAAATTATTCACTCCTATCCGTTTCACAGGGAATATTTCCTCCTGATCATTACTTCTCTAATAGATGTTTGACGTAACTGTGTTTACTCAATAATAACTGTGCTGTTACGTTTTTAACCTTTTAACAGTAGACCTAGAAATTTTCTTTGATCTTCGTCCAATATTCTATACAACGCGCCGATTGTATTTATTTAAGGAATGCATTTTTTCTTTCAAACGCAGTGGGGAGCCTCGGATGTCACTTTTAAGGATAACGCAGTGGTGGGACTGAGGGTTTGGGATCACAACTGCGGAGGATTCCCAAATATACACGTCCAGGTATCGAAGTACGTCAAATGGATTCAAAAGAAGATTGGGAAGTCGCAAAAGAAGAAGAAAACAGCCAATAAATAAATTATTAGAGAGATTACCTCACAATTAATAAAATACTTGTTTGCTAATGAAAACCATAACGTATCTTAAAATGTTCTAGCATTTCATCCTTTCTTCCGGAAGTTCTCACTCTATTCATCTCCTGGCATCGCTTCATAGAATAGACTCACGAAAATGAAAATACAGAAGAAAAGACGCAATATAAGATAGTTAAAAATATAAAAGCGGTTTTGATATAAACATAACAAATTAACACACAGTTTGTACACAGTGCGTGATCGTAAATTGAATATTTAAATATATAACTAATTTATCTACAACAACATCAATAGCCTGCAAGTCGCTTATCAATGTTTTGCGCCAAGTGAATAGTCTATTTCTTTTTTTCATATCTGTGGCTTATGTTCAGAAAAAGTATGAGTATTTGATAACTATTTATTCTTCGGGTCTATTTTATTGCTCTCACGCACGGTGTACTTCGTTATATACCTTTCCCACATCTTTATTGATATCGTTTAATTTATTATCATCTGTGATTTTTACAATGTTTTCTTTTCTTGCGAATATATTGCGAATAAAAATAACGGTTCCCTTTCGTGAGAGCGACGAAACGACTAACTTTGGTAAAAAGCCGAAGAAAGTGATGGAAACCCAGAATAAAATTGCAGAAGCGAGATATCCGTAAGGAGTCTTCCTCTTTGAAAGGGAATCCCCTTTTAAATGAGCGTATCCCCTCTGTTTCTCACGCTGCGGAGGGCAGTTTTAAATAGTCGCTCAATTCAATGATCCGTCCAGCATTAGGGTCAGAGGAGTCGCTTGGGTGCCCATTGTCCCTGACTACGGATGCGGAAATCGCGGCTGCGGCGCCCTTTTTCGGATTGAAGCACTCGCACGCGTGCGCGGGCGTGTTAGCAAAACGAAAACGCAGCTCTCCAAGGCGCATAAACGCGTGTTTTATGCGTGATTCGAGTCGAGTGCACAAAGTAAATAAATAAAATGGTGCACGTGGGCTGGTATACCTCTCGAATCAATTGTTCCTTCGCTTCGATAGCGATGTTTGAGATCCGATTTTTTGTTCGTCGAGAGAAGAGAGTGCAGTAAGTGTAGGACACGCCGCAGAAGTAGTAAAAGTCAACGCGGGCGTTCTTCCTTCAGTTGGAAGCAGTTAAGCCAACGAGGTGTGGCGTTTGCGATGCTTCGGAAAATGCATCGTCCGAACCAACGCAGAATGTCCATGTACACACAAGTGAAAATGAATTCAAAAAAGTAATTCGCACCACGGAAAGAATTAACGAAGAGAATCACATTGTTCACTGACTTGGTTTTAGAGGAGGAACTGAAGGAGACTATATCTGTCGGACATTTCTCTTTCGATTCTTTTAATGCCACGAAAAGCCACGAATTGACATGCAAATGACAAAATCTTCTTCTCACACCTTAATGGAGTCGGTTTATGATTTTGTTGATAATAAGTGATAAAGAGAATTTGATTTAAAATTAAGTTTTACGGCACAATGCCCTTTATCTACCACAAACCCTTACCCAGAAAACCAAATTCCCACCAGTATTGAACCTGGGACAACTCCAACCGAAACGGACGCCCTACCAACTGAGCTAAGCAACTTAAGTGCTAAAATGTACAAAATCTTAGTGAATAATTCTATAGAAAGTCATCACTTGCGAAGGAGTAATTGAGATAGTAACATGTAAGATAATAAGCGACGAAAAATTAAGGTCTTTCCTAAACCTAATTGGTGCCAACTGAATTTCTCAAATGAATATTTACCTAAACTAAGAGTTAACCTAAAAGTGATATTTCGTAAGCTTATCATTCAGCCTACCTTTTAAATGTAAGTGCTGATATCTTTGACAGAATATCACAAAGACATGAAAGATTCGAGGCATGACTTTCCCGCACAAATTGAAGATGAGCTTTTGGAATCCAAAATGAGATGTGAGGAAATGGATGAAAGTGGAAAAATGTGGGACTCACGTGGACTGCTCTGGAAATAGAGGGCGAGAATGGATCGGAATACTTGATGGGGATCTCCTGCAGACCAAAGCATCGCTCACCGGAGAAGATAATTAATTCAGAAAGAAACCCTCGAGAGATGCGTAGTAGTTGGGTGAAAAGTGAGCACTACGCATTAATATGACGATTGTTTTCAGGTGATTAAGAGACAGTTAATCACCGGCGTTTGCTGAATTTTAATATTCCTGGTTATTTGTCAGTCCATATTCTATTGTCAAAGTGTAAATCTTTCACGGCACATTTTCGTCGTCTCCCTTTTATCCTTAAACCAGATCCTCTCTTCCCTTCGGCATCTCATTCAAATACGCCAAATATTTCCACTGTTACGGTATCAACTTTGTCTTAGCTCTTCGTTATAAAGGTGGAACAAAAACACGATTTTCAGTCGTTAGCGCAAGACTTAAGCCCTGTGCTGACGGGTACTAGTTGCTTTTTATTCCTCTCTCATTATATAACTACCTTTTTCTCTCTCGTTGAAAGTCAATTATGCGAGTGCACCGTTCTAAGCATTTCGCTTCCATCCATCCTTCCTCTGAGACCAAACCACAACAAATATTTCATACAGAAGTGCGATATAAAATGATGAAATTCAAAAACTTAAAGATAAAACATTCTATTGAAGCTTGAAAAATGTTAACGCCGTCTAAATTTGCATCTGAAAAAATAATCGTTAGTGAATGAGACGCCAAAATGAGAATACTTTTTATCTCCCCCAACATGGCGAGGTTAGACCCAATGGGCCTCTCTTACACATAACCTCTGAGTCATTGATATGAAACATTACTCAAATTAAGTCAACTTACAACCAACATATATCGAAAATTAATACAAATCTAAAAGCCCTAATTTTATATAATGCTAAACCTTAATTAATACAAACATCAAAAAAATAAAATAAGTAAAAATAATAAAGAACACAAAGTAAGAGATATATACAAATAAAAAGATTTGGGTTGTGGGAAATGCAAAAATACAAAAAAACTCCTCAAATGAAGGTTTACAGAGAAAAACCCACGATGCGGGAAAACACCCACACAAGAAGGGGAGCGAAAAAAACCCGCGAAAGCACAGAGATAAAAAGCTTAAATATGGTGTACTGATCATTTTGGCAGCTCGAAGTATATGTTCCTCTGGCGTCGACAGCTGAAAACTGAAAAGAATATTCGAGAGTACTGAGAGAATATTCTTCAAGGATTATTTTGGTGAATAGTTACGCACTTGAAAAATTCAAAATTATGCAGATAAAATACATAATACAAAACTGAAAGCCTCTTAATGATTCACTTCGTGACGTGATTGATGTTGCGTAGAGGCAATGAAGGCGTTTTGGGGACACCTTCAACTCGGGGGCCCGAAAGACGTATTGTATGGTAATTGCCAGCCCGTGAAAATTTCTTTCTTTGAGCGTAAACTAACAGCAACTCTTTGACTGTCATTTTTGGATACAAATCTTACCGATGAATCTTTTTCTCTTAAGAAACCGAAACCTGATCGATGATTTCAATACGCATCCTTAACCATGAAGCAAACAATTTTATCTGAGCGTATAGTGCAATATAACTTATTAATTTATTTTGGAGAAATCTGCAACAAATGTCCCGTTTTCAAGGTATCATTCGCCGGAAACGTTTTTTTTTTCTAAAATACATGGATATCGAAACAGATTATGTATTCTTGAATGAACACAGAATTTTAATAGAAGCTTACATCTTATAGGTATTGCGTCCTTCATAACTCAATATTAATCAATAATAAGCGATTGCACATTATCTAGAGAGAAAATTTAAAATTTTTTAAATCGCCGTAATTTTAATTTAATGACTGATTCTGAAATTTCTGTCGAATGCTTTGAATTCTAACTTTATACTCCGTCTAAGCGGAAAATTAAAAGAACTGAAATGGAAAGAGGGAGCATTTTCAACTAAATTATTCGACTGTCACGCTTAAATAAACGAAGCTTACTCCGCATCCGATGCAGATTTAACGGGAAATTCTCCGCTAGTACAAATGCATCTCCGTTTTTCCAAGGATCTGTTTGCTGCAATAAACGGAAGCACGTAGGGAATGCCTATAAAGAAAAGCGTAAGCATAAAGACATCCTTGGAGGTGAGCAAGCTTCCGAATCGGAGTTGTTCACATCTATGGTCAATAGATGTGCGCCAGGGAGAGAGGGCGGAGGCCATAGGAGGACATCGGCGCACTTTGAGGTCATACGGTGGGAAGCCGATTGAAATCTATTGAAGGTACTTCATCAATGCGCCGCATGCACCCAATGGCGCTCAGATCGGTTCAAACGTCCTTTTGTGGGGAAACGAATGCATCTCTGGAGATGAATGAGATCAAAAGGCCACTGCTCAGGTGCGTCTATAGAACGCTCACTTCCAAGGGCTTCCACCGAGAATTATTTTCCAGTCGCCTGCTCGTTAAACGCTGCCTTTCAAGTAGAAAGCAACATTCGTCATTTTATGCAGCCACGGATCTCAATCGCGTCATTTACTCTGAATTTAATCGAAAATAAATGACATTGGGATTGGGAGCAGTTTAAAATGTTGCTTTACTCTTTCCAATTATGCGAATAGAGGGGCAAACCAACCGTTTTCTTCTATTGCGTTTATACAGTCGAACCACGATAACACGAAAGCCTCTGTAAGTTAAATTCCATCCCCTTGAGATAATATCGATTGGTCGAAGAATTTGCCGGCGATAACTCGTATTCTTTAGCCGACCTTCTCGAGACCTCTATAACAAAGCCTTGGCGACCCGTCCTCGATTCTTATAACCACTTTTTGATTCCGCGGTTGTGCATATTTTATTCTGAATTCATTTATACATTACTAATAACATTAGTACGGAAGAATTGTGGATCAAACATTTGAACTTATGCCTTTTAACTAATTTATTGACCAAAGGCTCTATTTCTTTGTATTTCTTCTATTTCAAAATGACCGCGAGAAAGCGGACAGATCTCATTAATTGGCACCCTTATGGAATGTGAGAACGAATCAAACTGCTGAAATGAGTGGAAATTTCAGACGACTTCTCCTTTTTCGTTTCGCTCCAAATTATATTTCTAAGTTCAATTTTATCTATTATAATCTTCACAATTAGCGTCGGTATATAAACAGTATGGTAAATGACCGGTAAATGCTGTTAAATTGCTGGTGTAATTGACTGAGAAAGTCACGGCTCGACAGGCAGCAGATAAATGCAGGTTGTGATGCATGACTGCTCCTCTGCATAGTAGCAACAAGCTGTTACACTAAACACATACAGTTATACGAATGAAAAACATTTTCTCTTACACAAAGGGAAATGATTGATGGAACCCACACTATGAGAAAAGCATTGCTTCTTCTCTGAGATTAGCCAATTACTCGAATAAGTTCATAAGATAACTGCCGTAATTAACGCAAATGGAGGAGCATAAGCAAGTATTAGATTAATCCATCACCACCTAAGAAGACAGGAAGGAAGATACCGCAAATTCTGCCGAGCGATGCTATGTTTTAAGACTGGTTTCTGTAAAGTATGAATATCTTTCTAAAGATAAATTTTTCAATATTTTACAGGAATAACAATCTTCCGTTAGTCTACTAGTTAGTTAGTATTTTACAGGAATAACATTCTTCCGTTAGAGTACCGTTATCTCGATTGCTTTCAAAACTTTACACAATGAAGAAATAATGTTGAAGTATCGTCAAAATGTACGTTCATAAGAAAATTTATCAAAATAACGTCAATAATTGAATGCAAACAGAGCGCGGCAAAATGAAAAATGCTGCATGCAGGATTCTTAGGCAGTGTGTGCTCTTGCCACTGAGGAAACGCAGCTTAGTCCTAATCCTCTGGGGGACTCCCAGATAGCCAAGTGGGCAACGCGTTCGATTTTTGTGAAAGCGGTCCCGGGTTCGACTCCCGGTGGGGGCCTACGTGCGAAATTACCTAAGCTGTCGAAGCACTTTTAACAATATTACCTAATCCTCCGGACGAATAATATTCGGTGGGTTCGCTTCCATTCAAAAGCATTGCACTTCAAACGCTGTGGCAAGTCCAAGTAGTGCAATAAAACTTACTGCCGCCGCTGGCACGTGTTTGCCCCCCAGTGGGTTCAGCCCTTAAAGAAATCTTTCTAGGGTTTCCCTCAAGGTCAGGGCGTCGGTTGTCATCGACGTTTCGGCTCCTAGAGTAAGGATGTATCCTTACTATATCATGTAGCTTATATATTTCGTCTACTCTCTCTGCAGCCATCTTCAAGTTGTGAACCCTGAAGTAGCCTTCACACCCTGAAGATGGCTGCAGAGAAGAGTACCCGAAATGTCGACAACCAACGCCCTGAGACGGATGGAAACCCGAGAAAGATTTCTTCAAGCAGTTCGCCGGGATAGCATAAGATCAAGTGCGTAATATTCTTTTAACTTCTTTTATTTTTTTTCACATGGAAATCCGCTTTTATTTTTCCTGTCCGGGCCCGTGTTTTATACTCGACTTGGAAGATCTCACTTCGAAGTTCTGTTTTGTTATTTCCTTATTATTGCTATAAAGTATTATTAGCACTTTTTAAAATGGTATTCATATAAGCATCAGAAGAATTTTATATGTTTTATAGCCCAAAAATAAAACAATGACAAAATCAACTTAGGAAGCAATAAAAATCAGAGCAGAAATAGCCATCGAACGTATCTTCGATGCCTTATGCTGGAGATTTGACATTCTTTTTAACTAAATGGAAATATTACCAGTTACTGATAAACAATTCTAAGATCGCTAAAACATTCTGCCTGAGAAAAGGTGTCAGTGCCTCACAGCATTGTAAATATTTCTACAGCTGATTTCAAAAAGATTTCAAACTAATAAAATAATTATTTTCGTATACGAAATAATTACGAAAATTTTAATGAACTTAGAAGCTTAAAAATACTTTGAAAATATTGATAACTTAAGAAATATCCGAAAACAATTATAAAGATTTTTTTTAATTCGTTTTCGGTGTGCTAAAAAAATTTTTGACTATATTAGGTCTTAGAATTGGCAATTCTGTGCCTTCAGATTCTAATATAAAAAGACTAAGTGAAATGTTTAAAATGAATAGCATCAAACACTGTATAGGATATGCTACAATTTCACATGCAAATGATGAGGAGAGGAGATCCGATTCTGGCATTGCAGATCAAACAGCTGTTTAAACGGATTTTGGAAACGATTTTCTATCAACTCAAGTTCATCTTTCTTACCGCACACGCAAATTGTGCGAGTAGCGGGCGCCCTTATTTGCAAAGCGTTGGATACCAACGGCTTCTGCGATCATTGGCACCAACTGTCCCCTATGTTTCAACAGATCAGCAAAGACCACGGGTCGAAGAAGTTCAAAATTGGCAGAAAGTGTTCAACCGATCAATTGCATTTATAGTATATAATTACGAAAATCATTGGATACTTTCTTTATTCTGTAGTGACATACCACCGAAAACTGAAATCACCGAAGTTCGATTTACATAATTCACTCATTAAACTACTTTTCACCATTACTAGTAAAAGAAATTCAGCAAAGTTGGGCGATTTCAGCAGCTACTTTTCTACGAGAATCACTGTCAAATCCGTACCAACGTATCCGTAGTAACAGAAACTGAGTAAAAATGGCGTTCGAATCTTGACAGAGATGCTGCGGAATAATATTCTCACACGATCAGATGTTTTCCAGAAAAATTTAGATTTCTTTATCTACATTTAATCAGCGTTTCTGCATCAAAAGTCTCTCCGCCTTCAGTTCGTTAACATATTTTACGCTACGTTAAGTGTATTACATATTTGCCGATTCATTATCACAATTGACGATCTCTTGTTATTTTTCAAAAGCGGTGCCTGCTGTTTCTCCTTTCCTTGTGCGTTATCGGCCACAATATGCAAATTTGATATCAAACTGCCTTTATCCCTAAAATTCCCGACATAAGTTTCAAGGGTAATGAGTGATCTCAAGTCTAGATACTGCACCGAATCAGAGTGGCGAATAAATTTGAAGGGAGGGCTAAGCAAATAAAGGAAACACGCGCTGCGGCAAATATGCGTTTATTCCATGTTTAGGCCACGAAGGAATAAAGGATGTTCAGAAGGATTAAATAAAAATTTATGTGCGATGTTTTTTTCATTCCGTAATAAGAAAAAATATTTCCGCAAACTTATACGCAAACAGAATGTTCATAGAGGATTATCGCGTTATCTTCAGTTAATCATTTAATGCGCACTAGTTCACTAGGATACGGGAATATCAACCTGTTGAACGAACAAAAAAAGATAAAGTGAAGGTGAAAAAGAAAGTGAAGAGGTAATATTTTTGACGGAAGTATTTTGGAAAATAAAATTTATTCATCATGTAAAATAAAATTGAAAATACCATAACCTTGTGACGAGATAAAATAGTTGATGTGTTAAAATAGCGACGTAGATCTTATTATTCGATTTTATGTCGATTGTCTTGAACCTCTGTACTAGAATATGATCACACCTACATGAGGTCTGTCGATCCGACAAGAGGTGAGAGGCTGCTACAATAACACAAATAATTGTCTGACCGCTGATTAAAATTTCCAGGGAAATAAGCGTTATATTGATAATTAACTAAGAACTAATATCTACAAAAAAAATGCCTTAATAGATTCTTTATAATTTTGGATGAAATGAGATCTAAATATTCTCGGAAAATACCTCACTTGCTATCTTTATTACAAATACTCGTAGAAAAAGCAACCAGCCGAAAAAATTCAAAATTACACTCTGGATTTCCATACATACTCAACGGTTTTGCAAAGATTGTTAAGCAATTTTTTATTGCTGTATTTCAACGTCGGCTTATTAATAATAAGTAACGTTCTATTTCACTAAAGTATTTGTTTGCTGAGCCGTTTGAAAAGCTGTGATTGATTTATAGTACATTTGTTTCTGTGAATAAGCCAATGTTCTGGCTTTTCCCACACTTCTAAATTGATTCTCGTCAAGAATTATCGACTCCAACGTATCAATGCGGTTTTTCTTTAAATTGGCGGACTTCAAATGAAGTTTTGAATGTATAAAAGCTATAAGAAAGCGATCCGATACATTCCACTAAGGATCGCCCATTCCAACTGGTATAATATATTACAAATGCATGTTCTTGGTGACACAGAGTTCTCGAAAGATTCTTGATTTCATCAAAAAGAAACATGCCTTCTACCAGATATATTTCAGCCAACAGGATCGAAATAATTCTTATTTCTCCAATTAAAATCCCTTGCGAATACCATCACGCTATTGGAGCTACGTTCGTAATATTTATTCAAATTTTCCTCTTATCTTTCGCCGAGTTAATTTCATTGCGCTTTTCGTCCGTGAGATCGCCGTACACGTACTCTAATTGCTTCAACGAGAAAGCGAGCGCGCATGAAAAGATGTTTATCGGAAAGAAGTTTTGGAGGAGAAAAGGGAATGATATATGACTTACTTGGAAAGAAATCCAGGGATGAATTTCCGTCGTTATTAATCTTAAACGAGTCTTAGGATCAGCACGCACGTCCTCTGGAGAAAATTCGAGGAAACGCTGCGGAAACAGAAGACGCATGAATAAACAGTTGAAGGGGAGTTGGGCGCGCGATCAATTCGAGCGGCTATAAAAATATCAGAAGCATAAGAGACGTGGACGTGATCGAGTTAGTCAAGGGTTGAATACGCAAAAATATGGAAACCTTTGGAAGAAAAATGAGACGAAAAAGTATCGGCCCCAGATTTACCCTTATTCTTTTGCCCCTGCCTTTGAACGGACAGCATCCATGAGAAAGGCAAAAGGATTCGATTCAGCTGCAAGGGTCATTTGAGGTCCGAAGGGAGACAGCTAATCAAGTCATTGCAGTGATATACACGATGATGCCCTCTTCCGGAACAGAAACTAATCTCAAACAAATCTCTCTTATTTATCTTTCGCAAGAGGATGCATTACTGACTCCATACCTTGATGAATAATTCTTTTTTAATTTGTTCTTTGGAACAGCTAAGAGCAGAACAGAGGGAAGCGTATCTTCATTTGCACAGTAGTGTTCATGAATGTGAAAGCCATGGTGTGCCTGGTGAAAATACGAAATCTCGCATCGCTCATACCTCATACGGTATGAGAGATTTCAATGATGTGGCATCATTTTGGTCGATCCTCATTTTATGCTACGAAAAGTATCGATCATCGCGGTGCACTGACATTTTCCCTCTCATAGCATTTTGATGGATTCAGCGGAAAGAAAGGGCAAAGTACATCACTCCTCATCTTGCCTATCATAGCGTGTGTTAGCTGAGGTGATGGGCGTTCTACCAGCCGGCGGAATGTGCAGACAGATTAAATGATGGACTAAGTGGAAGTCTAAAAATATTTATTTATGATGAACACCTATCTACAAAATAGCCTAATTATTCAATTACATAGATCTGCGGCCAAAAAACTGTATGGTCTTCCTTGGAATCTGACAGGTATTTGTGTGCTGAATATGGGAAAACTATTCACAAAAAATTCCATTACTTCAGATTTTTTTGGAAATCGATGGGGTGCAGTTTCGGCAACTGCCATTTAACGAACGATCTTGTGAGCTATTCTCCACCAATAAATTCTTGTACATATATTTTTTAATAAACAATGAACCCTAAAATATTGATAAAGAGATAAGAAAAGAGAAAGGAAAGAGAAAGGATGGAAGATGAGGAAATCAGGATACAGTGGGTGATTTGGGCTTTTGCTCAGAGTTAATCGCGTCATGACGTGTCATAAATTTCATTCGTTCGTTCACAGAAGTTGTAGTGGACGTTTGGGACAAACAGACCTTGATACGTCCTATTCAATAACTGGATTTAAAGGATCTTTGTTGTATCCTTCAGATTGTGTAATTCAGAATGCATTTGTCAGAATGTTGCATTCTGCAGTCAAGTTTGTCAGTGCAATACGTGTTTCAGTGTTCCGTATTTGATACTGGTGCAGTAAGTCTAGAAGAGGAAGTGTTAATTTTTCTTCTTCAAAAGGACGGAAGAAGGCAAATGAAATCCGGTATCTCAAAATTTAACAGTTATTGGAGCCGGTTATTTCAATCTATGGAGACCTGAGAAGCTGTTGTTTAAAAAATAAATCATTCAAAGAACTGATGCCGAGAATATTATTGTACGTTCTTTACTTTATAATTCGATACGCCCATCATGTGTTTCTTAGAGCGAAATCCGAAATTCCTGGATAACGCTCCTAAAAAGAGCATGTATTTGCGGCAGCGCTTAAGCCAAGAACAGCATAAAAATCATGTAGGGCTCATTTTCGGGTTGTCTTATTTTTGAGGAAACAAGATATACACAAACAAAAACATTTTCATCTTTATACATTAGATTGACATTTCATTTCTATATTTTGACCAAGTATACGTAGAAAGTAGCCCAAAACGCGTTTGTGTACAATTGGATTCTAACACGTACTAATTATGTTTAGTGATATTATGTCGTAGATGTAAATACTTTAGGGGCCGTTGTTGATTTAAACTATCAGATCGCACTTTAGAGAGGGTCACCATGATGTTTCTTCGGCATGCGAAATCAGAGGTCGGAATCCGTAGGAATCGTCGGTAAGGATGGGAGATGAAGGCGTTCCAAGGTGGGAGGTCTTCCTTGGGTCACTTCAATGCCCGCCCCTGTTTATGGGACGCACTTCAAAAGTGGACGCAAGCGAAACGCCCTTCACTCTCTCTTCTCCCAAAACAATTGCCTGAGCCTCTGTTTCCATAAGACCCCAACGACCGCTGAACTATTCATCATCGCCACTGACGACGTCCTTCCGAAGGCCTCAAGACATTCGCTTCGGTCTGCAATCGGAGGAATTTCACTCGCTTTGCTTATGTTCCGGACGTCGGCAAGAAGTAAAGATTCCGGAAAATGTGGCAATCACGTGTCATGAATGGAGTTTTAGGAAATGTACTTAAAGCGGTGAGAAGCTTCTGAAGCTAAGAAAAGCAAAAGAAGCTCTTCCGAAAAAGAAAAGGACGGTGACTTTAAAGGATCAATTTTGGAAAGCTTCATCGGCCTCTCTTTTATCTTCATCAGAGCACAGATGTTCGAAAGCTAAGCATGAAGCCTCAAATGAGCGAAAAGGAAAGATGTAAAGAAATAGATTCTTCCGTAACACTGAACGGGAAAGTCAGCCGATATTCTGTCTCTCTGAAAACATTGAATTATAATAAATCAAGAATGCTTTATAAAACTTGTAAATTGGTACCTTAAGGATGAACTTCCTTTCCTTTCCCTAGAAGTACTACATGCATTTTCGTTGGTTCTTGGGACGGAGTTAATGAAAATTTGTGGTTCACTTTATTGAACCAATAGGTCCGCTTGGAATAAATTTAGCTAAAGATTTTTCCTTTTGCAAAAGTATAAACGGAATCGATATTGTTATTATAAATGTAATTATCTATTAGAAGATGCAATGCAGGCGATTTCACTTTAGAAAATTCGGTAAACTTAATTCCTCAACTTAGGAAGAAAAGATCAAGCAAAAAACTATTGAATTTTACGATAAAAATAACTGAGTGAAAAAATCGGTTATGTGAGAGAACCAAATTTACTGTATGAAGTATTCGTTTTGTGATTGTCTTAATTAAAAAATACCTGCTAATGAAAGTCACTGGATGTTCATGAATTATTTTAAGCACTTTGCGAAGATTTACCTCCACTACTAAATTAGAAAAGAATCGTAAAATGTTCTCTATGGTTAATATGTATATCTATTAGGAGTTACAAATCATCCAATATAGTAAATCCGAAGAAAGAAAGTTGCAAATATTTGTCATTTTTTTCATTTAGCTACTGATCAGTTATTCTTCAGTCGCATTTTCACTATGTTTAGAGAAGGGTATAACGTATCTTAAGGTACCGTTTACAAGTTTGTCTCACTTCACAGAAGTCAAATGCAACAGAGGCAGAAATAACTTGCCTCGAAACATCTCAACTGTTCACTTTCAAAAATCTCCGAAAAAAGTTTTTCGGGAAATTGAGCATCACGCGGCACCGAGCCATCCTTTACGGAAAAGGGGAGACGTGCCGGCGCACAAGGGTGCAGACAAACCAGGAATACTTTTCGGGCGGGGAGCAGTCAGTGGCGAAAAACACGTGTGGGCAGGAACGCAATTGGTAGCGAAGGGAAAAGAGTAGCCGGTGCAGGAATTGAGAGAGGGAAGCAAAGGGGACCACAAATCAGTCGTCATTTGGCCCAAAGGGAGCGAAGGGAAAAAGGGAAGTGAATTTATTGCCCTTCCACTCTCCGCCAGACCCTTTGTCCTCCTATGGATTGCGACTCCCGCCAAAAACCACCCCAAAAACGCTTTTCAAAGCCCCCTCCGCAAAAGCCTAAACTCGCGGAGGTCCTAGGATGTAACCCTGAGGTACTCACCCTTTTTTTTCCCCCCCGTCGCCGCACCCTCTTCTTTTATTCCGATCTCCCGCCTGTAAGGCCGTGTTTGTCCTAAAAGGAAGAGTCGGTGTTCGACAACAGTAACCGATATGTTGTGCCCAAGTCGCCCACCCAATGCGAGGAGAGGTCACGGGTTGGAAAGCATCTTCACAATGGAAGTCGTAATTGCCGTGCTTCCACTGAGGAGCCGTGGGAGTCATTACGGCAACCGCAGTTTCCAAAGACAAACTTATTAACCTTCTGTTTTCATTAGCCTTCTACAAAGGTATGACGTTTCAAATCAACTGTTGGTTAAGACCAAGTCCGTGATCGCTATATTTGAAAATTGTCGTAATCTCCCATAGTTTATCTGGTAATTGCGCCAGTCAATAATCTCTTTCAATTTGCCCAAAATTAAATGTGGGAAACGGAGTAGGTCTGTGCGCGGAATGACTGCTTGAACAGGATTAAGTGGGTGTAGTTGAGTAATAGTGAGGCTTGCCCTAGTTGCAATTTAGCACAAGTCTGTAAATAATGATTGGTTGCATACCGTCAATGTTGGCAAGAAGACTGTATCGGCCCAAGTATAAGTTATCTAAAAGTATGTGCAAGGACGTAGTAATTGATTCAAAATACTGAGAAAAAACTGTTTGAATGCAATGAATGAAATCCAGAATAGAATGATAGGCTTCATAAACAAAAAGAGATGGATGAAAGGATTAAAGAATTTATCTGAAGCAAACGTCGCACGCAAGAATAGAAAAGTGGGGAGGAATATTGCCAATAAATGGTGCAAATAACTTTCTAATTCCGAAAGATGTGTACTCTATTAATGCTTGCTTATAGATAGACAAAACAAGAATAATAAAAAAAGAAAGGAAAAACGTAGTTTTCGATACTAATCCTCAGTTTAAGGAAATGAATGTCGCTGATAGAATGTAAATGTAAAAACTTCACGTTCCCATTTTATCAAATCTAATTTAGGTTTCTGTACAATCTCACGATCCTAGTTTGTGTCCCCTTTTTCCGTTTTGCTTTGAGAAAAAGGAGTGAAAGTGCATTGAGGCCGGAGTCGCGTAGACAAGACGAGTGCATCAAGAAGAAGAGATGGATTGCGTGGGCGGAGTTAAGTCACGTGAAATACGTCCGAGCGCGTAATTGACACTCAGCGACACTTCCCAAGCGGAGCGTCGCCGACTTCGCTATTCCTAGATCTTCGCTTCCCCCTCTTCATCTGTCATATTCGCCCCTTCCAACTAAGCAGCGAACGCGTGAATAGTTAAGGCAGGAACGAAAGGGATTTATGATTTCATTCCTCTTTCTTTAAACGTATACTAAATGTGATTCTAAAATTGAAAGATTCCTTTTTCAAGATTTTAAGTTTTATTTGTAGAAAATTAGTATAGTAAAAGCGCCACTAGAGATTGTTTGGTTCTTTCGAACTTGGCTAGAAATAGATTTCACTGTTCAGTAGTGTATAGATGCGGTTTATGAATGTTTGACTGGATGCGCCCGCAATTTCGTAGACAAAAATAACAGTGATCAAATTATTTTGGATTTGCATTTTGCCTATTTTTGACCATAAGAAAAAGGTTGTGTTCATTTTTTTGCAATGTCTACGCGATCTTAACAATTTATCTACGTCTATTTATGTACCCTGCAAGCTGCCTCTCGGCGGGTGGCAGGGGCTGCATGCTTCCTGACTTCACTCCCGTCATCGTGTACTTTCGCGTATTGTTCGCAGAAAAATGAATTTCGATTAGACTTTTCCTAGCATATATTTCCCTAATTTTTCTTGCGATTTAAGAACGGCCAATGCAAAGGATAGGACTTATATATTGGCTACATCTTCAAATAACGATTTTTTTCTGAATTATTGAAGGATATTTAACTTAGGTTTAAATCTTTTATCGATTCCTATCCCACGTACTCGGAATCTTAAGAGACGTTTCACTTCCTATAACGAATATAATTCCGGAATAAATAATATCCATTGCTCGCGGTAGTAAAGTATGCATGGCGAAGATCATTTTATTCATTTGTTGATTCACTCATTTCAACAAAGTGTTTGGTTATTCACAAAGCAAACGAATAAACAGAAATTACTTAACTTAACAAGCAAAACTAAGGATCACGCGCCTCCTTTCGGAGTCACGTTTCCAGAAATGAGAAGGAAAAACCGATCTTGTCATCTCAGTTTTCCTCCCCCATTCAATTCCATCGGAAAGAGTCAGCAGACGTTTTCTTCACGCCTCAAATCTCCTCGCAAAATGCCCTCCTTTTCATCTCCCCTTTTATATTTTACCCACAATTCTTACTCAATATGCATTCGCCCTCCGCTCCTTTTCTCAATCCTGCTCACAGAGCCATCTTTTGGACAGCTAAGGAGGCTCACGTTCCCTCTTCGCTACCTTCGGACCAATGCAATACCTCGATGTTATCGTATATCCTTTGAAGCCTTCTCTAGTGTCATAAAAATGTCCTCTGTTATTTACTAAAACTATTATGTACATACCATTGATTAAAAATATTTTCTATTCTGTAGAGATTTTAATAACTTTATAAAAATTTGGTTCTAAATCAATATGGAAGTTCATTTTAAAATTAAGTAAACTCAAATGTTATAATTCACGCCATTAATCAGATACAGCACAAGAAAATGTGTGGATGTGAAACGAAGTGCACTTCCGTTGACAATAATTTGGAAATAGTATGACTGAGAGCATAATTACTGTTTGCCATTTGAATTTGATTCGAGATTTGAATGAAAGAAATTAGTAATTCGCTGGTCACTTATTTGTTTGAATGAGATCTCTAAGTTACGACCGAGTCGGATCAAGCGACAGGAAGAAACGACAACGTTAGTGGAACTAATCTGGAAGTGGGAAAAGACCAAGAAAAACACCAATTAGCGGATGGGACAGAGAAATCATAAATGATTTAGGCGTAATTTGGAAATGAGGAGCTCAGCACAGAGAGGATTAAATATCTCTCTTGTGTGACATCTTCTAAAATATTGAGATTAGACTTTTTCTCAGTTTTCAATCGCCAATTTTGAAGGAAAGCTTGACTTGCTTGTTTCAGGGGCGTATTCTAACGAGCATATGAAATAATCCAGATGCGTTGCTCTCGAGACGTAATTTTGATTAGACGATGTATTATTTATAATGCGACTTTATTAAAGCTAAATTGGGAATATCAAGTCTCTTCTTACATTAAAACCTTATTTATGTGCAAATTTGTGCACAATTATCATCACAACAATGAGGGAAGTTAATAAAATTTAAAAGGTTTTTCAGACTTTCTCGCCAAATTAAAAATTAATTTTGACAGAGCGAACTATAAACACAGTTCATCTTAATAAAAATTCACACATCTTAGGAAGTACGGCATATTTATAGCACATTATATTTCAATCTTGATAAACACACTTATTGCATGTAGAAGTAAATACACTTTTCTGGTTTCTAGCAGAGAAGCTCGAGGACGGCTAAGCATTGAGATAACAAAGAAAATCGAAGACAGGGATGTTATTGCACGGGAAGTCGCGCGGATAGGAATATCCTCATCGAGAAACGGACATGAAAAATATCTCACAGGAACGGGACTCGAACACGGGTCTTCCACTTCCGGGAGACTGCTCTCAATATTGAGATATCTTGCCAGAAATGTTATCAATGCCATTTGGGAGACTGTGGTTAAGGAGCAGCATCATTCTAGGACACGACTTCATCGAGGAACTGGTCATGCAAAGTGATGGGAAAGTGAAGCCCCTTAAGGATGAGACACAAGTGAAGGGATGGTGGTGAAAAACCTATTATAGGTATAATATATACCACGAAAACTGGTGCAGATAGGAATATTCCAAAGGAGATCGATATTATTACAGTTTTATAAACATAAATGGCAAATCACGTTCTAATCCCTAAAGAGAAATAAGATGTGTGCATGCATTAAATATCACAACAGAGTATCTTTTTGAACGTTTTCAAGTCTATCTTTCGCTTCAAATTCTGAAGTCCGCTGCACCTTTGAATAGAGGGCGGTTTGAAGAAGCAATGCCCCGATGCATGCTGGGATGCACTTTCAGAAGCACTCAAAAAAGAAAACCTTCTTCGAGAAGTGCGCTTTGTCTCATTTTCGGAAACACACTCGAGGAGTAATAAAAATTGGCTCTCTTTACGCATACTATTGATGGATATGAAAATCCAACGCCCTTCAGCAAAGCGCCCTCATCACATCGCACTCACTTCAGCTTATTTAAAAACACTGACACCTATAGCGCTGCCCACTTATCGTCCTTCAACTATTAATAACCCTTTGCTTGTTAGGGGGCGAATTGCCCTCTTAAGCGATACCCACTGCCTTCACGGAAACAAAACACACTCTCATTGGGTCATTCCTCCCTCAGATCCTATTCAACTTTTCTACCAACGTTTGTACGACTGGCTCGAAGGTTCACGGGATCGACCAATCCATTCAAATAAGTAAAGGATTATCGCTGATAAACTTTCTCAAGAACAACTGAAGGTGACCTGTGATAGCGATTTTATAACAGAAACATTTCAGCGACTAACATAGAGGAAATTTCATTTTACCGAGAAAAGGTTTGTTATTCCAAATTACAAATTGAAGCCCACTCTAATTTCTGGGAATTCATTATTAGTAATTTACGAATATTATATTAGTGAAAATAAAGTGTAATAAAGAATATAGTGAATTCCACACACAAGCACTACATTTAAAACACTTAAAAAAACTTTAAACATTTAAAATATAGAAAACTATTTATACTAGCTGAATTAATATTTCCTAATACAGCTTAATTCTTCACATAATTAATTATTATTTATGTCCTCGTCCAAGAAATATCTAACTATAGTTAGAACCAAATTTCATCCAATTCTTCACAATGGAATAATTAGGAGAAGTACCTGAGAATCTCATAATTTTCCTATTTTTAGCCTGAAATATATTTTGACTTCACCCCAGAACAAGGAAGAAGCTGTAAAGGGGACTCAAACCCAGATCCACACTTGCCTGATAATCCAACCAACTGATCTACAGTGACATAACGTCTTATATAAATATCAATTTTATGTACCGCGCATTGGCCATATGTTTTAGAGCAGTTTAGTGTACTCAGTTCTTTTAATGATGTCAAAGCCGACTTGCAATCGTTTCATAGCTTAGCAGAGAAATTTCGAAATTTTCGACTAGAATGTCATTTGAAATTTAATGTTCCACGGTTCCACAGAATGTTTCATTTAAATGTTTCCCTTATTTCAGTTTCAGATTGGAGTGATTGGGTGTGATATTTTTCTGGTGGGCTTCTCATATACTCTCGCCTACCTTTTTTACGAATCTAAACATGTGATGCACCACGAAATTCTGAAATGCGCTTCAGTAAACCCTTGTAAAATATAGAGGTCGAGTTCTATAGATTCTGAGATTAGACAAATCGTCCTCCGTCTTGAGGGTCGGTATACTACATCGGCCGTTTACTGTCGGTAGAAAGCATACGACGAAAGCCTTCTTTTCAGGCATCTGGGGGTTGAATTTTCTTGATCGTATTCATGGAATTTCCGGACCTTCAATCCCTTCAGCAACGACACCGGATATTGAATACATTGGGAGCGGATCCCTTAGCGCTCGTAAAATATCTTCGATTTATTTTTGGGTACAAATATAAAGGCCTGCTTCCAATGCAAACTACAGGATTTGTTCTAGACAGAGCGGAATTCTCTATACTCTCACTGCCTTCATATTTCAGTGCCCCAGCACTAAGGTAACACCTCAGTGCTCGGTCCTCTGAACACATATTTTCTTCACATAATTATCTTGAATCTTCATCTTGGATTCTTATCTTGGATTTGGATAGTAATAACGGTAGCTCAACATTCTATTTTCTTCTGCAAAGCCCACCGGGAAAAAGACCACAAATAACTATCTGTCTTAGCAAATTCTTGCTTGTATCACTGTCTATTTCTCGTAAAGCTCTTTATATTCCTCCAGCCACAGGCCTAAAGCGTGGTTGCAGAGTAAATATGTAGACGTAGATTTATCCGTTGCTAGAACTGGAAGTTGTTTTGTGATGAGTTTTTCGAGATGCAGGACTTTATCATACTGCCGTTTACGCGAATGATGATGTGTCATCACCATCACCTGATTTACACCTCGACATTTCCTACAGATGAATAACTGTCCTCATAGCTTTCGTTACGTGGTCCTTTCCATTTCGATTGGTTGGTCTCTCAAATAGAAGAAGCGGTCATCGCCACTGCCCTCATGTGTGTGAGCGCATTTTATAGGCAGATGTATCTCTCCGATTGCTGAGAGGGCAGCGAGAGTAAATTAAAGAGACAGCAGGCACTCGGTTTCACTACCACTTGTCCGTTGAAGAACATTCGCATTGAGAAGACGCGACCTTCTTCTTGAATACACTCAAATCTCGATTTTAGGACATATCGAGCTACTGGTAAGGACAACTTGTATCGCCGATACCCCAAATGTTTGACAAATCAAGAAAATACCATCAGATATATTGGTCAACTGTGGCTACTTTAATCAAAAATGTATTGCAGACTAATAAAAGGCTAAAGCGTAAACAAAAAAAGGAAACCCCGAAGGTAAAGCACAAAAAATGGGGGAGTAAAAAAGATGCCAAAGTTACTGACAGTTACAACTAAAATTGAAAAAGAGAAAATGTAATCACAATACGACAAAACAATATGCGCAATGAGATTATATTAAAAAGAAAATATAATGACATTGAAGAATAGAATATATAATATGGAAACAACAGAACATAAATATTAGAATCTTTATGCGATTCAAGGTTAATTAATTTACATAAACGTAATTGAGTAAAAACTGAAAAAACTCCATTGAACTTCGATTTTATTTCTAAATTAACATTCAAGGGGGCAAAATGAATCACTTGGGATCAGTCAATTTTATTCATCGTCAGAATTATTTACTATTTGGAAAATTAAGTTGAATCAGTCGCTAAAACTCCTGTTATGTTTGTAAATGTAGAAGAATTGCGAGATCATAATGAGAAATTTATTTCCAATTCGTTTATTGAAGATTCGCGTGTATGTGGGTTAAAATAACCATCGCTTGAAGCTGTAATTGGAATGAATGGCTATCGTCCCCGTTTAAAGTACGTTCACGTTCTTTCTTTCTTTTCATAAACTTGATCTCGAATAATTACTCTCAACACTGCTTGGAGCGGATCAGCGAAGGGAACGTAACAGGAGAGAGACTGACGGAAAGAGGTTTCTTCCGCTCCTGAGTGACTGAGAATAGTATATCGTATGGAACAGAAAAAAAATATGGGTTATAAAGTTCCTCTCTATCTTTGGCAGTTCTGAATGGGGTACGAAGTAATCGAAAATGAAGGAAAAGATCATGGATGTAATCAAAACTAGGGGGTTTCTGATAGTCCTTTACATTACCTGTCTAAAAATAAACAAAACGAGTTTATTAGTTTCATTAAACCAGTCAAGGACTTCCTATTAAATGAATTCCTCTCCTAATTCTCAAGGGTCCTCCATAGTTCTCAAACCTATTTTCCGAAACCCTCATTCCTCCCGCTCTCCCTTCTCTTGCACATTGGTCTCTTTTAGAGAACTAAGCACTTGGTGATGGCGCGATCAGGCTATACTATTTTCAGTTGTTTTGTGGTACGAAGTAACATTGCTTCTTACAATCATTCAAATATTTTAAAATATACCAATAATCATCAAATATTTTCAGGTGAGAGAAGATAAAGTATCTACAAAGCCAAAAGCAGTGGAAGAGAGTTCAAGAGACCCAAAGTTCCAGAAGCGCACTAAATAGTGTTGATGGATGCAGGAAATCTTTGAGTATTTTCGTTCGTTTCAAATTAATGTGTACATACATCTCATCATTGGCACGTTAGAGACGCGAGAAGGCACGAGAAAATTGTCATGCATGTTTCAAAACCCTTTTTTTCGCATAATTTCATGAAAAAATGCCATCATTGGTTAAATTCCGAATATTAGATTGTGGCTGTCCATCCTCTTTCCAGTCAATCGAATCTTTTCTTCATAATTCTTAACCTTAACATTATTTGCCTCTCCTAGGACTTCCTCCATAACTCCTGCTTTCTATCAATTCTTTTAATAGAGTATCCAGCGGACTGAATGCCTCAAAGTGATCTATCTCTCTCATATATTCGCCAAATCTTTTCGCTCGTCCATGGACTTGTTGATCAATATTTTCTTCCGCAATACCTCTCATCTCCGGTGCTAATATTCTCTTCCCTGCCATTGTCACAGCCCATAATATCCATATATGAGAAAACTTCATATTTTTTATGAATTATTTCCTTATATCAACTCCTATGTAACAGCATCTACAAAAATGTAGAGGTGATTATTAAGAAGGTATTTTTTCGATCTGCGTGACGTCAGAGTGAGGCTGTGGAATTCGTAGGATCGGAAGAATAGGCACAATTTAATTCTCTGTAACGCGATGTTTACCATTCCCGCGCTCAAATGGACGTGAGAACATCTTCACCAACGAAAAGAAATTCAAGTACCTATCGGTCAATCTCGGAATAGCGTCCATTGTAACAATTCGAATTAGAGGAGAACAGTTTCCATGCAGAAAGGGTATCGCAAAGAATAGAACGAGAGGGATCATGTTTCGATTGGGGAGGGATAATGGGCAGAGAAGAGGGAGGCATTGTTGAAGAGGGAGATGACCAGTGGGCCCCCAGAGGGATTGGAAAAAACCAAGGGGTGGGCAATGAGGTCGCTGGGGGTTGAGGGGGCGCTATTGGTTAGGAAGGGAGATCTAATGAGGGAGATGCGGGCTTAGCTACGCTTACAGTCGCCGTTAGAAATTTGAATGCCTTCTCCAGTCATAGCATATGCGAATTTACTGCAGTCTGTGGACGGAAGAGTTTCTTCTAAATCTGAGTACTCGAAGATAGCCTAACAATAGGTCTTTGCAACCCAAATTGCTTAGCGGATCTTTATTTAAGAAGAAGATCTCGCGCTGGTGGCGAAAAATGATTCGCATCCAAAATCTCTCAAAAATTTGAAATAATATTTACTTCACGAAGCGAAACTCGCAAAAACGGCGATCACGCCATTGCGGTGACTATGAAGGAAGAATTAGTACTTATCGACTGCGCTAAAACAACTGTTTACTGGAACAGAAAATAAAATTTTCCTGTTATTTAGTCGAAGACGCCATTAATTAACTAATAAGTTATTTAAATACACGTATATTTGTTAACTTATTTAGCTAATAGCATTGCAAAATAAGAAATAGATGAATTACCGTGCATACCGACAGAGGGAGACCGGCTTCCAAATGTGAGAAAGATGTTATTTTGAAGTACCGCTAGAGAGAATGTACTACAGGGATGCAGTGTTGGTAAAGAGATAAGTGAAGAGCGAAGCAATAACAGTGAGGTACTTTTAGATAAGGACATTGCCGAATCAAGAGTTCACCTAATGTAATCTGATCAGAAAAAAGAATAAAGGAAAAGAGCTGAAATCATTTCCCGATAGAGAGAAATCCTCATAATCATAACGAAGTTCTGTAAAAGCGAAGATTTATTTGACCGAACAGATGGTTCGAAGAGAAGAATTAAATATTTCTCGTTGTGGCGGCGAAATATATGGAATGATCTCAACCGTTCACGAGCTATTTCGCTAGCTTCATATTTCAAGTAATCTCAATTGAAACATTAATGGAAGCTAACCTATATCTGTAAAAGATTAGATTAGAATTTCTCTCCCAAAAGAAATTTCACTCGCATTCGAGCGAAAATGAGGTTATAAGAAAACATAAATGCTGGGAGTGGTTTGGGGTGGACAAAAATTGGATGTAAGTAGATCTGTAATTGACTCATTACCAGGCATCAATCATTGTTACCGGTTGTAAAACGATTCCGCATCATATCCTGAGGTTGGGTCAATCTCCAAGAGGTAATTCAAAGAGTAATACGATTCGGGGAGGCATTCAACAGGAATATTCCACAGGCAGAGAATTAAAATGGCCGGAGAGTGATAGAGAATTCGTAATAGCGTTGCAACGTGGGCACAATTTGCTCTTCGAAGGGGCCTCTAATTCGATCTAAGAGCGCAATGGCTACTCGCTATGTTGCCTGGAATAAGATCTCTCTTCTGAAAATCAATTGACAATTAACCTCCGGAGGTCAATGAAGACACGAAGGAAGCATAAAGCGGATTTACTCTTTCTGCTGATCTAAGAAGATGCAACATTTGCCAATATAATTTTGTCCATTAATAATATCAGCTAAAGTAAAATCGTGATATGAAGTTTTGCAGTGATAAGAAGCGAAAGATTTCATAGTAAAATAAAAGAAAAAAAGCAAAGTACAGTTAATTGAAACTAAATTTTTGGCAGAATGTAGCTGCTTATCCGCTCTGATAGAGCAATGTTTAAAATAAGAGTAGGAAAGGTGTAATACTTTGCACGATGAAGACGTGCGGCTGATCCCAAGGGAATAACAAGTGTGAAAAATAGCGGCATGACTGGGACTCGCACTATTTTTTACACTTCTCCTTTTTTCCTTTTTAAAATAAGAGTAGATTTCTATGATCTTCGTTTCTCTCCAAGAATTCCAGCTCAATCCATTTTGAGTGATTTGTTGAGAAACCAAGACATGCTTCATCACTAAATTGCCAAATCATTCAGCTGGCATTCTAAGTTACTACTTTTATGCCGTATAGTATACAAATCGTTTCAAATTCTTGGGTTTAAACACTGAAATGTGAATAATCAATATAAATTTATTATACCTTAGAGTGGTTCACTCAGCCAAAACGTTGAGAGTCTATGGTGAAGTTCAAAAGAACGAATCAATAGTCAATATGGAAGAGACAGTTCCTTCTGAAATACACACATAACTGAGTGTTCACTGCGAAACAAATGAAAAGAGATATCTGATCAGAATTTAAAAGATTCACTTGAGTTTCAACAACATATTGTATATTGGCATTCAGTATTTTAAAAAATGTTTAATGATCGATGTTATTTACAATCTAAGAAATGTTAAACGAAAACGAACTAATGGATATCAATAAGCAATCCTTTTAATTAGATATTTAAAATGCATAACTTGTTTTCGATATAGCGCAAAACAGTTTGGAGGAAGAGAAAAGCACCTGTTTAAGAGAGAGGGTAGTGATTGGAATTATTTTAAGAGAAAGTTGGTCGCGACGAAACGAACAGTGCCATTAAGCTTTCGAAGTTATGCATTCTGCAATAAAATCGATATGTTTAAAAGGATGAATGTCGCTAAAATCAGGACTAACTGGAATTTTCTAAGTAGATATGTAGTCTCATTATTGACTTCATTAATACTGCATCGGTTATTGTTAGTTTTAAACCATAAAATGTGGTTTCGACGCATTATTCGATTGTGTGAGACGGTTGAAAACCGAATATAACGAAGTTTATTCAGTTAAACTCATATCCCTATTTCTGACTTTGAATTAATTGATATTTGATAACTAATACACGACGGAATGACATTTTCTAGTTTTCCTTTCATCCCCGTCACGCCAGGACAATCGGCTACCATATTTCATCTGCTTCATTTCCGATCTTCTAAATCAAACGCTTCATCAAAAGGGAGCGCAATGAGTGTTTTCAATACCACTCGGACAACGACGCATTATCTTCCGTAATAAGCTTCCGTGACTCGATCAATCAAGCGCTCAGTGAGGAGACGGCACTCTTTAAGCGTTTAATTCACGGCACCCCGCAGCGATGCTCGGATTCATTATGCCAGCGCCATGTGCGAGAGCACGGATAGCAATTCCAGCTGCTCAAACGAGGTGGATGAACTATCCGGTCACTCCTTCGCGACACAAATTCCATTGATGTTTTTTCTTCTTCTCCGCCCTCATACACCATTTGCTCCTCACCTCCGTTAATTGAGGACTATTTTGAATCCGCCCTCATCCCTCGCCCGCAATCCGCACCGACTTCGATGCCGTGCGCCGGCAGACCATTAAAAGCGTCGTAAAACGTCGAATCTTTCACAATTAGAGACACTTCGAAGTAGTTTTAAGGACTTTTACATTGGATTTTATGCGTATTTTCTAATTGCCTTTTTAAATCGGAATGATTCGAGGGCCGCTCGCATTTGAGATCTTTTAACGTACTTTTTTTTTAAATCGAATTACGGACGAGAAGACGATATAACGGGAGCGTCAAACCCTTGGCATTAATTAAAAGCATTCGTTAGTTCTTTTGATGCTTAATACGACGACCGTTTACTCCGGTTATGGAGATATAAATTATAGTGACTTCTTGGACAATGGAGGATTTTTACGCAAGGCCTACATGAAAATCTCACATACTCGATTGCTTCAATTTATTAGAGACCCCAACCTCCCGCGCTACATATCTGTAACATGTACGTAAACATCGTCCAACAAGAATTCCAGAAAATTAATTTTGGCAATCGGTACCCGGTGAAATATTTGTTTGATGAAAAGTTGAAAAGCGCACAATACAATTCCATGTAAAATGTTTTGATTTGTCAAAATTATCAACTTTCTTACAATGTATTTGTGCAAGTGTTTTACCGAATTTCATACATTTTACATCAAATGTGTCAGGTAACATCTCAAACTCCTGGGTTAGCCAAGTGGGCAATGCGTTCGACTTCGGTGAAAGCGGTCCCGGGTTCGATTCCCGGTGGGGGCCTAGGAGCGAAATGATCTTAGCTTTCGAAGCACTTATAACAACCCTACTACTCAAACTCTCAAACACCAATTTAAATATTAAAAACTAAGAAATTTTACTTCCAAATATATCTACAATCCATCAAATAAGAATCAGTGGAACAAAAATAATAGCTTAAAAATACACAACTGTTTGCTGACTATTCTTACGAGGACAAATAATCATGTACTGTTCATATTGTTTCATTTGCTTAGTATACATGTTATTTTGTCTGAGACGAAATAAAACACCGAGAACGATAAGTATTGCCTTTGTACATGTTTTGGTTTTCGAAGCTATAATTTTAAAACAAGATTAAGAGTAGCACTTATTCGAAATGTAAATAATGTAGCGTAATGTAATGTTATAAGCGTGGAAACAGCGAAGAAATTTAAAATCAAAAATTCTCGGATGAAAGCTGTTTACAAGGCTTTCTAGCGTTGTCGCAATCGAGTGGATTCCTCGATTTTGCGTCAACACTCGATATTCTGATACAATAGCGCAGCACCAAATACGAACATTTCCTCGTCAATTAAAGGTTCTTCGCGTAATTTTCAACTTTTTCTACCAAAAGTGTTTTTTAATCGATCTGAAAAGCTCTTCGAGCGTATTCCAGGGAAATTTCTCGCGAAAGACACAGAGGGGACGAGTGCTCGGAGATGAAATCTTAAAAAAATCTCTTTTCCTGGAGAGATTCCGCAGTGGAGCCGAGAGGGGCAATTAAGAATGACCCGCAGTTGCGGCCGTTGTCCACGCTTTCTCACGCACCCGCTCGTGGCCACCGAGCGAATCACAAAGGGCGTGACGTCCAAATGGAGCTGCCCATCATCCCGTGCTTCAATTAAAGCTGTCCACTGAAGAATCCGCCACGCGGAGAGGACATCTTTACGAGTAGAACACGCGCCACAGTGGGATGCTAAGGGACCTTCTGGTTGACAAAAGCCATTCTTCAGCTACGAGTGGTCTGAGAAGGGACACACGGATGCGATAAAAACAATGCCGGGCGAGAATTTTATGCAAAGGATGACTACTTTTACAATGTGCATATTTACCAATTGTTTTATTTGCGATTCGATCTTGTTATACACTATAGAGCATTAACCCGTGGTCCGCGAATCAGCGACGGTCCCATATTTTTTGGAATTTGTGTGTTTATTTTACACTTCTATTATAAGGAAATTTTGATTCCTCTTCCTCCGCCAACACAGACAGGCGACAAAAATCGCATTACAACTATGGTAGCTTAATTGCTTTATATACGTGTGCCGGATTGACATACGTAAATTTAGTTGTTCGCGGGGCCCAAAAGCGACCTCTGCAATAATACATGTATTTATAATCCTTAAAGCTTGTGACTCAAACTTCGAAGCATGGCGCACACACTCAAAAGTTTTTTGTGAGGATAATTGGCGACTTTTCAGGTTCGAAGAGTCAAAGAATTCCCTAATACATTTCACGTTGAGTTCACTTCCATCGCCAGCAGGATTAGAATCATTTCAAAATTAAAATGGAAGTAATCATTGCTCGAAATGGAGGTAAATTGCATGAGAAATAAAATTCAATATGTTACCTAAGAGATCGCATCGAGAGCTGTATCGAGGTTTGAGAGAATAAGTTGGCAGCCCTGCCCATACGCCAAAAATGCGGCCCACCACATTCAGCTGGCCCCACATAAATGAGAGCCTCCCCATTTACTACTTAAAGGGGTGGATTTTTTCTCGAAACACTTTGATTGTGAGCGGAAAAAAGGGTTGGGTATGGGCGGTAAGTGGACACAGGTCATAAACTGCCCTTCTCTGAAATCCGCGGGGGTCCGAGGGTCAGGGGGTCATTCGCAGAGATGCTGGCTCCTTTCTCACGGATGCGTCTTTTGGACAATGGTCATCCGGCGGCGACGGTCCATTTATTCATTGCCTCCGATGTTTTTTACGATGGAGAGCACTTCAAGAGGGAGAAAACAATATGCTACTGCCATCAATATGCTACTGCCATCTGAATAACGGATGCTATCAAGTCCTCATTCGTGATTTATTACTGATACTCAACGGGTGAGTTGCTGATCGTTAATTGTGTTAATGGGAGTTATGGGAGAGGACCTTAAGTATACTCTCGCAATATTCGGTTCTTAGATCAATTATTTGCCGATTAAAAGGCAATAAATTATTAAAAACCTATTTCAAACCTCACATGAAAGAGGATTACTGACAAGGGACACACCAAGTTTGCGGGACACGGATTTTATGGAGACTTTAAGGATATGTTCCTTGCTGTAAGATAACAGTCGTGTCCGGCAGTTCCACTCAATGGACCTTAATTAATGCAAAATCAGCATTTGAAAACCCGATTTAGGCGACCACGCCATACATTACCATACCTATCGTGAAATTTATCATGTAGAAAAGAATGTTATCCTTTTTTGAAATGAAATACAATGAAATGAAATAAAATGCACCTTTAAATTTCATCTTCATTTTCCGTTAACATTTATTGCGACATATATTAGATCGGAACTCAAGCATCAATTATACATAGACAGTTCTCAGCTATGCACTGGGCACAAATTCTGTCTAAAGCACAATCGTAGTTGACTCAGCTTATTTTATACGGGCACCGAAGATGAAATATCGATCCTAGCTTTTGATTCCTAGATTGATGAACTCGATGAGAATTTTTTACCGTAAGGGATTTAATTGTGAATTAGGTGCCCTCGTGGAGGAAAAGAATCGAAATCTCTGAAAGTAAACTTTTACACTCATAAAAAGTTCCATTTTTAATAAATTCTTTCGTCAGTCGGTTCTTTACGTATAAAATTCCACTGTTTAAATAGTTATATCTTAATAATTAAGGCTCAATTTAATGAAATTCGTTGGGGAAGGCTGTACTTGCCATGACAGTTAGTAAAAAGAAACCAAACTTCGTAAGTTCCACTAGAAATCTTTAATCTGACCGGGTTCAACCATCGACGGCCACCATCAGGCCATCAAAATCTTGGTGATACCCATCGATGGCTGAAACCCGTCGGAATAAAAATATCTTGTGGAACTTACGTAGTTTAGTGTTTTAATATATATAAAAGTGATTTTGCGTTGTCATTATGACTGAATAGTACTAATATTTCAGTCTGATTCATTGAGAAGCAAATTTTCGGGATTCGAAGAGTATTGATAGGAAAGTTTTCATCCGTACTTATTTAGAATTTTCTATAAAATTTTACTTCGCAATGCAATTTTACTTCTACAGTGCTGCCAAAATTTTCGCAGCAGTTACTTCGAATGCGAAACGAAACTCCATAAGGCGACTGGATAACCCCACGGCAATTTTACTAGAAAAGAGCTAGAAAATCGTTACGTCCGTCACAGCAAAGTGAGAATCTTATCATGCACTGAATCACTTTTCGAAAAGGAAATTGAAGTTATGACTCTGAAGAATCCTCGGTGATTACGTTAGGCCTTGGACGCATAATTCACTAAACTAACTGTCAGAGAACAAGTGGAATGTCGGAGAGATAAAAGCACTTTACGGGCGGTCAACTTCGCGGCAAATGTGGCGTGAACAATTGTTTGGATCACGCGATCGGAAGCGCCGCGGTTTAGGAGATCACGGCTGAGTCACGCATAGACAATAGATTGTCATAAAATAGAAAGAAATGCTGATCAACAGATTAAGAAATGCATTTGCAACGACTAACTGAAGTGCTTACATTTAAAGTACAGTAGCACGGACGAACCATACAAATACATACATATGTTTGAGGACGAGTATTATCCGGGATTGACCATTTTTCAGTCACGTTTTCTTGGAATTCACCATTAGGACGCAACTAGTTATGTTCCATGTTGACGAGAGAACGGCAACTAAATAAAAAAAAGCAGCTACGAAAGAAGTGCTCTACTTTATATTACAGTGCAATTGCTCGCTTTTACATGTTTACATTATGTACGATAGTTTTCCCCTCTACATTCCCAACTGCATAGGAGCAAAGGATGTATAAATATTGAGGATAAACTATCTCATAAATAATTAACCACGACATAAATAATTAACCACGAAAACTCACCGTCGAATTGAAGCAATTAACTTGGTTAAGGCAGCTACTCTTAGGGTAACGAAAGACTTTTGAAAATAGGATTTATGCTATCTCCATTATAATAAAGATTTATGAAGCAAAGAAAACTTGAATCATGTGCTTATTCTACGAAACATACCACACCAACCTTATATTCGAAATATCACAAATACATTCATGATATCGTTGATATCAATCCTTGAGGCATTCCAGTCTTTGGGATTAGCGTACTTAGCGGTATTTAAGGATAAGAAAAGGGATATTAATCAATTCGAGGAATTAGAAACAGCCGACGCGTTTGGGAATTGAACCCGATAGTTGTTCCAACCAAAAGAGATGTACAGTCTCACTCCGTCCTAAGCTCTGTGTCCGAACCGAAGTTGGCCGTTCTCACTGAACGAAAAGGAATGCGGTCCGTTGCGTTGAAAGTACTTATCATAAGAATAAAATCTGTGGAAACCGTATTAGGTGGTAAAATTTCTTCTATAAAATAGTTCTATCCCTGCCACTGGACACGCGTGTCAAAAGTTCACCACCTTCTGAATGGTATATCAAGGTTCCTCCGCCGTCTAAAACAGTCTAAATTATAGGATAAAACTGTGAAAATATTCACTCCTTTGGCCACTAAAACCTGCAAGTTCAGTGGGCAAAGGTTGAGTGAGCACGGCGAGCAGATGATCTGGCGTCGTATGCAAGACGCCATCCGTTTATCAAATCCCCGATCGAAGTGGCGTGGGAGTGGAGGACACCTGGACTGCACACTATCTGGATCGCGAATCGAGTGTGCCAATTGACGATGGCATTTGGCGGAGGGGCGCTCTCTGACATATGCCGTTTATTTATGCTCCGGTCATCTTCCGAAATCGGAGGCACTTTTGACGGCTTGTTTATCGAGAGGATTTATTGGCGCAACCGCAGGCGATCACGAAACATCAATAACAGATCTCCCTTAAGATTTTTCACGAGGGTACGTTCGTAGCTAGCGAAGCAGAAACCCCTAGGGTTTTTCAGGGGTTATGAGATGCTTCGATAAAAAGGTTCAACGCATAAAAACCAATAAGTAAACTTTTATTTGAAATATATGTTACTAGTATTAGTAGTAGTACTGTTAAAAGTGCTTCGACTGCTTTGGTCATTTCGCATGTACGCCCCCACCGGGAATCGAGCCCGGGGCCCCTTTCACTGAAGTTAAACGCGTTGGCGTTTTGACTATCTGAGAAACCGAAATACATGTTTCTGGAGTTTCACGACATATATGGCAAAAAAAGGAATTCTCGTTCAAAATTACGACTTGAGTCTCATTTGGAAAAATGCATTGAATTACGGCATTCACAATTGAATTCGATTAAAAGTTTGCAAAAATTATGTCAAACCCCGCAGCCTTTTTAATGTAAATTTGAACAGGTTTGGCTTTGCCTACACAACCAAAATCGATAAAAAAATCTAAAGAAAAATGGAAACCGCTCGAAGGAGAATTCTCAAAGGGAGAATTTTTTGATAGTTCTGATTTCGTTCTGAACTTTCTAAATCTTACTTACTTAAGTGTTGTTGTTAAGTTGCCCTAATATTCCCCATTCAAAGCCGTTTCCGTCGTTACTTGGTAACTTACCCCACCGTTTATGTCATCTAACATCTTTTGCCTCTTCCTTCCCCTATGTCTTTTCCCTTGCATTCTACCCTCAATTGCATTCTTCAGAAATCCCTCTCCTCTCAATATCTGACACACCCATTTCTTCTTTTGGCGCTTAATTACTTTAATTAAAACCCTCTCCCCAGTTTGTTTTTCTATCTACCCAGCCTTTAAACCTTTTCCATTCTACGCCACACCCACATCTCAAACGCCTCCAATCCTTTGATTTCCTCCTCTCGTAAGGTCCATGTTTCACGCCCATACAGCAAAACACTCCATATCAAGGATTTTACCAATCTTCTCCTGATTCATTTATCGAGGCCATTACTTAGTCATCAATTCCCTTCGCTTCACAAAAGCTTCCTTGGCCAATGCTACCCTTTTTCGAACCTCGACTCTACATCTCCCATCCCAAGATAGAACATTATCCAAGTACGAGAATTTCTAGTTTTTTTCCCATCCACCCTGGCCGTTAACTTAGCCTTCTTTCCCTTAGTAAATCTCATTACTTTAGTTTTACTTACGTTTATTTTCATTCCATATTCCCTGTCTTTATCGTTTAGTGCATTTACTAGCATTTGTAAATCCCTTTCGGAGTCGCACACAATAACTTCAAAAATATGTTTTCGCTTAGGAGGTAGCTCCAAATTTTAATAATGAATTTTAAAATTTACGTAGAATGACCTTTATTACTTATTTCCGTATTCGGTACAATTTGCTTCTTTATCTGTTTGTGAAATGCATATTCAAATGGGAGGGGAGAATATTCTACGTGATGAATGCCTTGGGGGGAGTGGATCCTACCTGGGGTAAGTAGAATGTTACTTGACGTTTTCAACTTTCCTTCCTGGTGTGTAGGATAGCCAAAATTACACAATTTACCTAGTTTGCATTACAAAACGCCACTATTGTAATTTTTATTTTGGTACGAAAAATATCTACGAATTCTAGTGTATTGGACTCGTCATCCGTAATTTAGTTTCCTTTGCTAAATAAAAACAACTTGAATATTACTACGAAAGCCTCCAAATTAGCGAAAGTTACCTCTGAATAGAATGCGATATCAGTCTTAGATAGAAAATTAGCGGCAGGTAAAGAATTTGGGAAAATGTTGTCTTAAAGAGTCCAAAACAAACTGTTTTATTACTAAAACCTATAACCATAGGATAGTATTGCTATTAATGTATAATGCCTCCTAAACCGTTTCATATTTCTTATGAAAACCACCCCCGGAAAGAGTGCTTTGGGCAACCAAAATGTCTAACCATCAATTATTAAGAAATACGCTTTATACGAGCATAAAAATCAAATAATTCTCTTCCCTCGAAACGTCATCTTCACAAAGGTATCCCAGCGACCATCTTCTTTCATCTTCTTTCCTTGGCGGTCTCCCAGGCAACGCCTCCGAAGGCGTCCTTCGTAACGACCGCACGCTAACGAGCTAAGACGTGGACTTGATCGGCTCACAAAGCGGATGGACAAGCAGTGGACCATCCGAATCAATTTGTATCATAATAATGGAAGCCGAGGGACATATTGAGCCGAAAAGCAGAGGAGTATTGGGTCCGAAGTGAATGAAATGACTAAAAGGAAAGTCTCCCAAATGACTTGCGCTCTGATGCGCGGCTAATCGGATCAAATCGAGTGACTCCTCTGATTCCGATAAGGAGAGGGAAGCTAACGAATACAGCATATTCTTTTACGTCACGTTGATCACGATCGACGGTTGGATCGCAGAGGGTGATAGCGGAAGCTTGTTAATTCGCCCGTAAACCACCGAAAGAATGTAATGATCCAAATATTAGGACTTCATCCTACTTAAACGTGCGATAAAATCAATCGGAAAGTCCCGTAGGTTTGACTGAAATGCTAAGTTAGACTAGAAATTATGGAAATTCATTAGCAAAACATAACGTTTTAGTCCAAGTAAATCCCGAATTCTGTTGTTCTAAATGGATCGCAATGGGATCGCCTCTCCTAATTTATACAAATTGAGAAATATGCAAAGAAATTAAACCAATACAATCCATTTTACAACGTGACGATTTGGTAGTTCTTTTAAAAGTAGCTGGTGTAAGGAAGGGTATTCTATAAATAACGCTCTTCATAATGTTCCTTCTGTCGAGCCCTTGCATTACTTGTCAACCCTAATAGTGTTTGCTGCTACTATTCCTAATGAATGGAATATATTTCACATCTGTTTTGGAAAAGGAAAATGTATCATTCATTAACTCTGACATTTTCTTGTCAATGACGATATGGAAGACGTAACCGATGATGAATAATGACAATCTTTTTCGTCTTTCCTTATTGAATAATATGCTAAGTGTTATTCATAGAGTTATTCCGTTACTTGCAATGACCAAGCGAACCATTTCACGACTTAAAAAGTCTCCTTGTTTCCTCTCCAACGCTTCAGATAGCTAATAGTGGACAACCAGCCTTAAAGAAGATGATAGGTGGATAGCCGTGTCAGTGTATTTCTTCTAACAATCTTCATTTCGGACTTTTTGAATTGTTTCAAAATTTGTCAGCGATTACTGTAAAATGATCGCATTTCTTGAAATTCTTCGATTAGCAGACAAATCTGAAACCGAGACCAACCGAGACGGTTACTACAAACCACAAGTCGATGCTAGTGGAGCAATTTTAAGAGAAATGGAGTAGTAATTTCTTCGTTTGAAGATCTCCCTCGATAACATCAATGGTGCTGTGAGCGGGAGTCGAAGGAGGATCTCTCCGTGGGAAA
This sequence comes from Ladona fulva, assembly GCA_000376725.2. Classification (NCBI taxonomy): domain Eukaryota; kingdom Metazoa; phylum Arthropoda; class Insecta; order Odonata; family Libellulidae; genus Ladona; species Ladona fulva. Next base: position 523,089 of record KZ308199.1, on the reverse strand, counting down.
GTCAACAGAGAGCAGTCACGCCCCCTCCATTGTCTCCCCAGACCGCTGCTCGATTACTCCCTACTGGAGACACCTTCCACTGTCAATGGAACCGCTCGATTGTCAAAACTCCATTATTGCTCCGTTTTGGTGGATAAACAATTATAGAAATAACCAGAGCCGTTCCCACGCTTCCCTTCTTTATTTGTAGATGGCGGAAGAATCGATTCATGCGCTTCGATTGACTTGTTTGGAAGGAGAGAATTAAAAACCTTTCTGAGTTTATGCTCTTCTAATTAAGTATTGATATCAGTGCAGCGGTTCGATGGGAAGACTCCGCAGAGCGGTTTTGAGCGAACAGATTCACCAAAAACCCGATGAAAATATGAAGATCGAGCTCTCGCACGCATTAGTTAGAGACGACGATTTTAAAGGCGTCACTTCGTAAGACTGATTTCACGTCACTTCGCTCTAAACGCCAATGCTACGATTGCTAAGTTAAGTAATAGAGTGAACATTCGAGGAAGAAGTGATATACGATTTGCAACTTTGGTCGAATCCAACAACAGATAGAATGAAGTGAATTGATGTCACAGAAATCGTCTCAAAATTTTTTCTGCGAACGATTACGAAAGAAGAAAGGCGTAGCATTTGGTACACCATAAGATAGGCGGCTCGCAAAATATAAATGAAGATGTAGAAATACACTGCGTAAATAACCTTATAGCCCTAACATTATTAAGAAGCTCTTTATCCGCTATTTTGTTCGCAATACTTTGGCGACTTAAAGTAGATTCTGAGTTTTATATCGTTTATCCTGATGTAGGTTTTGATTATTTTCAGTTAATATTTATATTGTAGATTCGGCTCTTTTTTAACTGCTGCCTTCATGTTAAAGTATATTCTTTGTAATACTTTGCCGAAGGAAAAACATCTTTTTGTCTATATTCATCCTCTCTGTGTTTAATTACACGGCCCACTTTCGATAGTTGTATTATATAAGGGTAGTTCACTCTTGTCTTTATCTCTTTGCTATGAAATCCGTGTTTAATGAGCATAGAATTTTAGGAAGAAATTTCTTGTAAAATTCTTCATTATTTTCTAACACATGGCACGTGCGGAATATGCTCAATAAATACAGACGATTGATAACAATGATAACACGTATTTTCAAATGACAAAAGGATGCACGACCTGCAACGTAAATACAGCGAAAACACCTTTGAAAGTGCGCGAGGAAATTGTGGATTTTCTCGTTTCTCGTCCAACAGTCCAAGGAAAAAACTTCAAAGTAAATTTTAGACTATAAGCCCTTGCGATAAAACTTTTGTGAAATGAGTTATGTAATTGGTACGGCAGATACGGATGGTACGGTATACGGCACTTAAAATCGAAACACTGCGAAGAGTCAAAAGAAAGTATGACAATGGGAGAGTTTGAACAAGACGTGAAATAAAATATGTTAAAAATTCTGTTACAAGATTAAATACTGACATATCACTAACGATGGAATTAACATCAATGACACTAAGACACACATAGGCCGCACAAACCTGCGTGTCCATAAAACCGGTTCTGAAGTGAACCCTGAACACAATCTCTACAAAAGCTAAACATTGAACACAATCTCTACAAATGCTTAAACGGCGAAACAGATTCCTCGAAGATGATGAAATAAATCAAGACTGACATAGTTTTCATAGAGGCAGAGATGCAAGTTTGAAAATGTCCGATAACGCATCGAATGAGATCTAAGGCCGATTGTGTAGAAAGACGGCGATTATTCCAATATCTGACGCCGCTCATTGTACTGTTCTTCAATGCCATGCTGTCACGTGGCACACCGAAAACCTAACAATTCACCCGTCCCTCACTCAAGCAACGCCCTTCTGGATAATCCCCAATGCCCTTCCAACACAATTAGCTCCCATTAAAGAATTCGAAAGCTAAATAAATTTCCGGAGAGATTTTTTTTGACACCAAGCAGCGGAGCAATGCACTCTGAAATGCTTCGGAGGAACAGACTGATTATAAAACTAGCTTCGTTATTTTATGGAGTTATGTTTTCGCACGCGCGCTTGCACCTCGCACGAAAGCAGTTGTAACCGTATATGAGTAACATTTCGTATTCTCTATACCTTCGCATTCGTTTCTACTTCAATGCCAATCAGTGTCCTATTTAAAGTAACCATTTCTACTATTAATTTCATTCTATTCTATTTATATGGGGATGCTTCAGATACCGATCGTGCAAACAATTACACGTGGAAAGTAAATGAGTTCTTATCGTTAAACTGAAATCGTATTTCGGTTTCCATAATATTTCCTTAAGGTTTCGGTAGTATTTTCTTTAAATTTTTTATTTTCTTTTACTGACTTTGCTAGTAATTTCTAGTTCCACTTATTTGTAAGATTTACCACGCATTTCACAGTTGCTGCAGTAACATCGTACTTCAGTCTTCTTTCTGAGTCACGCTGAAAAGATTTTTTTCTATTTCGGCACCATCCAGCAAGGAAGCAGTAGATCTTACTCAGAGGAAAAAAAGGAGTTAAACAAGTTCTTAAACAAAGGGAGTTCTCAGGAAAAGCGTAAATAATAGTTGAGGATCGTGTGATTGCACCCACCATGTTGGAGCGAAACATTGGCGAGTAAGGTAAGCATATCAGATTAAGTTGGCTTCGGACTGAAAATCCTTACGGAAGGAAAGAAACAATACTAATAGTGACGACTTTATTGGGCGAATCTTTTATCTTAAGAAACCACTCTTACAATTTACCTTTTTCAAGACACAAACATAAACAAGCATGCCCTAACTGAAAAATGGTAAAGTTTGGAGGAACAGCGTGAATAAAAGAATGCTGCACACATACCTTTAACATAGTCAGTAAAAATAGCATGACAGTTACTATGGAGATGTACCATTCTCGAAATGAGAATTATGCTGTACTTTTGTTGCTCAAACTTTGTTCAACTTTCACAAAAAAATGATTGAGAAGTTGCAGAAATTCAAGAGAATGAAGATGAATGACAAAGGAGAGAAGAAAATGTATGTAAGATAAAGCAGAAAATACGAGACTAAGAATAGGAAAGTAAGCGGTGCATGTCCAAGTGATAAGCAAATCGGAAGTTAACAATTCGTTAAAACGAGTGACTCGAGTGTGAACCGCATTCACTGTCCGTGACGCCCATCGAAACACGTGCTTCAGAAACGCGTTGGATTCTAAGAGAAAAACATAGCGTAGTCAAAAGGCAATGTTTCAATACATGTAAATAAAGAAATACGACGAAATTGGGTTATTTGCGAATTACCACTTACAGAGCATTGGAAAATAATTATGTCTAATTCTAAAGCATTCAAATTTCACATTTTATTATAACATACGGTTGACAAAAGATTTTTAATACAATATTAGGTGGATGGTTTCGTGAGAAAATATGTTTGATGCATGGGATATTAGTGTGTTTTGCGGTGGTAATTTTAAAAGTGCTCCGACAACTAAGGCCAATTCGCTCGAGAGTTCCTCACTGGGAATCGAACCCTGGACCGCTTACACCGAAGTTGAACGCGATGGCAAACCGGAAGCTCAATGAGCATATTAAAGAAAAAAGTGTTCTTTCCATAGACTTTGATTATATTAATTGCTTTGATAATTTGACAGGGAAGGTATAAATAATGCGAATGACTTCAACAACTCCTCGTCCGCTGCCATAAAAAACGTCATTCAAGGGGTCATTGTACTGCACTTAAGTTTTCCACTCATTGCATTGAGGAAACTGAGGAGAGTGAGTAAGGGAAAACTACCTCACTCCTCATCTAGCCCAGTCGCCTAATTCCCTCAATTCTTTATAACAGACATTACGTCCAAGAGCTGTGGATTATATTTGGTTTATGTATTCTACGATATGTTATACGGAGTTTCCCGTTAAATAAACTTTCCGTCATTGGAAGATGAATGTAGGAAATCTCTTCTAAAATTAATAAATATTCCCGTCTTTCTTCCGATGTGCGCTCTCTGGCGGCGCAACCGCGAATCAATTCGGCAGCAGTGGTCATCCCCAGTAGTGGACGCCTTCATTACGGATCAGACGGACGTCCCTTATTAGAGACCAAATTGGATGGCTCCTCGCCCATCTCGTCTCGCCTCTATGGAGCACATTCCTCATTTTACTGCAAGCGCGTGACACAGAATATTGAGGAAATCCAGAGGTCCGGTCTAAGACTGTCCAAAATGTGAAGGGAAGGAATGCGCGTCTCGCTATATTACGTGTGTCCAAAACTATTTCCGAGAGCACTTCTCTGTGATTACTCTTACAGAGCGGCATCTCTGGTGTAAACGGAAAGCCAAGAAGAAAATTTAGACGTGAATCGCTTCATATTCTCGTAAATTTCTCCTTTTTTGTTGCGATAATTAAACACAATAAAGAGAATTTATAGATAATATTAACCCTCGCCCTACATATAATTAATCTTCGGTTAACTTTAATTCATTAATTTTTCCGATTTATACAGTTAAAACGCCCTAATACGTGCTAGTATTCCGCATTGAAAACAAAAAGTGAAGCCACACATTACTTAGTGTACGCTAAATTAAATACAGTACAGACGAAAAGAAACTCTGGACATTTTCTTACGCGGTTCATCTATTTATTGCGCTGTTTCGTTTTTAGAGGGTAAAAAAATCCGGAATAGGACTCCAAATTACTTGGATTTACAACTTATTAATAAAATTGGACTCGTATACTATACGCGAGGAAAAATGTCGGTACACATTAATGTTACGCAATATAAAAGCGGCGATGTTAAATACTTTTTCTTCTTGTGATTTTTCAGAGTGCCAATTAAGAAAAGTACTCGATGCATTCTTATTTCCAACGGCTAGTTGAATGTGCGTAAGGCCTCTGAATGCGACGCTCATTGTGTCGAAATGAAAGTGGGGCGATTGGTGACGAGAACAAACAGATTCGCAGCCTCCGGAGTCGCCTCAGGTGGACGGGTAATGTATCGGCAAATAACGCCAGTCGGTCGTTTCTTGGCAACGATCCCGATGTCAACATCGGACAATATGCGACGCCTCAAACACGGACGGGAATATGATCAAGGGATATAAAACGAAAGCATTGATGGCTAAAAGAAAAGGACGAGAAAATGGCTGACGGGATATTCGAGCAAATCAAATAATCACAGAAGTCGAGACTGATATAAGGGAAGGACATAGTAAATAGGAAGAAAAAGGAACCGAAATGAGTTCGGGTTAGAAATGCCAGGGTTTTAAGAGGTGAGATCAGAGGAAGGAAAGAATAAATGAGGAAATACAAGAATGATTGAATAAAATAATAAATTCAATAGAATGACGAGTTACTTTGTGGTATTTCATAATAGTAGGAAAAATAAAAAACACCTTCTTTAGGAAACTAGATCCTATTTAATTTATAAAACACTGCAAAGTACCAAAAACCAAAAAGTAAGAAAAGCAAGACTAGTTTCGATTCATACGCGATCGATGATAAGTCATCGGCAAGTGCACAAGAAGCACGAAGCTCACATATTTAAGACCAGAAGGGGTGGGAGTAAACACATCGGTCAGGTGGAGGTGAAAGGGTGAGAGACAGTTAACATTACTTAATCACGATATAATGCGAGCAGCCGACGAAGACTTATGATAGACGTCATATTCCTGGATTTTGGAAAGCATTCGATACAGTTCCACGCGCGAAGTTACTACAGAAACTCGAGTATTACCCAATCGACGATTAAATTATCCAAAGGATTAAGTCGTTTAGATTTAGCAAAACCCTCGGCTGGGAACCTCTTAATAATGATAGAAGAACCAAGTATAGGCAGATGTTATTCTAGGAATTTTCAAGTGCTGATTTGTATGATGAAATACGCGATATCGTGATTCTCGTACTCAAAGAGCGCGATTGCCGAGATGAGAAGTGATTTCGCGAGATTATAGCAAGAACAGATAGCTATTACTGACCTCTGTTTCCTGATAGCATTAGGAATATCAATGATGCAGCTCATTAATAGGTTCGGTGTTTTCACACACCCTGCCATACGCCATACGGCGGCTTGTGGTGTACTAATTTAAATGTAAATTTAAAAAGGGCAAGACTCGCGGAAAATTATTAAGTGGAGGAAATACCTGAAGAAAGGGAGGGAGAAGGATACGATGGAGCTGTAGTTGGCAAGGAAGAGGAGGAAGGAAGAACATATTCATTCGGAAGATTGTAATCGGAGTTTTGATTTAGCTGGATCTTGTTTTAAAATCTGTCCAGTCTAAACGACATAAATTGGATTACAGTCGTCAAAGGACAGTTGGTACACTCCTGACTATATCAAATATCCTTACCATTACACAATAATTGCTCGATACAAAAATTGCTGTAAACAGCTAGTCGCACACGGACTTGGGTAAAAGTTTGAAATTTTATTGCTTAATTATCTCAAGAAACTTAGCTTGCGCCAATGAGGAGTTGGAACTGTTTGAGAAGAATTTTTTGCCAATATTCCTATTGTCTTATCCAATAAACAGTTTATTGAATCTCAGTAGAAACCATTTTCTTGGGCTAAGTAAAGGATTGGTTATTTTTTCTTTCTTTAAAAATGTTTAGTTCTTTTTTTAAATCAGAGGACGAGAGGGAGTGTGTGGAGAAGGGAGTTGAAGTCAGCATATATATGGGAATAGTGATGGTTAAAGGTTTAAGGCGGGAGGTGTAGGTGGGCTTACTGTAGATGAAACATTCTAATGTTTTATGGGTCAAAGTTATGGAGAGATCAAGGACGTTAAGGATAGGTATACTGGATTTCTAACTCATGTGTATATTTGAGTGAAGAATGAAGGGAGTTTAGTAGGTTAAGAAAAAGGTTCAATTGTCTCCAGGTTCAATTAAATGTCGTTAATATATTTAAATTATGTAAAAACAAATTTCCATAATGTATGAGCAGAATTGATTAAATTACATTCCATCTTTTTTAAGAACGATTCCTTTAAATAGAAGAGAATTGGGAACCAATGTCTAACCCCTCTTTTAGCACAGAAAAATTTCTGTGAAACATAAAATAATTATCATCGATACAACGGCGGGTAATTGGAATAAGTGCATTCCTAATAAAGCAATCCACTGAGTCCTTAATTTAAATTCCTTCCAAAATAAGGATTTCATCGTCCACACCCGAAATTATGTTCGCAGTATCAAAGGTCAACATTTTTGCATTCGAAGGCACCATAATATCTTGCAACGAATTTGACAACACTGTAGAGTTTTTCACGGTTTATTTGGACTTGAAATTAGAGAACTGTAGTATAAGATTGTTCAACTTAGAAGTATATGTACGGAAAAAGTAATGCTGTACACTACCGATCTTGTGGGGATATCTCTGTTGTTATTTTTTTGGCAGACCATAGAATCTGGTGGGTAATGGATTCATAGTGACTAACTCCCACTCGTCTTTGTCATCGAATAGAGATGACTTATTTATTGCATCTTTCACACGCTCCTGCTAGCCTTTAGTAGGATCTGAGGAAAGGTTTCAAATATTATCGTTCTCCAGAGACGCCATACTCTTCGACTTGTAATCTGATTTACCTAGTATAACTGTACAATTCCCTTTATCGGCCTTTAAAATCATAAGACCATTTTTCTCGATCGAGTCCCTAAGTTGGAGTAAATTTTTCATACCGAAAGCAATTATGACTATTTTGCGTAACGAGTGAATTGTCAAAATTGATGGAAAGATTTGAACGACATTTTTCACCGAAGTAAACGTTTTAAAAATAAAATGGTAATAGAGTATTTACTCCGCGGAAAGAAAATCGTATCAGATCAAAGTATCTCTCATGCGATAAAACTCTCCTTTGCAAACTTTCGGTAACTGCAATTTGCCAAAGTAGAGGTGAAGTGAGAAGAAAACGTTGAATTTCATATTATGGACAGCCATAAAATATCTAACATGATTTTGGTTAATTTCTCGAATCTCGCAAAAAAGTTTAGCAAACAAAATTTAAAAAGAGAATCACAACCTTGGATTGAAGGGAAAAAATAGCATGACATTTTAGAAATAAAAGCGTCCCAGAATACACGTGAAGAAAGATTTCTCTTTGGCTAAATATGAGGCAATAAAAAGTCCATAAGAGCTCACGCAAACAATTCTCAGTTCTAAATACTAAAATTTAATTTTAGGTTGAATTTACTAAATCAACTGCTTTTATTAAGTGAGATTATTAGAAAAAGAAATGAGAAAGAAAAAAGCAGAAGTAGTTGTGAATCAAATCGGTGTCTACTTATACCGTAACGGATGCTCTAAGCCAGTGCCTCCAAACCGGGGGCAAAAGCGGCGTACTGGTGTGCCGTGAGAAAGCTTTTGGTGTGCCGAGTAATAACCAAAGGAAACGCTTTCTAAAAGTTTTTCATTAAGTATATTTTTAAACTCGATATGTGAAGGCGTTGCTTCGTCGAAGGTCATAATATTGTTAAAGAATTAGATCGTACACTTCCACAGATTTTATTATTTTAATCTGTGGAAGTGTACGAGATTTTCATTTCCATTATTAAGTATATTCTTTGTTTTGTGAAGTAACTTTTAGTTTAGTAGGACCTTTTAACGAGTGCTTTCAAATTTCGCATTGCAGATTATTTGTTTCTTGTTTCATGAATTTGAATTCAATATGGAACTCGTAAAGATGTGGTTTAGTGTGCCTCGAAGATAGCGTCGACTCATAAGAGCGACGCGAGAAAAAGAAGTTTGGTAAACATTGCTGTACCCAGCGGAAGAATCACGGCAGATCAGTCTCTACTTCGATTCGCAAGTGTGTTACGGAGGATCCGTAAAAAGAGTCAAAGTTGCAGCAGAACACGACGGAGAGATTGTCTTGCACGTACACTTACCTAGAGAATCCGATTGGTTAATCGAAGATCCGGGTTCAAGCACCGGTTACATCAAGCACTCTCTCTTTCACTTCTTTCTCTACTGTTTGTGTACATCAGCCTCAGAGGAAGAATATGAACTTCCACCTTCGTCACAGGATGACAGTTTAGCGGTCAGCGGAAATATCGGCCAACGCCGAGCGATTCATGAACTCGGAAAATGCAAAACACCACAAACAGAAGCGAAAGTGGGCGCGTGTGGTAGTGACATAAAGATATTTCCAGTGTCCGAAAGAGTTTTCGGGTGAGAGGAGTTGAAGGGTTGACCAGTGCGTGGCAATCAACGGAAAAGGCGTGCGAGGAGAAAGGAGAGATGCGTGAGAGGCAGAATAAACAGGTTTTGAGTCGTGTATTTTCTATCCTCGCCATTCACAAAGACTTACACGTGTCTATGGGGTAAACGAAATCACTCGGTCGCATACGCCAATGGCGCGTGAGCTATGAAATAAGAGACCAACGAATTTCCAATGCTGCGGGTGATGGATGTCATGACAGACGCAGTGAATGTAGCAGGGAAATGTTTGTGTTCGAAAAGAAAGAGTCGAATCAATTACGCATCATTTCAATATAGTATCGGAGCATAATCACAAGAGAGACCATTCAATTTAAAAAAAAATAATTATTCTAAGTCTAGGAACGCTTTTTTCGGGATTTAAAATCTTTGAGCACTGATAAAATATTGCAAAGCGTTTTAGTTTCATTTCACCACTAAAAAGATTCGACATTTTATGATATTCACTCATATAGAAAAATATCGCTGCAAAATAAATTTATTTCGGCACTCCCAAAGAAGATCAAACGATTTGAGAGTACAATTTGATCTTTATTCTAGTGAATACCTCAATTACCAATCAATTTCAACTTAGCGTGAAATCACAAAATATTTTCTTAAGTGTTTTATTCGATCTTTTATTTGTGATTCATTTGTTTTCTTCTAGCGTTTAACTCATTCACTCTAAACCTTGGTGTTAGACTTGAGATAACTTAGAAATTCAAGCAGTGTAACAAAACCGATAGAAGGAGATTCCTTAAAAAGTCCACCCAAAATCATCAACCAAACAACAAAATATTCGAACAAATATCCAAAAACGTACGAAACTATGACATTTTTGTACCTCGGAATTTGCCCTTGTGAACATCGACTTCACTATTTAAGATAAGTTTTTTATGTCCAATAAAAATTGATTACACAATCAATGAAAGTTGCAATCGACTCCAATTGAATGCAACTCACAAGGTGCGAATATTTAAAATAAAAGCAAAATTCGAACGAAAAATTTTAACTAATGTATTTTATTATCTCACTCTTGTACTCTTTGATTACTCACAGTACTTAGCAGATGCTTTCACTGGATTGCACACAAGAGAGAGATGTAGGAAAATCTAACAGTAAACTACCCAATAAATACAGTTCCCTTGTGGTTATAACCCTTTCCTCGCCTCTAATACACTTTAAAAGCAGTAATTCATTCAACTTAACGAAATATGACCGCACCGAGACGGGCAAAAAGGAATTTATTCGCGAATAAGAATGCGATCTCGCATTAAAAGAGGCTAATCGAATGAGGCAACAAAAGCAAACAAAATGTCATTTGGAAAAGGTGTCAAAAGAAGAGATCCAGATATCAGCCGCAAGGGCACTCTTCATTACGGAAAAAGGTTCGCCCAATCATAGCTTTCGCGCACCCTGTCCATCAAGTGACCCTTGTCCATTGCAGAGATGTATGTCCACATTAGTATTGGGAGCCATTTGAGCATGCCCTGGCTCTCCTCTCGGCGACTCTTTCATCCAAGCGTGTGAAATCGGAAAGGGGACGCCGAGCCCCTGCTGAAGTGTCGGAGGTTGTTGTTTGAGGGGAAGGGCATTGTGGGTAGAGGGATACGGATGGAAGAGGGCTGTCCGATCGGAAGGGGCGGCCAAAGGATAATCACGGAAGGATCCCTGGGCGGGTTAACAGGTCGCCCGGAGAAACAAGTGGAGACGGCGAAGAATCGAGAATGCGAAAGTCGAAGGAGACTACAGCGCTCCATTTGTAATTTACCATTGAAACACGCCGAGTCCAGGAGGGAATTGAATCATTAGGAAATTTATGTCTTCTGCTAAATGATAATCTAGTGTAATAAATAGTTTAAGGCTTGAATGTGATAAGATGATCTTTACCGGGGTTACGGCTAAAGAAGTTAGACATGCTAAAGCCGTTTGTGGGAAATTCCGAGTTATTAGATGAATATCCATACACGAAAGGAAGAACTAATAGTTGTTAAACACAAAAGAAAAAGGAACTAAATGCAAGAATGAGGTTGGAAGAGGGTGAAAGAAAGATATTTTGGAATTTTAAGATGTCTGAGGCAAGAACGAGATGAACTAATTCTCAATAAATAAAACAAGGTTACCTAAAATCTGATAAAAGATTAAATAACGATTTACTACCGATTTACAACAAATATTTAAGTTACTCTAAGCATTGATATCTCTATCCGCCCATGAATAAGTCAGGATGAAATAAAATATCGTATTAGAAAAGTCTTTAATGTAGTTCCCTTTCCATTCCTTCTTCAGGTTATCAAAATCATTAGCAATGCATACTTCTTTTGGTGTATGATAAAGTTTCATCGGAAGGTAAACCACCATTCAATGATACGAACATTAAGTTTGAATGTAGACATCGATCTGACATTCAATGAATAATCTAAATGGGAAGATACACATAGTTAATCATAGATTATATTTTGATACGAGGCCAAAATGGAGATATTTCGAACTAATTACCTCAGACGCAACAAATAAATCCGTGTCCGAGAGAACAAAGAGAATCTTTGGAAGGGAAAGTGGAGAAGAAGAGGGGATTGGAAGGGTTGAATGTGTGTGTGCGGAGCTGAAAAGGGGGAGCTTTGGGGCGATGCGTCATCAGAAGAATAGAGGACACGCTGATTATGTATTGCGAGTGGGGGGTGGAAAGAGGGGGGGAATGGGGAAAAGGGGGGGATGGGGAAGAGGGGAGGGATGGAAGGAATAAGGGTGAGGGGAGGTGGGGGTTAAAAATGAGAGTCCATTGGATGAGGAAAAAGCAGCAATCAAAAGATGCGAAGACACTTTTAAATCGGTTGATGGACATATAAGCTATTCATTACAGGGCAAAGCGAGGCTTCGAATTCGAACCACTGCTGACACTATTTATTATCGTAGGAGTCAAAACTACGTTTACATTGGACGATAAATAACGTAAATACCTCAATTTTAAATTCGACTGAACAGGAATTGCTTTTACAACTTTAAGCAGTGAATTTTATTTCTGTATTTACCATAATTAGAAAAAGTTATCTCAGTTGTTTAGTTTTTTACATAAATCAACTGTAGGTTAAGGAGGAATCGAGAATGTGTAGAGAATGGAATAAACTTTCCAAAGGAATCTTTTAATTCCATTCAAATGGTCAAACGATTTCTCCCTCGTTAGGATTTCAGTGCTTTTCTGTTAAATTTTGATTTCTTTGCCTCAAATGTATTCGCTTCCTTTTGGATATGCCTTTGGAAGGCCACCCATTGTCACATCTTCGAGTTTGCCTAACAGCGAATCTCATCTATAGCTAATGAGGAAAAAAATTAATGTCCAATACTGAAGTTCCGTTGGTGAGGTACGAACCTGTTTCATGTATCGGGTACAGATTTAGGCGGAAATGAAGTTCGGATATTTCGAAGAGCAGAAAGAAAGTTGAATTGCACCTGCGGCGAATGGAAAGAGCGTAACGCTGTCATGTTGGCGACTCCGAGCGTGGGAGGGAAAATGGAGTTGGTAGACGAGGAGCAGACCAATGGACATCCACGCCATAATACGCTTCCCTGATATACGGCGATTAAGCCCAAGCTGTAATTTAATCCGAGGTAAGGTAATCAAGTTGATGAGATTGGTGCGCGCCAGATATATGCAGGACGATACACGAGCAGGACTATTTTTGCAGTCGCGGGCTCCATTTGCAGATTTAAAAAGACGGAAAGTGTTTCAATTTGAAAGCAAAGCTTCCGAACGAAAGATGGGAGTCGACGAAAACATTTCGAAACTATCACTTTTCGACCTTTTTTATTTCTAATGATGATGATGATAAAAACCAGAGCATTATGCCTTCTCTGAAAAACTGAATCCTGTTCAATATTTTTTTCTTTTAGCATTGACAGCAGTGAAATTTATCGATTTGTTTGAATTTTTAAAGGTCGAAAACCAAAAACGAGAGTAATTGGTCATCAGATTTTACAGAGTGGGATAGTAAATAACTCGAATTCGAGGGATTCTTTACAATTACATGATTTCACAACGTATTTATTGAATTTAATTTAATGCATTTCAATTTTATATGCATTATGAAAATAGGTGGACATTATGGATGAAGAAGTATTTAATTATTTAAAAGAATAGACAGTAAAAATACACGAGTGAAATAAATTGACCTTGTTAACTTTTATATTCCGATATAACCCCCCTCTGCTCCCTTGGACGATCCGACAATACGCGCAAAATAAGAGAAATCGATGCTAGGACGAGTCGTTTTAAGAATTCATTCTTTCCGCGAACTATACATGATAATAATAGACTAAAAAAATAGTCCGAACGCCCGGTGTTTTCACTCCCTGCCACACGCCGAAAGGCGGCTTGCATGGTATTTATGTAGATGTAGATAAAAAGTTTTAAACTTCACAGAATCAGGCGAGGTGTTGTGTTAATCCATAATGGAAAGAATATACGAATGATTTGTATTTTTACCACAAATTTATTAGTGGTAAAAGTACAAATCATTCGTATATTCTTTCCATAAAAAGTTTTATCAAAATAGCTTAATTTATTGTTTTCTACGAATGGAATCATCGTTAGCTTTTATTCATACGAGTAATTTCAGAAAGAAGTTGACGTATGGAAATCAGATGAAGAGATTCTTTTTAAGAAACGGAGTGGGCCTCTTCTTTCGTCATCTTTTATGGAATGTGGCCACGATTCCATTGAACAATGTTCAATTCTTCACGAATAAATCATTTGAGAATTTTTTGTTAAATCATTCGTAGTGGGATAAAATACGACGAAGTGGAGATGCGATGTACAGTAATTCACCGAAGTATCTCTGTACTATTAATATGCTATGAATCACTATTAGTACTGATTGATTGAAATTGCTCTCACGAATAGCTGATTATAAAAAAACGAATCCCAAAGGAATGTATATCATCCAATGCATAATATCCCAATTAAGGCGATTAATTAAAAAGATGAGTTCGGGTCATGTCGTTATTTTTCACGTACGTTTATTCTTGGAATTTAAGGCGCGCATCTCTATTGCAAAGATTAACTTCTTTCCCTCCTTTGTTTCCTTTCGGAGGAAATTCCCCCAAACATCCACATGTGAATTGGCTGCTTCGACGAGGACCTCTGGCGGTGGTTGATGCGACTCTATGGAGCGCCACTTGTCTTGCTCAAAAAGCATTCTTCAACAGTGTGAAAGAGACGCTGCATAGTAGTTCAGTGGTTAGAATAACTGCCGCGATAGTGGGGACCTGGATTCTAGTCCCATTCATGTCGCTATTTTACACATCTGTCTACGTTTGAGTCTTAATATATTGCAGTAGGACTTCGTATCTTCCCCTATATCTCGCTAACATATTCAGCGAATGCGTCTTATGAATGAATCAGAGACAGGTGTCAAATGACCACAAATAAAAGGCGCGTTTTCGGAATTCGCATCAAAAGCGCGTGGTTACTCTTCTTTGTGTTAACCCCATTCACGCAAACTTTATCCTCCGCTACGTCCATCCTTCGACAAGCAATTCTATTTTCACTTTGAACTGAGTCCATTGCACACGTACGAGAGAAAGATCTGAAGGATAGGACTCTCCTAGCTTTCTGAAAAATTCGCCATATGCAGGATAATTTAATATATAAAGGTACACGCCAGCCGAACTTTCCGTTGACCCTTAACTGCGAAATAACAATTGATATAACTCTAATTGGGACATACGTTAATGTTGAGAAAACATTAGAAGGTTAATGTTATTAATGACACAGAGGAATAACTGTTTACTCAACGAAAAGCGCATTTTGTCGATTTATCATTTGTAATTTCGCGTTGACAAAGAAACGCTCACTTTTGAATGTAAACGTGGACTTTGTAAACGAAGTATTTAAGCAGAGAATAGAAACCAAAAATACCGAAAATGTCCAGATGATGTACTCAATACAGATGTAAAAACACTCGGTAAGCATCGCGTTGAGAACTTCACGAAATGTTGTTAATACACTTTAAAGATCTCCCTAAATCCCCCTTTCCCCTTTTATGTCTCTACGATAATTAATGACTTATTTTCTCACCTCCGTGATAGTGAAAAATCAAAAATAACTTGTAGTAGACATTATTATTTATATTATTATATATCCTTGTATTATGCAAAATCTAGCTGATAAAGAATCACTTTTAAAGGGTTGTAAATTTGACATCGCGATTTGCCATCGTAATAACAAAACACAAAAATCACCTTCAATTCATAAACTCAGGCTCTCCATTTTTAGGCGGACAAACAAAATTTCTACCTTACCAATAAGAAGGAAACAATATAGTAGTGATGCCTGAGATTCAGTATAATTCAAGTCGATCGGTTATAATCTTCCTCGCATTACGCATATTGAATTCGAACGTCATTTCACCGGCATTTCTCACTCCAGCACTTTAGACACGAAGTTTAATACCAATCCCTCATCATGTTTTAGAATCCAGGATAATGTGTATCACGGACAAAGAAAAGTTGAACTTATTCAAAGCAGGAGTCGTCCTTAGGTCACTTGAGGATTACTCTATGAGTCGAAACCATAGTCGTTTCTTATTAATTGTTTTGTTTTGTTAAGTTCGACTTTTCTTTGTCTGTGACGGAGACACCACGAGGTCACGGCCCAAGCAGTAGACTCTATAATGTATATTACTACGAAAACTAGTTAAGATTGTTGAAATATTATTTTACATACATCTGGTAGTTCGATGAATAGCATCATTTAGTAAAGTGACCTCAAACTTGATAAAAAGCGACAGTGAGGGAGGAAATGCTCACCCGATTTGAATTTCTGATATTAAGAGAGTAACCCGCGAATAAAAACAATGAAAATGTGAAGTGGAAAAGGACGTGCGGAGGGAGAGACGGGTCTGTGCATTTAAGCGCAGGTTTTCATGCGACCAGTCGAAGCAACGCGTATTAAGTATAACCGAATTATCCGTCCCTCTCACCACATCCGCACACCCCAAATTAAAAGCGGGATATCTGCCGCGCCACACACATGACCGCCCCACGGAATCGCATGCTCCGCTCCGGAAATTTTCGATTCACTTTTTCCGCTGATTTGAAAGTCTCGTTACTCTCCATTTCCCGTGGTGCACTGCTCTCCTGCGGGGGGTGAAACATGGCGCAGCGCGCCTCTTCACGACTATTCACGTGCGCTGCCGTTTAATGACACGCCCTCTGCAATCAGCCACGGATGAATTTCTTTTTTCTCTAATCGGTTTAGTTTTGGTTTGCTGAGTAATCTCCTGCGAGGAAATGAATGTAATGCAGAGTGATTAGAGTACGGAGGTTCAAGACGGCAGATTTAGGAAGAGAATTGCGGATCGGAAATCATCTTTCACATGAACCTATTCATAGAGACAAATTGAATCGAGACTAAATGCAAGAGGAAGGGAAAAAACGATACATGTTGCGTTTTCTAACAATCGCATAGAATCCTAAAAAGAGAATACTTATAATGTTACCTTTGGTTGATTAAATAATCATAATACATGTTAGTTTGATAGTTCATACTTTGAATTGTAAAATCAATGAAGATGAGGCTAACACAATATCCGAAAATCCATCTGTTTGTAAATTCATGAGTGGAAAACGTAAGTGAAGCCAGATGACCCTATAAATAACGGCATCGAGTTTTGAGTGATTAATGCCATTATTTTGCATCACCCGTGCATCAGCAGCTTTCACTTTGTCCAAATTATGGGCAATAACGAGAAAATGGAAGATATTTTTTCATGTCTCGTCCCAAAAGATGGGTGAAAAATATTTTATTCGTTTGGGGATGGAGACATGAACCGGAAATACTATGTGTGTTGTATGTATGTGTTGTAGAAAATATGTAAAATATCAGATTGGCTAGAAATATCGAGATAATGATTTACTGACAAATGTGATGATAGGAAATATCTTTCCGATGTAATTAATTGTTTGCAAATTGTTGCATCCGGTGGGTATTCAGATTTCGATAAAATAGATAAGAGTTTATCAAAACGTATTTGATCTGAATTGCGTCGGAAGCGAAATCGCTCGAATCAAAATGACCGAAAGATAATATAGTCAGCTAGTTTCCAAACACTCGAAATGTCTGAGAAAGTTTACGAGGCATACTTAGTTCCTTGGGGTGAATTGTTTACATTGGGCAAGAGTCAGTACTTTTTATGAACCAAAAAGCATTAATTCTCAGAAAAATGGCACCTCGTTTTTTCAGCGCAGAGAGCGTGACATTCTAGATGGAATAATTCACACGAGGTGACCATTTTCATGTGCAATTGGAGTGCATTTATTCGCTCCCTCGTTAATAGTAATGGCCATCGCCTAAATCAACTCCTTATCTCCGCATCATCTCAAAGTATTATCGCATGCGTTTGCCAAGAAGTCATGCGAGTACTTCGTTTATTTGTAGTGAAACGGGGTTTTAAATTACGCCGTAGAACACTATTTACAAGGAAACCAAAATAACATTGATGCCGATCTAAAAAACCCTGCCCTTCAAAAAGCAAATAGAGCGTCGCTTTTCAAGAAAGAATAAGCACTGCTGTAAAATCAATTAATGGAATATTTTCAGCGGAATAAATTATTTCGACGTTAAGGTATTTCGTAGAACTATAATCATTATCTCAAAATCTAAGAAATCTCAAGAAAAGTGCAAAATACCTAAAGGTTCTTTCAAGACAAATTGTAGAATGACAAACAAAGGCATTGCAGCATTCATTATTTATGGATGAATATTTCATAAGTATTACATTCCAAGTTCCATTCCAATTTCATAAGTATTACATTCCAAGCATAACAAATCACTTGAAGTTTATCAGGGAAACATTTTTCCAATCAAAATATAAAGTACGAGTACTCTTGGAAAAGTTTTCTACGTCATAGCCGTGTGACCATTTTTTCATTTAAATAGTTTCATTTCCACATCAATTCAACTATTAATGAAAAAATAAGTTTGAAGGATTTAAGGAAAGGTGAATTTCTTTGCATGATGGAGTCATGCAACTAATCCCACAGGAATAACAAGTGTGAAAAATAGAGACATCTGGGACTCGAACCCAGGTCTCCTTTCCTGGCATGTATTCTAACCACTGAACTACCATGCCGCGTCTCTACCTCACTGTTTAGGGAATGCTTTGTGAGCAAGGCTGGCAGCCTCCAACTTAGTGGCACGAACTGCCGCCTGAGGTCCTCACTGAGGCAGCCAACTCTTTCGTTTGCAAAGCGATCTTGTCAACCAATAAGTTTTCCTCATCGTGACCCTCCATCCGACATTTTCTGCCATCGCTCGAGATAATTAAATACGAAAGAATTTCGTAATCGAAGGGACATCATATTTATTTACGAAGGTATTTTTCGGTGCAGTCCTTACATTTATCAAAGTATCTATCTATCTATTGAATTAATAAAAACAGATTCAAAGTTGAAATGTTAAGGGTAGGAGTGAAATATGACCAACTCCGAGGCAATCGGGGACAATATTATACACTTGCTAAAATTACTGAAAGCAATTATGCACGCCATTGAGTGGTGAATCCATCTTCGTCTGTAACCCTTCATTGCGCTTTCCCCAGCAAATGCATCGGCGGTGCATTTCATGCCAAGAGCAATTAATACGTAAACCGCAGGACTGCATTCAGCCCTAGATGAAGATGGGAGAGGGAGACGTGGACCAAATTCGATTTTAATTCGATTTCGATGCACGGGCGCATTAATCGGACCGTATCATAAGGTTGAGGTACTATTAATACAACGAGAACTTCCTACTATCAATAGACTCTGGCAAGACTTAGTGCTAGGAAGTCATAACGAACTGACAAAAATAAAAACAAATGCTGATAACGCGCCGCGTCGAACCTAGGTCGCTTAATAAATCTTCATGAGGTACGGGTAAACGTTTTATTTTCATTTTTGTCAGTTCGAGAACTTCCTAAACTGACATTAATTGATTAAAAACGCTTAAAAAAAGAGTCCCATGCAGTGTCATTTATTCCTCACCGAAATATTCCAAAAGATAAATAGGAATGCATCTCTCAGTCAATCGTTCCATTCTCTCTGATGTGAAATGGCATGTAAACGCTGAGAAATTGAAATTAAAGAAGAAAATTTATGTAAAAATTAACCTTTTCCAAACAATTAGTAGCTCATTCCCTTTATTTGTCGCCAGTTGAAGTCGAATAAATCCGGAGGTATTTGTATCTCACTATTCGAATGAATTTTAAATATGCAATTATTTAATTGAAACGAGAAATTTCGTAACATACCTGATAATTTCGGTGTTAACTTATTCGTTCTTCATACAAACAGAGCTAGTTTATTTAGAAATATGCCCCATCAATTCTCCTCACCGCTTGACTAAAAAATATGCCGCGATATTTCGTGTGTTCTTGGCATATAATTTTATAGTCAAATTTATTTCAGCAATTCTAATTTTGAAACTTTTTTCGTAAAATTTCCTTTCTAATCATTTAAAATATTTTTAAAAGTTATACCAAATCCAATCATAAGCTCCTTTATGAGATATTCAGCAGACTACATTCGGAAGAGACAGCCATCTTGCTGAAAACCACTCCCACCAGTCCTTTTCTAACAAAAATTCGAAATGAAAGGGACAAATATCAGCAAAAATGTTATCTCCGATCGCAGAGGCGAGTGCAAGTCAACCGATTGGCAACTACATCTGCTGATTTCCCACTGGCGAATTTGATAGAGTGGGAATAAGTCACGTGGGGAGGAAGTAAGCGATCGGATATCACGACGAACAGGTTCGGAGAGGGAAACCTCTGAAATGACATCTGTGAATTGAAAAATCAAAAGAAAACAAAAGGAGATCTATTTTGCAATATTTCTTGTCTAAAACTAACCACAATGCGAATCGGTCGCCTCATGCTTAGGTCCATCAAATTCTTCGCCAATGCATTCATTATTATTTCTTTAACGGGAGGGGAGCACCAAATTGTATCCCTAACAATAATTTGGACTGTCACAGACACAAATGACGACCACTAACACGCATCCCGGAAAACCCCGGTTAGCCGGGAGTTGAACCTGGGACATCAGTGTTAAAGAGCGCACGAATAATTTCGTCACCGAGATTGAGTCATTTGAGTAGTCGTATAAAAACAAGTTACAACAAAGTTTAGCATGTTTTATCCTTCGTTTAATCGTGCAATACAAATTATTTTGTTTTTAACGGCTCAGTATTTTATAACAGGTAGAACGAAAAATACACATTACTTTTAAAATCGATTGCTCTCCTTTAAACTATGTTCCTTTGTTTAAGGATTGAAGGCACACACGTTAAATGGGAAAACTGGTTAACCTTTTTCTTCAATTGTTTTGCCATAAGATTTCTACACCTGGATTCTACGAAAGTAGGATATCAAAAGATTAAAGATGTTTTTATGGAAAATTAAATTAAGTGGGGAATTTTAGAGCTCATGAGCCCATCATGAGGCGAGACTATCTATGAGTGTGGTTTACAGTTTCAACCATGTCAGACGAATAAAACACATATTCAGTGATTTATTAAAAGGGACTAAAATGTAACTTAAGCTTCAGCGAAACGCTCTAAGACAATGCCTAATTCTTCTTTTTTAGAACTTGTTACATAAGAAACACATGAGAATTATGGAGGCAAAAAACTCCTACGAACGAATATCAACTTTCTATTTAAAGAATTTCAAAATATTTCATTAGCATCATAATCTATGACATAAAAATGTTGATATTTAGATTGTTTTGCCGATATGTGGCTTGCAATGTGGATATAGAAACATTTGGAAGTTCTAAAGTCTAAATAGGAAAATAAAAAGTGTGGTGAGAGATTCCACAGCACAAATAGGAAATATTAAATATGAAATCAGCATGCTCTCTGAGATCTTAACCGGAAAATGATTAACCAATTGATAAAGACATAAGTTAAATCATTCATACACAACGTTCATCTAAATTACATAGTGGGCCCATGTGTGTTCGCCTTAAACTCAAGAACAAAAAGTCACCAAACTTTCAAAATGCGCTCATTATGAAAAGTCCATAATCCGCAGATAATAGGCTACTTTTTATTCTCCCAATGGTCCTCTATTCGATACCAGACAGTCGAGAGTTCCCATAAGAAATACACGTACATATAGTACGTACGTATTATTTTTACTTCTTTTGCAAAATTAAACTGGAAAGAATAGTCTCATGAAATCGTGACAAGAACCAAAACAAAGGAAATTCAATGAAGACCGTTATTTTGGTCGGAGAATATTGCTTTGCATTCGGAGTTGCGAGAATTTCTACGATATACACGAAAATGTCGTGATACTATACAACCGGTCCCCCTGACGCCCAATACAAGCCGATTGCTGAATCCGAGCTCATGCAATTCCCCATAAGAATACACGGGGAATGTAGAGACACTTAAAGGTAAGTGTAATAATTATTGATACACTACATGTAGCGAGGTCACATTTACGAGCAATTAGGAGTGCTTCTCAATCATCTTGATTTTGCAAATTAAAAAGGAAGACAGTTATTTTTAGGACCTAAAGAAAAGTAATTGAATATAGATTTTTATCTTTGACGTGGATTATTAACTTCGTGAATTGCGGGAACATCGTTAAATTCGCCGAAAATTTCTAAAATTTTGCAGTTGCAAACAACTTCGACGGCCCATGCGGTTGTTGAATTCCCATTTATCCCTTAAGAATATATTGAGAATTTTGCTGTTGTATGTCCAGTAAATATTATCAAAAGTTCTCATCTAATTTATTACTATAAATTGGGGTGTATAAATTTGGTATTCTTGGGCGTCGATTAAGTCGCATTTACTAGATCGATTAGATTATCTTCGGTTCAAATAATTCTCTAAATCTTACTTCTATGTTCCCCGTTGAGAACTAACGGGAAATTCATCTGGAGATGATTTAAAGAAAGAATGTCTCCGTATAGGATTTAGAGCTAGGTTTTCTAGTTTAGAGGTTTATGGGAGGTTAATCAACCCGGTAAAGTACTATACGTATCACTTAGCGGTTATTTGGTTCACAGTGCAAAGCAGTAATCTGGAAGGAGGGTTATCAAATAAGGCTACTCTTTTGCATTCATCTGAGAGCTGATAGTTTTCCAGCGAAAGCCAAAGGGCAAAGCCGTTCGGATGGAAGTGACGCCTGCAGCGGAGCGTGAAATGACTGAGGGTGTAAATCCTCCTCACTGCCATCTGTCGGTGGCGACGTTTACTATTTGCTGCTATTCTTTGGTAACTTGGTTACTGAAAAATAGCAGCCAAATGGAGGACAGGATCTTGGAGGGGAAGGCATTACGGCCGTTTCCCAAGAAGTAATCTTTTCACAAATAACTATCGAGTAAATGTCGTTAAAATTGTCGTCTTAATTACCTCAATGAAAATTAAACCATGTGAATTGGACAAAGTGTAATATACCATAACATATGTTTCACATATATGAATTTCACATATATGTGTAATGAAATATAGAAATGTAGAGGGTATTTTGTAATTTATTGAACTAAAGTGGTGAAATAAAACATATTTTTACATATTCACTCTCGCATTTCAATTTCATTTGTGGATAGAAACTGACCGCAGATTAAATCTCGTCGACATCTAAGCAATAAGGGTGTAAAGGCGTTAATAAGTACTCCTCAATGAATTTACTGTCACACTTTCTGCTAACTTAAGTGGCGCAAGCATTCAAATGATTCGACTTCGGAACCCAAGCAAAGGCGATTTGTTAATACGAATGTACTAAATAAATGTAAAAATACTTTCTCTTTGATTTGTATTGTAACTACTAAATTTGAAAAGGAAATATTTAAACATTTGAATTGGAAAGTGAAGAAAATACCGATATTAATGACGGAAAGGTAGCTAATTGCAGAATAGTGTGTACTCATAGGCTCCTTCCAGGCGTTTAGAGCAAATAAATACGTAACATAATAGTAAAATTGATTGGTCCGTCCATTAGCAACAATCATCAAAAAAATTCCCATTACAAATCAGTTTCTCGGAGATGAGGTCCTTCCCATGCGAAAGAGGGGAAACGAAAAGGGAATCCAATTTGGGGAATCGAAAAGAAACTCAATCAATAGAATGACTAAAGTTGGCCTCGTCTGTTACACATTTCCTTTTTTGCGACAAATTTTAGGTCAGATATTTATGAAGAATTTCGCCTTTCAAATTCACTCTAACAATTAACCCATCATAAACACGAACTTGCAAGTCCGAGCTGAGATGCGATCTCGGGACCATCGAGTCGTCACGAAAACTGCAATGAAATCGATTCATCAAAATAATAATAATAAAAACCTGCTATAACCACTGATTCGACGAAACTGCCGCTAGGTGGCAGTCCAAACATTTGTCAACACATCTTGGTTACGGATTTTTCGGTGTTGATGCAAGAACAGAGACTGCGGCACAGAAAATCCAAACAGATAAAAATTTTTCATTTATTAAGAATAGATAATCATTATAGTTGTATTATTTTGGTCTCTCAAAATCAATTTACAGATTGTACTCTTTGGATCAAACAATACGAGTATTGTTAAAAGTGCTTCGACAGCTAATGACCTTTTGCACGAAGGGTCTCACCGGGAATCGAACCCGGGACCGCTTTCACCAAAGTCGTTGCTCCCTTTGCTTTATGGAAGCCCTCAAAGAATACGAGAATACGTATAATGTTAAAATAGCTGAGGTGTCCGTCGATTCTCAACAGGTAAAATAGAGAGAGAATTAAATATAACAATCACATTTGTATAAAGGAGAAAATAACGTCACTCATCTCAAATTAGTTCAATAGGACAGTTTAACGAAAACAAAAATTTCAATGAAAAACCCCAATATCTTATCAAAGTTCTTATAATTTGAACCCGAAATCTACGATCGACCTGAAGAATATGTTTCTATAAAATTTCTTTCTTACGAAAATTGTCCCAAATTCGAACGATGATTCTTTTTTCTATAGAAATAAGAGCCCAAAAATTATAAAAATCAAGTTTACATGTGTATCGTATGGGAACGCATTGACTCGCATGGGATCGAACCTGAGACCAATAAAATAAAGACACGGAAAGAAATCTGCGTGTTGTCGATTTTTAAAAACGTGCAAGTATACGTGCTTTACAACTACTGGTTCTCTAGTTTTAGGCGAACATTCACCATTACAAACCCACACTCAGAATAGCTGAACTGCCCTTTGAGAAACAGCAGGAAGTAAAAATTGATAAATACCATACTAATCGGGACTCTCAGGAAAACAATAGAAAACCAATGTAAAAAATGACATGAAATTTCCTTATTATTATTTACTCCACATTATACTTTGATACGTGACGGAAATCGATTAGGGAAGGAGAGTCATAGTTCATTCACCCCCTGGCATTCGCATAAAGGCGGCTTGCGGGGTACGTTTTGGACTTTGCGTCGCCCATAATAACCGAATCTACTACTCTTTTGAAAATCGTTTCAATGTACAGATACGGCTTCCATTAGAGCTTTATTATATGTAGAGATGTTCTTTAAAGCTGCGATACTTTTGATAGGAAATTGGTAATTTCTATGGATTTCGTCTCCGATGAAATAATATTTATTCAATGGGAATTAATTACAGACTGCCGCTGTTCACGATGCCGTAGGGAGAGTACCGAAGAGTGTCGCTCTGTGAAGGAATGGAATATCCATCTACGTCTATATTAATCCCCAGCATTGGCGTGTACACATCAAGCGTTCGAATTACCTCTTTAGCTTATTGTTATCGAGTATCGTTTGCGGAAAGAATGAGTCCCTAAAACGACTTGTCCTCGCGTCTATTTCTCTTATTTTACGCTCACTGTCGGATCGGCCGAAGTAGTAGGGGGGTCGCATTATACCATTTACCTCTATCGCAAATGTATTTACTTTCTCTGTATTTACCAAGCAATCGCAGCCTAATCACCTTTCTTTCAAGGATTCCAAGCTGCGTCTCAGAGAATTTGCGTGACATTTGCTTTTCTTTCGCAGCACGTAACACAAATCATACCGCATGGGCTGCACTTTCTCGATTTCGAGAGCATTCGTTTCATCCGCTGGGTCCCATATACACGCCGCATATTCCAGATGGGGCCCAACTAAGGTGAAATAACATCGCTATATAACCATTTCATCGCATCTACCTACAATGCGCTTTATATAATATTTCGACTCAGGCGTTATCATTTCCTCAATCACTTGCGAAAGGAAATTGGATTTGTTAATTTAAACCACTATATATGCTTTTCATAGAGGAAAAAACTATGTGAATTTGTTTTTGAAAACTGAGGCTGAATACGGCTAAAAGACATGCTTGGGAAGACAGGAAATGAGGAAGAAGCTTTGAAATCTGATCATCGATTGAATGCATAAAAGTGAAATGGAGTTTTGTAGGGTTTTGAACCCTATTAACGGTCTGTCAAAGAACAAAATAGATAAATCTTTTCCTAAAAATAAATGAATCTATTAATTCGGCCTTGCCTTTGTAATATTTCTCCAATATAAAGAGAATTATAGGGAAAAGAACACTTCTACCGTTAAAAGATTGATTTTATTCCACGACCACGACCTTTTATACCCGATGATGACCTAAAGGGTCAAAACTAAGAATGACTTCATTTTCTGTAAGTACCCTCCATACAGAGGGAGATGACATTGAAAGGGAAAGCATGCACCTTTGAAGTAGGAAAATGTTTCAGTAACTTGAGAAGGCAAACATGAAATATAAATATCTTTATGCTCTCAGAGAATCCCAAATACATTTTCTGCTTGCATTCATACACAATGAATTCAAAGACAGTGAATGTGCTGACCAAAACAAACAGAGGAGAGCCGCCATCAGAATGATAAAGCCGCACAACGTAGCAACAAAACCTTCACATTGGCAACAATGCTCCTGATGACCCCCTTTCAGATGGTACCTGGATACGCTACTGGACACTCTTTATACTGACACAATCACTAGTTTAAATGGTTTCTGCGCGTGAGAGTGACGGCGAGAAGTTGACCCGTTCGGTTTAATCCGATAAGAAGGAGAGATACGACCCATAAATATTCGAGATTTGTTTTAGGGAGAGATTGAAAGCGGCCATAGCGTCCAGTGGAGGCGGCGCTCTTTCATATTCGAAAGGGTCGGAAGAAAAGGCGATCTGCCAATTAAGGCGCAGTTCCCCGCAGTGAGTCCATTTCGGACACGATTCCCTCTGCAGTGTAAGTGAAAGATGTACTGCGAAGATAGCGAAAGGGTGAGGGCGCTCATAGAGAGCGATAAACATCAGGAGGTCAGCCTCTCATTGGATTTCCTTTTTACCCTTTCCGCAATAACTTCACACCCCGAGAGATGACGGAAGATTGAAGTGTGTCCGTCACTTCCTGCTGGAATCTCCGTCCCGTCGTAAACTTCACCTGACCGGGACACGCAAGGGTGCCCGTCTGCAGTTAACACGTGTTATGGCGGACACCCCCTGAGGACACCAATCGCCAACCCTTTGGCGGTAGCGTCATCCGGGAGGGGGTCAAACATTTCATCATCAAAGTCCCTCTGGAACATAGGGCGGTCGAATTTTATTTATTTGCTCTGCCGAACATTTGTGCTTCGGCCGTTTTATGGTAAAAGATGTAGTTGAAGGGACGTAATAAGACGTCGTGGACGCATTTCACTCTTTACGACGTGGAAATGAAGCCGTCCGACGCAAACTGAAGACGTCGATGAATGACCAATTCTGAGGGCAGCTGTGTTTGCATTGCGAGGACTTCTGATTCGGTTCTAAAAAAATCGACCTTTTCTTCGGCGAAAATCTTCTGCGTGGACCGCAGTCCGTGTGATCGCAAGTAAATATTATTTTGTAGTCAAGAATAGAAGAGGTGTGAGGCGGACACTTTAATATAATCGGCAAAACTTTGAAGAACTAACAACTTTCAATTCGACTGGAGCTTAGTCAAGCGTCAATATAAAAACAATATAAACAATTCAACAACGTTAACAAAGCTATGGTATAAAAAGGAAACAATAAACGATGCACAATGCAGTCAACAATGTAAATAAATGTGTCACATAATCTCGCTACGCTTGCAACTAGGGTTTCAAGTCTTATCTGGTGATAAGAGTACAAAAGAAAATGCGAAAAGAACGATACTTTCCTTCGACATCGTCAGCTCGACTATTCTTTATCGGCATTACATTTTGGAGTGAAAGTTTGTAGTTCTTTTTTTTCCCTCCATCTTTCGATTGCACGGAATCGAAATCGCAATTCCGTGAAAATCGACAGCGTACATACATCAGTTGTATAATAGGATATCCAGTGCAATGGAGATCATTGCGTGTCGCAGATTATTCTACTGTTGTATGTACGTCTCCAACAGTATACAGTGAACTTAATCAATGAAATTCTTAATTGGAGTTGAATTATAGAGCTCAGGGCATTCATCGGTAACAAGTCACCATCAGAAAGATTCCGAAAAGTTTAATAGTCCCGTTTTCGAACTTTCGATCACTCAACTGTGTTCTTTTGTTTTGTTGCCTTATTTATTTACCGAAGAATCAATCATCTATGGATTAATAGAGACGATCATAGAGTCTTAATGCCTTTGCAACCTCTTTAAAAGGCCTATCATCGAAATATCTAAAATGTTCGTTACGAATGAAAGAACGCGAATTACCAATACTTCTTTGATTCTCACTGACAAATCTCTACTCGTAAAAAACAGCTCAAACAAAAATTTGTTCCCCGAAGAAATTCCGAACGTGAAAGGTCTATCAAGCACGTGGAGGAAGAAAATTAAATGCCTGCGGTAAATTCCCAAGAGATTTCCAGGACTAAATTTGTCGGCGGAAAAGAAGCGAGAATACGACAAACAAAAGGAGAAGGTGAAGGGAAGCAGAATAATAAGTCGTTGCCGCCGAAGACACCTAATTTCTCGCCGTTCTTCATCTGACGAAAAGTAAATGAAGAAATCCCTGTTTGATAAGAAAGGCGTCTGGGCCCCCTTTGAAGGCAGCTAATTACACGGTCGGGGTGAAAAACGCGAAGACACGACAAGGGCTTCAAGAGAAGCAAATTGGGGAAGCGAATTAAGGGATGGCAGGTGGAGAGGACACCGCCAAGGAATCGAATGCAAATGATCTGAACACACACTCGAGTGCAAGTTCCGCCGAAAACCGCATTGGAGCCACTTCATTACGGAGACACCGCGGCTAACGAAGTCGTTTCGGAATCACATTTGATTTCCGAAATCTTCGTTAGCTGAAACGTGATGTTATCAGGAGTCTTTTTTCCTCGCTGTTTATAACATAAACAACCCATATGGATTGGTGAGTGTCACCTACGTGATGTGGTCAGATCATTTCATTGCCACACATACACAGTCCAGAAAACAGCGGAAAAATCTACCTTAGCTGAAAAATTCTTAGACGAGGTCGTTAGACGAGGTATCACTGTATACTCTTTCTTCGACGGTTTATGAATGGCAGTTCCGTAAGTTCATAGACATTCAGAAGAAAAACTTCTGTTTCGCCAAGGATGCTGTGGAATTTAGGAAGCTTTTACGAATCTTAAAGGAAAGGTTTGTAAGGTTTTGTTACCACCAGAGTTAACAACTTTTCTTTCGACTACAGTCCATTCCCATTTAAGGTTGAATTATTCCTAATGAATGGATTAAACCTTACAATTAGATGCCACTTTTGATGGATCCGCCGTAGTACACAGAGTCCCATCATAGCCTAAGAAATTGAAGGAGAGATCGTTCTGTCATGGAAGCTTAGAGGACAGAGCTCCCGCCCGGAAAGTGGGAGACCCGGGTTCGATTCCCGGCTGCAGCAGGGAATTTTTCTCTGTCAATTTCTTCACCTAAATTCAAGCAGGTGAATCATGCGTTTCTTATCGCTTATCTAATCCTTAAATGCACATTTATAATTCTGTTCGCAATATCAAATAAAAAAGGCAAAATGTTACAACATGGTAAAAGAAATTAATTTCGATGATTATCCTGGAACCCCCCCAAAGGGAGCAACTTCCTGAAAAGAGCAGCGATAACAAAACAGCAGCCCACACGAAAACAACGTGATTGGAGATGTACTCGTTAGCAAGATGGGCGTAACATCAAATTCAGAAAAATATTCCGTGAACATCCCTTCCCCGGGGTGCTCGCTGTTGAAAAAACACAGCTTAATTAAAAACTCCCGTGTTTTGTTCGTGACACGACCAACCAAAATCCAGTCGATTATTTTACAATACTTTTAAGAGAAAAAAGGAAACAGAGTGATACAAACCAGGAGCTTTGTGGTGCTTCACCGGCATTGATAGTGTTGAACGTAGAAAATGATTTTGGTGAATGAGAAAATATGAATATTGCATATTATACCCAACCACATGGACCTTCACTTCGTACAGTTGAACGTATCACCTCGCAGAAGATAAAAACTTGGCGTTGAAATGTGGAAATCCTCATACTTTGTTTTTAATTTCAATAAGGGTTGTTCAAATTTTTTTTTTGTTTTAGCGTTTTGTAAACACCTCTCATAAAAGTTTATGTAAAATTGTGTTAAACTCCGCAAACTGCGCTTAACATTCACAATGTGCACAAATCAATTATTTTCAGGTTTCACGTTAGGGAACACCGAGCAATTACACGAAAATGTATCGTATCCTCGTTAGAAAATGCTTCATAAACACAGAACGGCCATAAAATCGAGATTCTTCTATGACGTAATTCATAGACAAGTTATCGAAATGCACCACTGAACGCAGATGACATTAATTTAAGAATAAACGCCAAAATTAGAGATTACGAATGCTTAATTTTTGATGTGAGAATGAATACGAAGCTACTTAAGCTTTAAGTTCAGACTTCGACGAAAATGCTCACGAAATGAAGTAATTTGTGCCGGTCTAACGTTTATAATATAGAAGACGATTTTGATGAAATTGATAAAATGTAATTTGGTACACATTGGGACAACACAGTACTCATGATAACGGAAAGAATGAAGTAGAAGGCCTAGATTAATAGAGGCTCTAAAAGTTAGTAATTATGAGGGTCTAAAGCGATAGGTTTAGACGGGACAGCTCCAAAAAAATATCCATCTTCGGATTGATAACTATTGTATTGTGAGGAATAATGGTTAAATCTATTATTTGTTAATTTCAATTTTTTTGATATTAATAGAGGATATTTTATACCTAATATGATTCAATAAATGAAGATAAAACAAGGATAAATGGATGTGAAAAAATAGCGACATGGCTGGGACTCAAACCCAGATCCCCCACTTTCGGGGCACCAAATTCAGTCCATAAAGTGAGAGACCTGGGTTCGAGTCCCTATTCCTGCTCGAATCGCTATTACTCACTCCTGTTTATCCTTTGGTTTTAAGGCGCACAACACAATGTGCAAAGATGACCCCTTATCCTTTCCCTTAAGCTCAAATGAACAAATCGCAACAGATACAGAACAGAACGTTTCTAAGTTATCAATATTTATGGACTCATGGATTCGTAACATTTTTCGGTATTCAAACATTGACTTCTGAACCCAGAGATGGAAACTGATTCTCACTCGGTAACTGCCCAAAGCCACTGAAGAAGAACCAAGAGGAAGACATAATGATGTCTTAATTAAATGATGCCTTATAAGCCGCACAACCGATCATTATGTTAACATAATACCAAATTGAATCAAAGGCATCGCTCCTTCAACAAATGTGGAGGACGTGTTGGAACTTTCTTATTGAGAACTTCAGTCTGTGGTGAGGAAGAGGACTGATCCAATTAATTGCGGCAAGAGGGGAGGATTAGTGGGGAGACAAGATGAGTTAGGGGGAGTTCGGTGGAGAATGGATCCTAGGGCAGAAGAGGCAGAAAGGAAGAGAATTTTATTGGACGTAAGAGCGAAGGTAAGGAAAGACTGTGATTTATAATCGAAAGAGTGGAAGACGGATTGCGCGCCGTTGTAAGGGGAAGTTCGGTATTGAGAACGAATGATGCACGGTTTTCTGGAGAAGAATTAATTGGAATATGTAAGGAATGCAACACTATTCAAGGAAGCAATAAATAAATATTTCTTATAATATTTCGTATAGATAATTTTTCACCTAAGTAAATATTCAGGTTTTTTGTTGCTGATTTTGTTACTTCATGGATTTTCTCAATCTCTTCCATATACTTGGCTATTTTGAACTCGCTCTAAAATTTACCACTGTTTATGAATATACTGAATAAATAAATTTCTATTCTTATTTATTAAAATGTATACTTGTCTTTAAGAACTTATTTTAAAATACGGATGGATCTGTGTGCTCCTAGTAAATTAATTTTAATTTACGTAAATTATAAAATGGAATTTAAGCGTTCAATACAAAAATAAAATTCTTGTGTAGGCAAATGCAAAATTCTTCGCCTGAAATTATTATTGATAATAAATTTTTATGCACTTTATCGATTTAATCATTGATAGTTTTGGATTTTTTATACAATAATATAATATACGAAATAACGTCAAGTAAAGCAGAACGTCAGTGGTTAATCTCAAAGATGATAAAAAAGTTAAAAAAGGAGCACATATTACTATATTTCAGTCAGTTGTAAAAATAGGTTTTCAATTCGTCGTAAAATAAATATTTCTTAAGTCTATATTTATCGCAATCCGGAAGGAAGATATTGTTGGGAGTGAAGAGGAAATGCACGTCTTCCCTTGCGAGTGTGGAGATCTGCAGAAGCCATCAGTCAATTGTTTAAATGCTCATTTGAAGAGGAAAGGAGATCGAAGGGCGGAAAAAAGGAATTCTGGGAAGGAAAAAGCGACGAGGAGTTGAGGGAGAGAAAGGAATGCAGAAAGGGGAAGGAGATGATGGATTGTGTGGGAGGAGCGCAATTAAGAAGAGGCGTATGTTTGGGGAGATAAATATAACAGCCAATGGATACGACAAAAAGCGGAGAAAGGGAAAAAACTTATTAGCATCAAACGAAGGGCCATAACAAAAGGACACAAACAAAACCCAAGTTGCTGAAGATGGATTCTCATCATCGGTACAACTTACATTCAATACTGCGTCAAGTTCTTCTCGCCCGCACGGAAGATGAAAACCGCACTTTAAATATTCGAATTTCAACTATTATTCGTGATTTTATT
The DNA here is from genome assembly GCA_000376725.2 of Ladona fulva. Lineage (NCBI taxonomy): Eukaryota > Metazoa > Arthropoda > Insecta > Odonata > Libellulidae > Ladona > Ladona fulva. Next base: position 490,746 of record KZ308199.1, on the reverse strand, counting down.
AGTCAGATCGTGGAATTACTCATAAAGGCGACCTGGCATGAGGCAATATTCGCTGAAACGCAAATAACACATAGGAATTGATTCCTTCGTAAGCCCTCGTTACTGATTGGAAAGCGATGGAGTATATCCTTATATTATTGCTCGAAAGAATATCAAATGCAGATCAAGCTGCAGTTACAAGTACAAAAGAAATTTTCAAAGAAAACGTTAAACCGAGAGAGACAGTCGCTTTCAAAGAAAAATAATGCACCAACATGTGGAAGAGGGATATGGGAAGGAGATTTGGAAAACCCAAGAAATAAATAAGTCAAGAAATAAATAATTCCACTTTCCGGCGGATGCTCTAACGATTGAACTAAAAAGTTACCTCGGCCCAATAAGTCCACTCAAAATGGGGATAAAGACACTTCTGCAGAGTGCCAGCTCTAAGTCTATAAATCTATGCTCGTGTACCAGTCGTGGTCATATTTTTCACTTCCTTATATGCTTGAGATGGACTATTAAAAGTAAATAAAAATATATAAATATATGGAACAAATAGTCAAATAATGAAAATGGTTGAAAAGAAGGATGAAGTCCGACTAAAGGCTGATTGAGTACGGTAATGAGACTGGAAGAGAGGGATTTTCCGTCGCTTAAAGAAGGAATATTATATGAAAAGAGACTCGGATGTGCCCACAGCAATACCTTCAAGATAAGGTATTGCTGTGGGCATACAAGGGTAATTAGATAATTGTCAGTACAAGAGAAAAATGGCGTCCTTAATCCTGTAGAGAAGAGAGTGGCTGATGTTTTTAAATGAAGCAACGAACAATAAAAAAAGAAACAAGGTAAACAACCTACAACTTGCGTAACGTAATGCGATGAATTTTCGCGAATCATTGCAACGATGAGCGCATGATATAGCCAATTAATTGCAGCGCACGCGACGGCAGGAAAGAGATGAAGAAGAGATGGAGCGAACAGTGGAAGCACTCAGGCAGATTACAGATCCCTAAAGGGGTTCAGTTGGGGGGGAAAGCGGAGGTTCGCCTCAAAAAGCGCTAACGAAGAGAACTTTCAACTCAAGAGAAAGCAATCGGTGAGCGGCACTATTTCCGCTCCACGAGCAGTCTTTTAAATGGACTACGTAATGTGGGCTACAAATCAATCCAAGAGGGGTATTTATACAGAATAAGACAATGGCAGTGTAACTTCAAATATGGAACGGTGAATTAAGAATTAAAAGATAATGTGCAGTTGGAATATGTATCTTAGGATGGAATTTCGAATTTGTTATGACGTGTTTGTATTTGCATCAAAGTGCCTTTTGATGAGCCTATTATTGGCTCAGGAGGGCCTAAAAGTATGTAAAAATGCGTTTATTTCAATGCTTTTCAGAAAGATTTCGGGTGTATTTCAGCAAAATCTCAAGCATCACGAATCTAAATTACATACTTTTTAGGTTGTTAAATACATATTAAAACTATGTGTACGTAAACAAATGAATGTATCTTTACCGAGTGATTCATTTGTTTATACATCGAATATGAGTTTTATTCGTGATTAATTAATGAGATTTAATTAAACCATTTCGAACTATTTTAAATCTTCGAATTTTTGTATCATTAGTCTATTTCATCCAACTTTGCAATCTCTCGACATCCAATTTTACGACTTATGTAAAATGCAATTTCGGAAATAATAACGATGTTGATGATTATAATGAATTGAAAACTTACAGCTTTCATACAATCACGAAGGTAACAATAAATGGAAATGGTTACAATTTATTTTTGATAGAAAATTTGCTTATAAATATTTGGTCGTTAAAGAAACGAAGATCAAGTGGCAATGAAAGAGATCGCAATTGAAGGCAACTCAAGTAGAGAAACAAATTCTCGAAACGTGAAACGTATTATCTAGCTTGAAGTTCAAACGAAAATGTTTAGTCTCTTTAATAGAAGCAGTTAAGTAAGAGAGCTTTTTATAAAAAGTAGATGAATATATTTATGACACTTTCAGAGCCGCTCCCAGCCTATTTGTCGCCCGGGTGTAAACGTGATTTGCCGCCCCTTAAAATGAAATACCAAAACCATACATTTCTGATTCACTGGTCAAAATTATTTCGAAAAACTTTGAAAAACCACTGATTTATGACTTCGTTTCCCAACTTATATTGGTCACAAAACATCAGTAACGATTAATTACGCATATTCCGTATCTTGAGAGTGAATTTTCATTATGAGTTAATAGTTCACATTGCTTTTAAATATGTGAGCAGCAACAGTGCGTCAATAAAACCCGCAAAGCTATTTGCAAATTAGTAAAGACTTCGATCAAATCTCTGGAAAATATATATTCCAAAACCTGAAGAGGATTTATTCTTGTTACCAAAAAATCTTTTATTGATTCCAATTCTTCGATTAAATCCACTTAACAAATATTCCTTTCTCGTCCTGAGTTATCCATGATTACTTCCTCTATACTTTTGCCAATCTTTAATTTCACGGCATAATTTTTCCCAGATAAGACGTGTGTATCACCCAGAAAAAAAAATAAAGTTGTAATAATAATAATGGTTGGCTACGCTTCTGTTGCCGCCATTTAGATGCCGCAGCCCGGGCGCAATGCACCCGCTGCACCCATAGGACGGCGCGGACACGTTGATAATAAGTTACATCTTCATACCCGAGAGGGCATCATTTAGGCTAGACTGCAAAAGATCGTTAGTTAAATGGCCGAACAACGTAGAGGACACCAAAAATGCACGTTGGCTCGTAGAGAATGGTATTTTTAGTAGTGCCAGAGCTAAGTGAAGGCGTAGAAAGGTTAGCGATATAAAGTATATCAATATTTTTCACTTGAAAATGAGGGTTTTCCGTTGTCACGGTCAAATCATCGAAAATCCCTCAGCTGGTTTTCGGGTTACGTTGAAGTCTTCAATGCAATGAAGAAGTCGCAGGTGGAATTAATTAATGATGGGGACCAAAAGAAACCTCATTCCAAGTATCAGCCAAATCGAATCACTCACCAAAGAGCCGGAGGACCGACTGATGTCATCTGCGATGAGGAGGAGCTCCCGACCGACTTGCTGCCATGCAGACGGAGTACATCCCCAGGATCCTCGACGGGCTACTGCACCGCTCTGCTCGGCCTCTGGAATAAAATTATCTTTCAGAGATCCACAAAACTCCAAATATGCATCCTTACGTTGTAAGTATGTCAAGATTTTTAAACAAATTACTTCAAATNCATGCAGACGGAGTACATCCCCAGGATCCTCGACGGGCTACTGCACCGCTCTGCTCGGCCTCTGGAATAAAATTATCTTTCAGAGATCCACAAAACTCCAAATATGCATCCTTACGTTGTAAGTATGTCAAGATTTTTAAACAAATTACTTCAAATATTTTCTCTCAACAGATTGTCTCTATTTCCAAAGTTTCTACATTTAAATATAATTAAACGTCCTTAAATTTTTTCTTGTCATTATACTGCTGAATTAAAAAAATGTTTTAATCAGTTTTTTGAAATTTCCTTAATGCTTCTTAAGTAATTTTTCTATCAAAAGTTCTCACTTCCAATTTTTAAACGATTTTAATTTGCGGATGTTTTTGTTTAAAATGATGATTTCTTCGTGATTTGTACTGCTTTTTCTAATAAAATGTGAATTATTGGAATGTATACAGCTATTACTATCATTTCATGTAGTTTTTGCACTAACTTTAATTTTTGCAACAATAATGCTCAAGTGATCTCCATATTATACACTCTTTCCTTCAGATTTTTTAGCTTGTATTATCTGTAGCTTTGCGCTGGTTATTCACACCCCCTTCGTTGTGGCCATTTTCTTGGTGTGGATATTATTTCCTCAGATACTAAAGTTTTTTTACTTCTCATGTCTTCTTCTGTATATCTATTTACAAATTTATTGCTGTTTTAATTAATACCATTTACAACTGGTTAGATGGAAGAAGAGACTTTTTAGTCTCATTCTCGCCTTAATAAAGATCTAAGTTATTATTATCGAAACAAAGTCAAAGTCGGGGAAAATAACTAATAAATAAAGAAGCTGATGAACTTAAACTTTATGAAATTACANTTTTCCCTTCATAATAAAGTAGAGCCGGATGAATTCATTGCATTGAAAGGTGAAGCAAAATAGCTTTTCTACAGTTCGACCTTCACGTACACAATTATATTTATACTTATCAATCCAATTATTTGTTCCAAAAAAAAACTCGAAAGAAGTTAGGTTTTTCAATTTATTGTTGCCTTCGCACTTTAAGACGAAAGCAATAATCTCAGTTTGATTTGAGAAAAACTGATAATATGTTTATAGGGGAAACTAATCGCAAACAAAATATTTCTCTGCGAAAGTACAAACTTTCTTCTTGCGCTGCACTAAATTATTTGCGGAATTATGAAAATTGAGAACGTCCACATAGCGCAGCAAATGGCCAAGTATCACTAATCATACGTATCAGTATTAATCACTATGTGTCGCTACTACCACTAATGGATAGGTTGTAGTATTAGTCACGTCAACATATTTTGTCGTTCATTTAAGAGATATCGCGCTATTTGGGCTTCTATTCGAGTCGAACAAAGGCAGTTAGGAAACAAGAAGTCATTAGCCATTTTAAAGAATAATTAAACCGTATTTTCATTTCACGTTCACTCCAGAGATCACGCGACGAGAGTATTAAATCTGTTATTGTATGGCATCCCATTATACGCACGCATTAAATATGTCTCGAGAATGGAGGGATTTGAAACCTTATTACATCAATTAATCCCCACTAATTAACACCTAAGGGTATCTCCTTTGCTGACCCACTGAAGTGTGAGATCCGCGTAATGGAAGATCGTAAACAAGAGACCTCTTTCGGAAGAAATGAGAAATGGAATGGAAAGGGGCGAGGAGGGGATGAATAAGCAACTTGTTTAAGGCCCACGGAGGCGGCGCAGAAGAGTTTGCTTCCTTCCTCCGCCTGTAATCGAATCGCCGCGTTTTAAGCTGAACTGCACTTTTCGTCAACGATGGCGAGACGATGACGAGAGTAATATTTCCTCTATCTTGTTGTACTGATAAAACTGAATCTGGATTCTTAAGTATCGCACACCTCCTTTTCTATAAAAACCTTCTCAGTCTGAATAATTCCGCTACCACAAATTGTAGGTGAAATTTTTTTTAATGTATTCAAATAGCTATATTCTAATAATGCATATCAAAGTGTGGACGAATAATACTACTTTAATTCTCGTCGATTCTTTTGATAACTGCATTAATGCCTTTCAACAAACTTTAGACTCCCTTAAAATACTTACGACAGACCCTTGAAAACCTTGAAAAAAAAAAAGGGTTGCATCCGAGAACACCGTGTCAAGAAGAACGACATTACTGACTTAACTGTGCTAAAATAACATTGGCTAATAACGTCTCAGGTAATAAGAGAACAGACAGTGAATAATTCACACAAAAAGTAATTTCGAATGGGAAGGAAAGCAATTTGGAATTAGCGGCGACACAGCACACGTCCTTAATCGGAAACTTTCGACTGAAGGAAGCGGCGAAAGGGTTGCGCGACCTAATCCCCAAACTAAGGACGAAAATGAGGCGAGGGCGGGGAAGAAGGATGGGAGCTCGAATCAAGTAACTCCTGGTTCTTTTATTTTTACTCATTTTGTCCTCTATTTGCGCATAAGTTACTCCTTACACTTTGCCATTGTTTTATTGTGGGACTGTCTTTTTATACTCTAACGTCCGTGTTTGTCGCCTTGGTTTTATTTTTTGATATGATTTTTTCTTTGACTTGTGATATTTGTGGTTAGTGCCTTCTATCCCGTTACTACGACTGCTGTTCACTTTTCGGCCATCGCTTACTGATCGTTATTTGCTAAATACTTGATCACACTACCGATTGCTTCATATTTTTTTCCTGTTGGATTCCTTTTTATCCTTACACCTCGTCATGGATCTTTGGGGACTTTTCCACTTCCCTTCCTCAGCGGACTGCAATATATTTCGTAGTTTACGTTCTAGAATTATTAATATTGGTAGTGATATATTTTTCTTAGCGTTGTAAAGCTCACAGGTTGGTACCCAAGTTTATGGACGTTTTGCCTCATATACAGCCTGTCAACGGTCAGAAATGCATACATATTGCTAAGTTAAAGTGGCTCAACTTCAAGATAAAGTCATTATATAGTAAGATGAGTAATTTAGGTCATGGTGTATAATATACATCTGCAGATAACTAAGGAACTTTGCAATGTTGGCTTGTCTCTCTGGAAGGATTTCACTGGTAGAACGATTGTTTCGAATGACTTTTAATTCCGTAATATGAAAATTGTTCGTAAACTGAAACAAGATTTTGAGTCTGTGAAATCGTTCTAATTTGAAGGAAAGTAGGAGGGTGCCCTATTCTAACGCTTTAGGTGGTGATTCTTCCTCCTCTTTTGAAGTTGTCAAGAATCTATCCTCTGTCACCTTTTCTGAGGATGAACTTTGAAGTTTGCCTTCCCCCCCAACGTTAAACCCATTGAACAGGTCATTACTTGTTTTGCCCTCCATAATTACAATCATTTCAATACTTTAAACAAAGATCCAAGGATTGTTTCTCCATGAAAGCTGATAAGGGTGACACTGTGGTAATTATGGATAAAGAACAGTATTTCTTAAATTCACAGCTTTTGATTGACAATGGTCCTTATATTGTTTTGCCTAAGTCTCTACTTAATAAGCTTGTCCTTCAAGTTAGAGATACTCTCAAGAGGTGCACCAATTTGATTACTCCTGTTCTTAAATTTAAGCTGCTGGTCTCCAACCCTTCCATACCGAGGTTACACTGTTAGCCTAAAATCAAAAACAATAGTGCCATGCTTCAACCCAGTGCTTCAGCTTTGAATTCCGCCACTCACTTTATTGCTAAGTGGCTAAATTTTCAGTTTAAATCTGTCCTTCTGTGATCAACGTTCGATTTTAAATTGTTTTGATTTTATTAAATTTCCTTGATACTTTGAACAGTTTGTTTCCCTCGATTAAGTTTACCTTTGAGAGTGAACAGGATTATTCTTTGCCCTTCTTGGATCTGCTGGTTGTTAGGAATTTCAACAAGTTGAAGTTTGACATTCACAGAATATCAGTAATAACAGAAAGCCTACTTCCTCCAACAATTTTATTCCTAACTCCTCCTTTCACCCCCAGTCACATAAACATGCTGCATTCCAACACTTAGTTCACAAATTGATGAACCAGCCACTTAGCAATACTGGTTTTTATAAGGAGCTTCTTTTTATTAGGACACTGCTGCTATGTTGGGTTTTAATTCTTATCTTATCGACACTTTGGTCAGAAGACATAAGTACAAACGTCTAATCCACAATTCTTCTACTTCTGAAGCTTCCTCTTTTATATTTATTAAACTTCCTTATTTTCCGCCACTTACTAAAGGTTTACGGAAAATGTTTCAACATAGAAATATAAGAGTTTGCTATTTTAACGATTTTAATCTTAATAAATACTGGCATACTTGCACTGACTGTGGTCTTAAATACATTGGGAAANTTTTATTAAATCCTCTACACAAATATTCCTTTCTCGCCTTAACTTGTCTTTCTTCTAAATGTTTGCCAATATTTGATTTCACATCATAATCTTTCCTAGATAACTTGTGTGTAACACAGAAAAAAAACAAATAATGTTGCTGCAATAATAATAATGGTTGGCTGCGCTCCTCTTACCGCCCTTTAGATGCCGCCGCCCTGGTGCAACGCATCCCTTGGGACGGCGCGACTCTGATTGGTAAATTTATTATTTTGAGGTTCCTTTGATTTTAAAGGTATCAACTCAATAAATTTCATTTCAAGTTTGCTCCATTTCATTTTTATAGATACTTATCAATATATAATTGACATTTAGAGGAATTTCAATCAATTTTATTGAGGTCTATCTAGATTTTAATGGAATATTTATAGGATAAGTTATCGATAATCATGAACTCAGAGTATTCCTCTTCGATAAGTAATCTAAACCGCGCCCGACGGAAGCGTTTTATTTCCTATGCGAAACGGTGGGTGGCGCCACGCGGAAAACGGGTCTTTACAACACCTTTGTTATAAAGACGTGGAGTTAAGAGATTATAACCGCCGGAGTGATGTTTTAACGTTCGGATATTAAAGAGAGGAAAATGGACACTAAAAAAGAAAGACCTTTTGATGTATGCGCTGCGAAGGTCGTTAAAATACCGAAACAGAGGAAGTAACGATTCCGAACAGCCATCTCGGGGCGGAGATGAACTTTTAAAAGTAATGGAGAACATATTACATCCCCATGGCAACGGAGAGAGTCTTCGTAAAAGCATCTCTCGGTGTGCATAAATTAAAAGAGCGAAATATCTCTCCGAAGAGAAAATTGTAAATCTTTATGTTCGAAAGTTTCAAACTTTGAATGAACGACGCCGAAGAGGAGTTGTGAAATCCGATAAAACATAAATCGGAGTATGAGACGTAATTCTTTTAGAATCACGCGCGACTACGCCACCAAACAATCCCAGTTATCGTTGAGATCGATTAGAACTATTACAATGTCCGTGGACTTTGCGATGACTTCACAGCTCTTGTAGTAGCTGATGAATCCTCGTGAAAAATATTCCTCAAGAATCTGTTTATAATTAATAGATTATTATTAACAATTAAGAGGCAGAATTTCATAAAACGGATTGCTTGAATTGAACACATCACTGAAAGGTATTTCTACAATGCCTAAAAACGAATTTCATCGAGGGATTAAAATCTAGGAAAATATGTGCCATTATATTTCTAAAAGAGTTCGAGTATTCGACTATTGTTAATTTATGGTGTCTTTATGTTTCATTTAGGAACGTCGTTGGTTAGGAAGTTGCTAGAATAAATTCAAAATGGGAGATTTATTTATAGCTTTCAATCAAGGACCAGATATTCGAGGTCTAACTTTTCGGCTCTGTTTTCAGTTAAGCCTCATTTTTTAGCATATTTACACAATATCAATAATATACATAGAGGTGTGATAAAAAATATCGAAGAGAGGAAGGGATTACTACTTTTAATTTACCAGAAAGTCAACAAACTTAGCAAGTTTGTATACGAAAATTTCCTGAAATTTGCGTCACCTTCACCGATAATTGTTCATATAGTTTTCCATTAACAGATTTGCCGTGGATTTTTATTAATATCAGTGCGTTTAATTCGTGAGAATACATATGGAAGACAAAATATGCTAGTTAGATGAGATGGTCTCGGCCTTGACTTGGTGGTAAATCATTGTAAGCTATGAGAAAGAAACTTTAATATTAACAAACCACAATGTTACAAAAAACAAGACCGGTTTCGGTGCATGGCACCATCCTCAGGTGAGGATGGTGCCATGCCATCCTCCACCTACAAGAGTACGCTACAAGAAGATATTGCAGTCGGTCTCCAGTTATTACTTCCCTCAATGAGTTACGGATTGAATGTCCTAAACAAAGGATCCAGTAGTAATGATCTCGGAGTGCCAGTCGCTTTTCTTCTGGAATTTCATTACCAACTTTTTCCAAAAAACTCCGAGATTTCAACATTGCTAACTAACTTAATGTCCACACGATTTTTACCACATTAATGGCATCCCTAAGCGGCAATTATTTAAATAATAAATACCGTAAACTTGGAAATGAGAAAAGCGAACTTCGCATTCTCTCATTTCTAAGCGGCATTTCACGAAATCCGATCATCTCTCATTTATTACCTTATATTTTCCTGTTCTTAAGGTTTTGAATTACACTTTATTAGAGATGATAGTTGAAACGCATTCGACTTAAAACTAGTTCACGAAATTGAATTAATTCTCCGTTAACTTTTTCACGGATAAGCCGAAAAGGCCTTTTCAGCCAAAAAGACGATGCAATCTTTAATTGTACAGCCCACATGCCTTTCGAGGACCTCAGAGCGTGCTCTTGTCTTATATTTTTAGATTTGGTGAAAAATGGAACTGTCTGGTCGTCACAGGGCTTATCTGAATCGCGACGGCGAAGAATCTTCGAGGAAAGCCAATCACACGCGCGCGCCATTACCAATGTTTCGGGCGACCGTTTTTCACCGACTTTAAAGAGACACAGCAATCAAGGTTTCGCACATCATCAATCTTCCAGAGAAAAGGCGTGCTTTCCTCCCCTTCCATCGCCGTGCGTATCCCTGACATTCACCCTTTGAATCCCTCGAAAAGGGTGAGCTGCAAATGAACACGCGCTCTCCGACGAAAACAAAAAAACTGCCGCCACCCGCTATACAATCCCAGACGCCTGGTCAACTGGTTCCTAATCCAGGGCGAGGAATCCGAATTCGGGAAAGGGTTTCGGAGGGAAAAAAGGGAATTGAATGGGGTAGTGATAGGAGTTAAGGGGCGGGAAGGCGGTGACCACCATACAAGGGCCCTTTGTGTCCAAGTAAATGGATCTGTCAAAATCCTAAAGGATTAATTTTGTTTTAATGAGAGGCAGTGTGGGAAGGTCGCATAGCCAAAGAGGGAGGACGTTAAAGAATATTCGGGGATTAAGGGGAAGGAGAAAGGGGTGAAAGATGAATAATCGCGAGGATTTTGCTTTACGGCGTTGATGAGGAATTGAGTATTTTACGATAAGGATGGGAATTCGGGAGGCACATAATCAGATTTACTGTAATGAGGAGTGGCTATTACACCGCCCTTTGAAGATCTCTCATTATATGGAGAGTGTTCTTCGAGTTATTACCTCAAAGTAACCTCACACAATACAATAACTTAGGCGTGACAGTTTTAAATAGTGAATTTATAATCTGACGCGCTCATGCTCTGGAAATGACTTTGTGAAAAGACTTCGTTACTAATACTCATTTAGATATATAAAATCCTCTGTGGTTTGATTGAAGAGCAAATAGTACGTATTTTCGCACTTTACAGAAAAAACTTGAACGATAAACCCAAAGAAGGAATATGTGGATTGAGTGAAGTCTTAGAATTCTGCATAGATCCTCATCATTCGGGTATCGATCAGTCGCTTCAGCATTATATTGCTACTTTAATTCAACCGCAATCATACCAATAGATCTTGTATTGCCATACTGACGAAAATAAAACATTGCAAAGGCTACAGCAATTATTGCATCATGTATATTTAAAACGTTTCCTCCTGCTACCGTGGTCATAAATTCCAAATTTCAATCAGGTTATCTTTATTTTGCTTTAGAGCGTATAAGTAAATAAATGTCAACCATACTCAACTACTCAATTCGACTAGCTGAATTACAATTCGTGGTATTCACCAACAATAACAAAAAAAAATTATTTAACCACGATAAATATACAAATCAGGAGAATCTTAAATCCGAAACATTTTCGAACGTATTACAAAATTAGAAGAAAATCGGAAAGTGTTCCATCTGGGTATAAGAAATAGCTTTCAGCACTTCAAGAAGAAGAAGAACTGAAATTGGAACTGGAAGTTCTGAAGGCAGCGGCAGAAGAAGTGGCAAGTGCACCAAAAAGGCCAAAGAATAGGAAGTTTAGCGACAGGACCAGGAACATGATGAAATAACGAAAGGAACTGAAGCACTCAGACTTGCCAAAGAAAAAAATGTAGAATATGTCAAGCTATTCAAGTCTTTCAGAGTGGCAATGAAGGAAGACGTGAGAAATTTTAACGAAAGGACTGTGCAAGAGGCTATAGAGACAACAAGAGCACGAAGAAGGCCAGAAAACGCCTAGCAATGGGAAATAAACAAATCTTGGCCGTCCAGAAAGAAGATTGTACTACAACTTGCGATAGACATGCAATACTAGGGAAAGTAGCGGAATACTTCACTATCTTATACAGGAAGACAGAAAATTATGAAGGGGAAAACCAAGAAGAAACACAAAACTCAGAAAACTACCCCTATATTCTCCCAGAAGAAGTAACAGAGGCCATCAAGAAGATGAAGAATGGAAAGGCAGGAGGAGCTGATGGAGTTTTAGTTTATATATATATATATATCATCATCATCATCATCATCATCAGCCATTTTCAATCCGACGTCGGATGTAGACCTCTCCAAGCGCTTTCCAATTCTCTCTATTCTGAGCTTCTCCTTNCTTGAATTGAACACATCACTGAAAGGTATTTCTACAATGCCTAAAAACGAATTTCATCGAGGGATTAAAATCTAGGAAAATATTATGCCGTAATATTTCTAAAAGAGTTCGAGTATTCGACTATTGTTAATTTATGGTGTCTTTATGTTTCATTTAGGAACGTCGTTGGTTAGGAAGTTGCTAGAATAAATTCAAAATGGGAGATTTATTTATAGCTTTCAATCAAGGACCAGATATTCGAGGTCTAACTTTTCGGCTCTGTTTTCAATTCAGCCTCTTTTTTTAGCACATTTACACAATATCAATACTATTCATAAAGGTGTGATGAATGAATGAATGTCCTAAACAAAGGATGCAGTAGTGATGATCTCGGAGTGCCAGTCGCTTTTCTTCTGGAATTTCATTACCAACTTTTTCCAAAAACTCCGAGATTTCGACATTGCTAACTAACTTATTGTCCACACGATTTTTACAACAATAATGGCATCTCTAAGCGGCAATTATTTAAATAATAAATACCGTAAACTTGGAAATGAGAAAAGCGAACTTCGCATTCTCTCATTTCTAAGCGGCATTTCACGAAATCCGATCATCTCTCATTTATTACCTTATATTTTCCTGTTCTTAAGGTTTTGAATTACACTTTATTAGAGATGATAGTTGAAACGCATTCGACTTAAAACTAGTTCGCGAAATTGAATTAATTCTCCGTTAACTTTTTCACGGATAAGCCGAAAAGGCCTTTTCAGCCAAAAAGACGATGCAATCTTTAATTGTACAGCCCACATGCCTTTCGAGGACCTCAGAGCGTGCTCTTGTCTTATATTTTTAGATTTGGTGAAAAATGGAACTGTCTGGTCGTCACAGGGCTTATCTGAATCGCGACGGCGAAGAATCTTCGAGGAAAGCCAATCACACGCGCGCGCCATTACCAATGTTTCGGGCGACCGTTTTTCACCGACTTTAAAGAGACACAGCAATCAAGGTTTCGCACATCATCAATCTTCCAGAGAAAAGGCGTGCTTTCCTCCCCTTCCATCGCCGTGCGTATCCCTGACATTCACCCTTTGAATCCCTCGAAAAGGGTGAGCTGCAAATGAACACGCGCTCTCCGACGAAAACAAAAAAACTGCCGCCACCCGCTATACAATCCCAGACGCCTGGTCAACTGGTTCCTAATCCAGGGCGAGGAATCCGAATTCGGGAAAGGGTTTCGGAGGGAAAAAAGGGAATTGAATGGGGTAGTGATAGGAGTTAAGGGGCGGGAAGGCGGTGACCACCATACAAGGGCCCTTTGTGTCCAAGTAAATGGATCTGTCAAAATCCTAAAGGATTAATTTTGTTTTAATGAGAGGCAGTGTGGGAAGGTCGCATAGCCAAAGAGGGAGGACGTTAAAGAATATTCGGGGATTAAGGGGAAGGAGAAAGGGGTGAAAGATGAATAATCGCGAGGATTTTGCTTTACGGCGTTGATGAGGAATTGAGTATTTTACGATAAGGATGGGAATTCGGGAGGCACATAATCAGATTTACTGTAATGAGGAGTGGCTATTACACCGCCCTTTGAAGATCTCTCATTATATGGAGAGTGTTCTTCGAGTTATTACCTCAAAGTAACCTCACACAATACAATAACTTAGGCGTGACAGTTTTAAATAGTGAATTTATAATCTGACGCGCTCATGCTCTGGAAATGACTTTGTGAAAAGACTTCGTTACTAATACTCATTTAGATATATAAAATCCTCTGTGGTTTGATTGAAGAGCAAATAGTACGTATTTTCGCACTTTACAGAAAAAACTTGAACGATAAACCCAAAGAAGGAATATGTGGATTGAGTGAAGTCTTAGAATTCTGCATAGATCCTCATCATTCGGGTATCGATCAGTCGCTTCAGCATTATATTGCTACTTTAATTCAACCGCAATCATACCAATAGATCTTGTATTGCCATACTGACGAAAATAAAACATTGCAAAGGCTACAGCAATTATTGCATCATGTATATTTAAAACGTTTCCTCCTGCTACCGTGGTCATAAATTCCAGATTTCCATCAGGTTATCTTTTGTTTCCTTTAGAGCGTATAAGTAAATAAATGTCAACCATACTCAACTACTCAATTCGACTAGCTGAATTCGTGGTTTTCACCATCAATAACAAAAAAATTTTATTTAACCACGATAAATATACAAATCGGGAGAATCTTAAATCCGAAACATTTTCGATCGTATTAAAAAATTAGAAGAAAATCGGAAAGTGTTCCATCTGGGACTAATAAATAGGTATTCAGCACTTTAAGAAGAAGAAATACTGAAATTGAAACTGGAAGTTCTGGAATAAGTGGAATGAAGGAAGACGTGAGAAATTTTAACGAAAGGACTGTGAAAGAGGCTATAGAGAACAACAAGAGCACGAAGAAGGCCAGACAACGCCTAGCAATGGGAAATAAACAAATCTTGGTCGTCCAGAAAGAAGATTGTACTACAACTTGCAATAGGCATGCAATACTAGGGAAAGTAGCGGAATACTTCACCATCTTATACAGGAAAACAGAAAATTATGAAGGGGAAAACCAAGAAGAACACAAAACTCAGAAAATCCCCCCTCTATTCTCCCAGAAGAAGTAACAGAGGCCATCAAGAAGATGAAGAATNACAACTCGACTGAGATACTGAATGACGTCATGCATTACTGTGAGTTAATATCTGAACATCTCCAAAAAGATCCTTCAGTGAGCGACCACAGGTCAAGGACATAATTTCATAACCATCATTAATAAATGAAATTCCACGATCATATTAATAAAGAGTAATTCGAATAGCGTTTGCGAAACGGATTTTCAATTCTAGACTTCCACAGGGAGTCTACATAAGTAAAACATTCCAAGTAATGAACATTAAAAGAAGAATTGAGGAAATTAATTATCCATAATTCCACGCGAAATCCGAGCTCAACAAAGTGAGTGATTTGCTCTCAGATTTTATATGTGGACATTACCTACGCAAGAATTCAGTAGTGGCCATTGAGTACACATGTAATTCACCGTGTAACCTTTAGTTAAAACGTAACTAAAGTTTCACTAACTACCATTTATGATATAATAACTACACTTAGAATATTTCTACAGTATCTCAAGTTTATTTATAATAAAACTGAATGTGATATTATTATATTTATTAATATCCTTTAGATCTCGAAAATGCCTCCTACGTGATTAAAAATATACGAATAAATGGACCCGTCGCCCAATGAATTATCTTTAATGTGAACGGGCGAAAATTATAGAAGAGCATTATGAAATGGGGACTCGTCGAGCGCACGCATTTAATATACTGGAATCCGTAGAGACGTAAGTGTAATGTAATGTAATGTTCAAATGAGGAACTGAGCTCTGGAGAGCGATGGGCTAGGTTCCACCAAAAAACTAAAGACTTCGACGATAATCGTGATTCTGTATCCGGAATGCTGGTCAGAAGTGCACCATGGGGTTGCGTTCCTTACTAAGCTAATACACTTTATAAGTTCTCGTACGTTAATGACCTGATGAATAACACTTTTATAGCATTCAAAAGGGGGAGACCTGTATGAATGCCATTATACAGTGTAACTCGTACATCAGCAACTTGCACATTATCAATGCCATGACCAAGGTTGTGACAAAAATGAAGGAAAGATCTATTTCTTTCGAATGAACAATCCTTCAAGTATGACGGAACTTAAGCACAATGTTTAGCAATAGGCTTAGTAAAGAAAATTTAAGATTCTTCTTAAAGCCAATCACACACGCGCGCCATTACCAATGTTTCGGGCGACCGTTTTTCACCGACTTTAAAGAGACACAGCAATCAAGGTTTCGCACATCATCAATCTTCCAGAGAAAAGGCGTGCTTTCCTCCCCTTCCATNAATCAGTGATACTGTCGAACTAATAGCATAGAGTGACAGTTGCGGTGAAGTTAAAGGTAAGAGGCAGAGGGTGAAGAAGCCAAAGAGTTGAATAATGACCTCAACACCCAGAATAAGACACCCTCTTACTTTATCCGGGGCGTAAGTAATTACCCGATTAATTAATAACAACTCCTCGGCCCATAATACTGCAAGGGATTATGACGTAGTGGGGCGAAGGGGAATGCAAATTAGGGCCCAAGATGAAGAGGGCGTCACTTCCCCGGGAAATGACGTAATCCTCACCAGGAGGACGAAATCACCGACAGCGAGAAAACCGAACCCTCATTCGGTCGTATTTTTACAGCAATAATTCGAAATTAAAGCGCGTTTATTAGAGATCTTGAAAATGCCTCCTACGTGATTAAAAATATACGAATAAATGGACCCGTCTCTCAATAAAATATCTTTAATGTGAACGGGCGAAATGATAGAAGAGCATTATGAAATAGGGACTCGTCGAGCGCACGCATTTAATACATTGGAATCCGTAGAGACGTAAGTGTAATGTTCAAATGAGGAACTGAGCTCTGGAGAGCGATGGGCTAGGTTCCACCAAAAACTAAAGACTTCGACAATAATCGTAATTCTGTATCCGGAATGCTGGTCAGAAGTGCACCATGGAGTTGCGTTCCTTACTAAGCTAATACACTTTATAAGTTCTCGTGTGTTAATGACCTGATGAATAACACTTTTATAGCATTCAAAAGGAGGAGACCTGTATGAATGCCATTATACAGTGTAACTCGTACAACAGCAACTTGTACATTAGCAATGCCATGACTAAGGTTGTGACAAAAATGAAGGAAATACCTATTTCTTTCGAATTAACAATCCTTCAAGTATGAAGGAACTTTAGCACAATGTTTAGCAATAGGCTTAGTAAAGAAAATTTAAGATTCTTCTTAATATTAATTCTATATTGGTCTAAATACCTAAATGTATTATGGGATGACCTCAACTTCAACAATCGCGTTCGTCTGCAATGGGACGGGTTTGTTAAGAACAACATTTTATAACATTTGTTTTTACTTTATAGACTGTATAAATTTTGAACGTAAAGAAGAATCTTTATTCAAATTCCGTACGTATTCTACACAATTACCCCGAAATTACGGAACCACGTTATCTAATTTAATAATTTGATAGTGAAACATTCCCCAAAAGATGCAACCTGCTTGAATTCCATTTTTTATAAACACTATTCCGTAGGACCACGAGCCATTACTTGTTTGGAACCTAAACAGCTTTTCTGTACGCATTGAATATAAAATAAAATTGAAGGAAGCAAAATTCAGTTAAAAGCAACACTATGATCTAGGAAAGAATGGTATGTATATTAAGATATGCAGAAAGGCATGCAGGCAGAGAAACTGTCTATTGTATTAAATCTGTAGTTCAATCTATATTAATATTATAGTTTCGACGCACAGTGTCATCTTTAGGCAGATAATATCACCAGGGCTGAGTAAATGCATATCAATTAATTAAGTGAAGGACGAACCATGACAATGTCACATCGGAAGAAGTTCAGCTAAGGATAAGAGTGACTAAGTGCGAGAGAAAAAATGGTTTTATATTTACATACACATTTATTTTATCACAAAAACATACCAGTCATATACTTATTTTTTTATTTAAAAATATTTACTACACTTATATAAATTGTGCTTTTTAAGATATTAGGTAATAAAACTAACAATAATGAATGTTAAATTTGTGAATTACTTAATAACCCCTCTCAGGAAGGGCTCTCACTCGGGTGACCGTATATTGCCACGGGGATCAATAGGTGTAAATCACTACAACTGGTGGCCGATTAGTTTGATGGCGTTAATTGATGATTTAAAGCCACGCTATAGCATTCCAAAACGGCAATCCATCAGACATTAATAGTGCTTAGCAATCGATGCACTCTGATGAGAACACTGAGGATTATTGAGTGAAATACATTACCAACGATCAGCTCTTTTCGTCACTAACGTAATTCCACTTAAATTCACTTTAATGAGTTAACCCGTTTGAAAAATATAACGAGCTGAATCTAATTATGAAACTGAATATCACTGAATTTTTATAGGATGTAAATTAGTGAGACTTCCAGTCTTGCCGTATTTCTATAGGGTGACGGACACATTCTGAGGAATGTACGGATAAAAATGCAAATCTATTATTATCCTAACATACCGCAAAACTGTACATGTATGCATTGATCGTAATATACTTAAAGACATCTTAAGATGGAAGGGTAATAATTAATTATCAATAGAACTTTCTTAATTTAAATATCTTTAGACATTCTGCTCTTTCCAGAGCCTACTCAACAATAAAGTAATGAGATTACAGCAAACAAATATAAAAGAAAGTATAGTTGGAAATTTGAAGAAAAAACTCGATCGCAGGACTATTATTTATCGCTTTAATGAATGTGTAGTCTTCCAGGGTCGCCAAACATTCCCCTTAACTTCTTCTGCGACAAAAGAAAAATAGTGTAAATGACGTATCCTCTCTCTCTCTCTCTCTCGGTTTCTGAGTACAACAAATACAGAGAGTTCATCGAATTTGAATCTTACGAATACATAAATCTGAAAAACGGAAAATGAGAACTATAAAACGACAAATGGATATATGGATGAGATCAATAAAAAAAAGTAAACACGGAATATCTAAGGTATTCTATATATAAAGGTGTCCTGTATTAGAACGATAAAAATAACGTTTACTATTATAGGCCATTAATGTTTGCTGCAATAGGATACATTAATATAATCCATACCTTAGAATGATATCAAACTCAAATGAAACTTAATATGATTCCATTTACGCGTATTTGGCTTTGAAAGATTTAGATATGATGTATCTGAATCTTCAAGAAATGCGTGCAATAAACGTCTACTTTCAGAGAATCGTTCAGGTTATTTCTTTGATAACTTCCTCGCGGAATTAGGAGAGCATTAATGTCCATAATTAGAGATGAATTATCTTTACATGACCGTGAGTTACGGCACAAAGGACACAGCAGGTGTCTTCTACGACCGGACAATTCCCACGACAAAAATCATAAAAGTGCTTAATGACCGATCATTAACTTCGCTTGGGAAGAATCGCAGTTATTTCAATGGACGACGCATAAGACATCGACAACATGATGTTGAGGATTCCCGCGGATATGATTTTTCAGATACTATACTCAGCTGGAGATAGCCATTATTTGTCCAATCGTCTTACGACTATCTAAAGATATAGAGGTATTCCTGGGAATATTTCGGGGCCACGGACACCCAGAATTCAGTCGCCTTTTCGGCAATTTTGTATCGAATTTTATGACGCGTCGTTAAATTTCTATACGGTGGTATTATTTTAAATATAGCAATTAAAACTAGATAAACAACAATAGATTATAGAATTATATCATTATGTTCGAAGAGATGTTTTAACTTCTCTGTTTAAGCCATCAGGTCGTTGATGAAGATGTTTTCTCCTAAGGCATCACTGTGTTTCAAGGATGCTGTATCGATGCTCACGTGGTGAGGATGGTGGCGCTCCCCTTCTCGCCACTCGACGACCCCTATTGTGACGCCGAAGGAGTTTTTGCGGCCGAAACATATTCCATGGGAGGGCGTCAGCTGATAATGGGCTGCTTCCCCTTCCAAAGAACCTCGTTGGAGAAGTATCGGTGACAGTTTGCTTCCGAGGAATGACTGCACTTCCCAACACCAATTCTTGGATCTCCCAATTCTATTTTATTCGGTAATAAGAGTGGAATGTTCGTGTTGCTCCTTTTCGGCTGATGACTGAGCGAAAATGCTTCCAAGAATATGGCGAAAAAAATGTTTGTGTTCGTGTATCACGATGTCTTACGATTGGAACTTCCTTTCGTACATGAAACACGGTTATGGAAAGCAATGCTTACGGTCCATTGTCGTAGTTGTTACTCTGATGTGAATTAATACTAGGCAAACTATAAACGCTACTTTTCCCAACTCGTTCTATATTTTCATCGAAGAACTTATGTGCCTAAATTTTGCAAAGCCTTTTATCTCCTATATACTTACTCTAAGTACCAGCAAAACTATCTTATTCTGAATCATGTAAGATCTCTTAGTATAAGTTTTTACTAATAATTGGATAAATGCAAAGATGACACTCGAAGAAAGAATTAAAATTTTTGTGGAAAGTTTCAGAAAATTTCCAACGAATTCCATAACTGAATTATTTCTTTATCCTCGATTTGATTATTTATTAAATAAAAACATTGAAAATCATTCAATTTTGCGATCCACAAAATACACATATTAACCGATAAACCCACAGAATAAAACAGTACCGCAACTTATAATAATAGAAACTATCTTTATATTTCTTTCTGTCTCTCATTTAGTTGGCGACCAATTTCAAAGAGTGCTCGAATAAACTTCAAGAGTGAATAAGATGTGGAAAAATTAAAAAGACTCTTTCCGTCTTCAAGAGAACTTGGAGGGATTTTAAACAGCCCCAACTTCTCTCTTCTAATAAGATTAGAACACAAACCTTTCAGAAATTCCCTACTTCTGAATAACCAAGGCAATAACTGAACATCCAAACAACTAACTGCATAAAGCATTCATTATTCGAATCGCCTATTTCTCATTACTTATAAATATATTTCACAATTGTGATTTTTACTCGATTTGATGTTTAAACGAGGGACATTACGTTTTGATTATGGTGTATTTAAGGAATGTGTTCACGGTTCAGTGACGCAATATCTATAGTTAAATGCTCTGAAAGCCAGAGACTTTGACCAAGAAGGGTCAAAGCACCGATTTCCTCTCCACTTATTCTCAATAAAATCCGTCGAAGGTCTTTCATTCGCACAAAAAATCAAGAGAGGAAGTAACCTAACGCAGTCCAATGCTCTGCAAGAAATTTTATTAAATACTTCGTAGTAAATGCAGCCGAGCATCAAAGGGAATATAAAATTGAAGAAGAAAAGGCGCAACGTGCTTATTCAAGGCTTTGTTACGAAAGAGAATCTCTTTCATTCGTCAAACGAGCCTTTTTTGTCGCCATCTTCACTCTGTCACTCGCCTTCTTTGATCAGAAATGGCGTTTCAGCAGATTTATTAGAAAAGATACACCGTTCAAAGAATATTATGACCAAGAAGATATTCACTCTCGAACCCAATGTCTTTCCTTCTGCTAGTCCGACTCCATGTCATGTTCTATGCGACTTAAGTAGAAAGACGTTTTGTAATTGTTTACCTTGTTTTAAAAGTGCACTGTTCACATTTACTGTTTTTGCAGAGAAGTTCCCTTCCTCGTTTTATGCATCAAATGCAATGCTCCATTTCCATTCAGTTACATTTCGAATTACGGTAACATTGGGGAAATTCGTCGATCATAATTTATACCTTAGCGACGCTGCCTTTTCAAATTTACTTCTCGACTGAATTCAAAGATTGGTAAGAAAAAAAGCGCGGTTGATTATGTTGGTTCTACTTCGGAGTTTGCATGTTGTAATTAGCTCACGTGACTAAATACCGCTCGCAAGTTACGTTGAGGGAATTACAGATCCTCCGACAGTGATTAAAAAACGTATCTTCTTCGACTGTTTTAGAACTCACAATAGAATGACCTATTTTACGTGAGTTCTATATAAACTACATTCTATCTTTATTTGAGTAATTAATAGCATGAATTCTGCTGCAAACGCTTAAAAATCTATTTATTTTAGATTTTTATATTAGCGTAATGTAAATGTAAATTTCTGTTCCACCAATACTAATACATCTACTTATTAAACGTGACTATATCAAGTTTAAATTTCTGTTTTCGAAGTATTCCAATCGCATCAAGAAGCTAAAAATGCATAGACTGAAAACGCTGATTGTAATGAAACCTAACCTCCAAAAAGTACGACTTCTAAAACCCAAAATTAAGAATACATATATCCTAAAATAAACTACGGATGTGAAGGAAGGAGCCGTAAGCTCTGACACCAACTATGATGGCAGCCAACGAACTATTGTGATGTCACTATAGAGAGGATTGATTTATGCAATAACTTTTAGAAAACCGGACTAACGCTCCACAAGGAAGACATTCACCGTTACATGCTACTGTTACTCCTGCCGTGTTTTTATCTAGATTCTCAGTTTTAGATACTATCAATTATCATTATATACTACTATACCAATTACTACCATAATTACCTAGTTATTTTAATTTTAAACTATTCCAGGCGCTCTTTTACTTTTTGAATGCTCTTCGCACAGACGAAATTGTAACAAGGATTAGTTACGGACTTTTTGGAGGATTTTCCCCATATTGGAAAGAAGAAAGTTTAAGCGATATTCCACAATTGACACTTTATTGCGAAAAATGATTCATTACTCCAGCAACACATTCAGATGAAATTACATTCACTTGAAGATGCTCCAGGAGTGACAAAACCTATATTCTAACAAAGTTTTAACGGTGGATGTATACAGTATTGCTAAGCTTTCCTCGCGCAGGCGACAAACGTTGGAAGTATCTACGATAATTCGCCGTAATAAAACAAAAGATCTTTACATAGATAATTTATACTTTTCTATCGCATGTATTTAATGGAATTTTGCAAGTCTGAACAGTTAACGAGCAGCATCTTCTCCTAAATGTACCATATTTAACATTGTTATTTTAAAACACGAAAAAGATTCCACTACAACTGGGCATATCCTGCTAAATCCCAAATTCCTTCTCGGATAAAACTGAACCGTATTGGGAGAGAGTTCGAACTTTTTGAACTTCTGGAAGCGTGCTGGAAAGCGTCAAAAGGCAACTCCCATGTGTTTTTAACCCCTTCACCGATAAGAAGTGTCGGGAAGCGAAAATCTATTACCCATTGACAGGTCACTCGCTTCGCTTGGGATCTCATTTACTTACAGCCGAACGCTATCTCAACTGTCTCTCAAACGTGTCAAACACGAGACTGCGTCTACCGTTGGAACTCCCACTAACACTTATCTGCAAGAAAAGATCCTGACTCAGTGCTTGCTTTCAACTTAACTCCTTGGTGCCCCCTTTGCTACCAACTGCCTCGAAAAAAGACGAAAAAGGAAATTCTTGTTTGACATTCGATTAATCTCATCCCCGAAAAATTCAAATAGCCTTTTTTGGTGATGGACATTTTAACTTCAAAGGCACAAATACGAACAGAATACATTTTTGAAATGTTCCACATATCAACATACTTTTTATTTATTCTATTATAATTCATTGCGGCATTTCCTGTCCCGCTGATATTCTGGGAATACATTTCCAATAACTTTTCATAATTGAAGCTTTTCCTTGCACCGTAGCTTTTCAAATTCAACCACAATTTCCTTCCTATCTCAATTTTTCCCTTCACTATATTTTTCTGAATCTCCAATTAATGTGGATCCTGTATCTATTAATGGCAAGGGGTTCAAGGAGTGCTGTTATAAATAAATGAATATTTTTCAGGAGAAGTGTATTTCTTACGCCTTAGTTTGCCTAAAAGATCTAAAATAAGAATGTATATTCTTATAAAAACGTAGGGTAGAGTAACATGTTTCGATAATCTTCTTTCGTGCGAGAAAAACTCAAAATTATAAATGAGGTATCAAATTAAATGTTAAAATTAACAATGTGTTACAAGGTTCAGTAACTTTTATTATCTAGGATGGACAAAGATAAAATATAACAACTGTAATTGGCAGACATTTGATGTTGCAGAAAAATTTAACAACTCGACTGAGATACTGAATGACGTCATGCATTACTGTGAGTTAATATCTGAACATCTCCAAAAAGATCCTTCAGTGAGCGACCACAGGTCAAGGACATAATTTCATAACCATCATTAATAAATGAAATTCCACGATCATATTAATAAAGAGTAATTCGAATAGCGTTTGCGAAACGGATTTTCAATTCTAGACTTCCACAGGGAGTCTACATAAGTAAAACATTCCAAGTAATGAACATTAAAAGAAGAATTGAGGAAATTAATTATCCATAATTCCACGCGAAATCCGAGCTCAACAAAGTGAGTGATTTGCTCTCAGATTTTATATGTGGACATTACCTACGCAAGAATTCAGTAGTGGCCATTGAGTACACATGTAATTCACCGTGTAACCTTTAGTTAAAACGTAACTAAAGTTTCACTAACTACCATTTATGATATAATAACTACACTTAGAACATTTCTACAGTATCTCAAGTTTATTTATAATAAAACTGAATGTGATATTATTATATTTATTAATATCCTTTCATAAGGATTACATATTTAATTTTTGCGGAGAATATATCGGTTGGAACCGGCTCGACGGTGGAAAATAGAAAATAAACCAATTTCGTTAAACCGGAGCGAAAACTGGAAAGGAAGTAATTGAAATTCGGAAATTTCAGTATTATAATTGTTATTAATGAGCATACTATATAATATCACTTATGACTTTTAAGTAATTATGAAGAAAGAAACTCCGCCATAACTCTGGATTTTTTTTAAGTATCGAATAGCGAAAGTGCCAACGGTGCACCCGCGTTGCAAACAGTACGTGCCTCTGAAATGACCACCTCGACGCCTTAATTGATCTAATTTTCCGATCGCCGAGAGAAAACAGCGTTGACATGGAGGGATATATACTATTCTGGAGCGCCACCCGACGACGGCCGACAGTAATTACATCAATTAAGAGTGACAAAACACGCGCGATGAGCGACGAACGCATACGGAAGGTAAACGTTTGTCCGTGTTCTCCTGTCTCCGCTACAAGCGGTGAAATGTCTAATTGGGATTACTCGACTCAGATTGACTTTAGCTCGCTGTCGCACCAAACTCCGATTCTTTCTTTAAATGTTCACTTTTTACATTTTTTTAGCGAAAACGGAGGTGCTAATTAAAGCGCTGGCCCGATATCCATGGTGGATCAACGCCAATTCAGTGGGGATTTTTCATTACACGGCTTGTTATTCCAGCTAATGTAATTGTAATAACTGAAACAGATCCTGTTACCGGATTGGTTTATTATGTTCGACAATTAATTGCTTTTCCAAAAGAATGGAAATTGAAGAACGTGCTCGGTCGTTAGTTCGAAATTACCGGTGGTAATTTGTGGATCTCATCAGGGAAAATGTATTAACGATCTAATTGTGAGGCAAAAACTATAATTATGTTGATAAGGATCACCTTTAATCGTATGAGAGACGCTCGCTAATTGAGCAAACAAATGCTTAACAACTACATTTTTACAAATCTAAAAGAACCAACGAAAATATCACTTGATTTTTCAATGTACAGAAGTCATAATATCCTCTATACGCCAGCAGGTTAATATTCTACAGTCTCAAATTCATGTTTCTACATAAAAGGTAACTATACTTTCTTACGAATCCAGGCTTTTCCACTTATCATTTATCTAATATCTATTAATTATTATTCACTTATTATTATCATTTATTCACACCAACCCATCCTATTCATTCCGCCCTCTTCCATTGCGTACAAATAAGAGGTGATGTAAAATTCTAAACGTATTTTACCTACGTACTTATAGTAAACTTAATTGAAAATCGAATCGTTCAAAGGCTTAAAAATCATGCTTATTTATCGTTATATATATATATTTAGATTAATATTGGGAATTGGATCATGTTGCAGTATCTAACGCTATGCTCTGACTTCAAACAACGATCGCTAATAGGCTATTTCCTCACTATGGAAAGATGGAGGAAGCTGGAAAAAGAAGATAAAAATATTCATCCGATATTAATCATTATCTACTTAATTGAGCATATGTCCTTTCCCTCTTCGTTACCACAATTTATACAATCAAATGACTTTAATCTTCCCCTTTTTTCCCCTTTCATCAACTGTTTTCTTTCCCTTACATCTCAATGCCTGAATTTCTTCTGGTTTCATTCATTGAACCGTTTTTTCCTCTCCAACTACCTCTAGCACTTCTTTCTTTAATATAATATCAAAATTCACTCGTGTATGAAGTAGAAATTAATCAAAATCGAAGATATATGGAAGTACGTAACACAGAGGGGTACGTAGATATAGTCTTTCAAAACACTAATCCATTATCTTTGGATATTATATTCAGTGGTGAAAATGATTATATTTTCAGATTAAAAAACCTGATGTATATTTAGTATATGACATTACATTTAAACATAATAATAGTAATGATGGAACTGGAATTATGTGAAAATGATGGCAAAGAACAGAAAGAACCAAATGCATAAAAACTGATTGAGAACTGGAGAGCCCTTTGGTCAACACGAAAATCATACAATCATCATGCAGAGTGGATCGGAGATATCCAATATAAAAAAAGAAAATCTGATTCCGATGCCACCAAAAGAATTCAGTGAATGTGACATACTAAAGGCATTAAAAAGAATTAGCAATTGGAAGGCTTCAGGCCCTGATCATCAACAAAATTGCTGGTTAAAATACTTTACAGCAGTTCATAAACCACTTGCTCAAAGTTTTGTGGACATACGAGGTGTGATCGAAACATACGCGGAATTTTTGATTTTCCCGAAAAATCTTTATTTATTCATTAATATCAGTTTTGTCCCTTCAAGGTATTCCCCCTCAAATACAATACATTAGTACCAGCGCTTTTTCCAATCCTCGAAGCACTTCCGAAACGCAATTCTCGGTATGGCGTTTAGCTACTTCAGTGATTCTGTCTTGATCTCCTCAATGTTGCCAAAACGTCGTCCTTTCTAGGTTTTTTTTCATTTTTCTGAGCAGGAGGAAATCACAGGGGGCCATGTTCGGTGAATACGGTGGTTAGGGCATCATAATGGTGTTGGATTTTGCCAAACATTCACTAGCAAGCAGTGAGGTGTGAGCTGGTGCGTTATCGTGGTGCAATTGCTACGAATTGTTTCGCCACAGGTTCAGATCGTTTTCTTCGGACTGCTTCACGCAAACGACATAGAACTTCCAGGTGATGTTCCTTATTGACTATACAACATGGTGGCAGGAACTCATTATGCAATACACCATTGAAATTGAAGAAAACCATGAGCAGAACCTTCACATTTGATCAAACTTGACGTGCTTTTTTCAGCCTGGTTCTTTAGGAAGTTTCCATTGGGACGAGTTAGGTAGTTTCGACATCATACCCATGTTTTGTCACCAGTTATGACCTGTTTAATAAGTTCTGGATCGTCATTGGCCTTATTCAGCAACTCTTGAGCAATGTTCATGAGCTGCTTTTTGTCAAAATTCAACAATTTTGGGACTAATTTTGTTGCCACCTGTTTCATGCCCAAAACATTTGTAAAAATTGCTTGGCATGAGCCAAATGATATGACAACCTCATCAGTAACCTCTCTGATAGTGATTTGGCGACCGCCCATGATCATTTTCTTCACCTTTTCGACGTTATCATCGGTTGTCGATGTGCTGGGACGTCCAGGGCGCTCGTCATCCTCAGTCTCTTCACGACCCTCTTGAAAAAGTTTGTACCACTTGTAAACGCTCGTTTTATTCATTGGACATTCGCCAAAAGCAACATTTAGCATTTCCGATGTGGTGCAGCACCTTATTCCATTTCTAACGCAGAATTTAATGCAAGTTCTTTGTTTCGTTTGTTTCTGCATAGAGCTTCAGGTCGTCCATAAAGAGCGGGTAGTTGAGCCTTTTCTTACTGTTTTTAATGAGTTTGTGGCCAATATTAGTTTCTTTTAAAAGAACTGATAGAGGATTAATAGCTAGTAGGCAGACCCGTAAGGTTGGAATGAATCCCCTTGGAAAATGCCCTTCTTATGTGAATGTCATCCATTGAGTGATTTCCTCTTATCAGTCTGGTTCTCCACATAGCCATTATACTAATAAGAGCATATATAATTTTTGGACAAATTTTACTTACTTCTAAAACCACGATTAACCAGTTATGGGGATCCAAATCAAAGGCTTTAGGGTAATCGATGTACGCCATCTCCTTCTATAAATACTTCAAATCCATATTATATATCAACTTCATGAATTATCTGAACTGATAGTACACACGTAAAAGCGAATTTAAGGCATCATATTTTTAGTTAACTTTCGGAACATTAATTCAGAGTTAAATGACATTTTTAAATTGGCACCTCAAATCAGGAGACTCTCATTAATCTATTCTTAATAACGGTCGAGGGGAAAAATCAGCGACCGCCCCGAAATGGAGTAGATAGAGAGAAGCGGAAAGGAAATGTTAGCGGCGGAGAGAGTGAATTAAAAGGAGAGGGGGAGTGAGGCACGTGACGTAATTCCGGTGGCAGAGATATCGCAGTCAATCCGTCACTGTCAGTGGGCATTGTTTCTCTGTTGGCGTTGGGGGAGAGAAGGGCTTTCGTGTTCGCCGAGCCTAAACATGGGCAGACGCTACTGCAGACGTCCGAGGAACAACATCTTTGTTGTGAGGACTGAAAATTGAGAGGAGCAAGATGTATCGTCGATGGAGGGGGACAATGCGATGAGCTACAACGAGAAGGATCGCAAGGATTTATACGAGTATTGGTTAATGAACTTAACATACTTTTAGGATTCCCATTTTACGAAAAACATTCCTAGGGACAGATTTGAAATGAAAAACGATCTTCTTCTCGAAGGGAAATAGAACCAGTTTCTGTTAATTCTAGAGGATCGAATTACAAAATAAAGTCGTTCATCTGAATACTGAAGATTCCGAAGGGTTTCGCCGGAATCCCTTATATAATAATAATGCCCCTTTGGAAAATATTACCTATGTGCAGCGTTAAATATAAAGTCAAATGTTGGCGTTCCAATGAAAACTGCAGATTTCTGCAAAAATATAGCAAAAGCTGCCGATTCTGAAAGATGTCCTACCGATAAGATATTTCATTTAACTCAATCCTACCGTTATTATCGATATGCATCTAATAGACTAAATGTTTAGCTTGAAAATACGAGCGCAGAAATAAAGTCGAAGGAATTGATATACATATCTCACGTAAACTATGAAGGAATCGAATAAATGCGTCACTTCCGGAAATATCGTTTCCCTTATTTATCGGCATCTATTCCACCGAATCCACCGTCTATTGCACCGGAAGAGCCGAATTCCTTAAATTCCACAGCCGGTGAATACACACAGTTTAATACGATTGGTACGTGCTGAGGACGAGACCATTTTAGTAATCAACTCCGAAGATTTCTCGGTCTCTTCGGATAAAAAGCGCCGTATTTCACTCCGCATATTCACCGAGTAACAGATACTCCTACGCAAGAGAGTGCGCAAAAACAGCGAAAAGAAAAAGTCAGCGTTTTTCTAAAACGCCTGCACTGCGTCTCGCCGCTTTAGAAATTGTGTCGCTCGCATGAATCACCCGCTTTTGCACTGCAAACAGCAAAATTATGTAAACACAGATTGGGAACAAGTGCTCGCTCTTGCAAAACATCGCAATCTATTATTCCAAGAGGAGAAAGTGCGTCGGTTAGAGAAACGCTAGGGATTGAGGTGTTGGGAGATGTGTGTTATGTCGGACTGAGAAGATGCATTAATCATATGACGAAGGGCATTGATTTTTCCCTTTCTTTCTTATAGAAGAATGTTGAAGACCGCCAGGGGATGTGGAGTATTCTTCTCACAAAAATGAGCTAAATTTAAGAGTAAAAAAGGCAAAGAAATATTTAGAGAAAAAAACGATGTTGATAGAAATGAAACTTTAAACCGAACTGACCTTTTACTGGTAAGAAAACTGAGAGCGCCAGAAATCCATTGTCAAATCATTAATTTCATAAGCAACAGTTATAACGAATTTTACCAACCTTGGGTAATTCAGATTATAGAGCAAGTCAGTGTCTGTATTTACTATATTCTGGAATTCTGCGAGACAACATTGAAACTGAAAAAGACAAGATCTGGCAAAAGACTAGCTAAATTGATACTGATCTTTATCAAGTAAAGAAGTATTCTTGAATCAAGACCTTCTTTGAACGCTGAATTTTTATTTTATTTTCTGTTTTCCGCCGAATTTGTCACCCGATTTGAGCCTTCCATTACAGCTTGGTATGACTGTAGCATATGAGGTTACTTAAGTGGCGTACTTTAGAGGCGATTACAGGCATTTTTTGGCACTGAATTCGCTTAATTTGTATTCCACGTCCTGTCTGACTGTTAAGCCATAGCTTAGATGTTTAAAATGAAATTAAATAGACTAAGAAAAACATACTTAAAATTTTTAAAAGCTACATAGTGAATTATACGCATGTACTAAGCATAGATACCGGCTGAGAAAATAGAATGAAAGCTAATGAAATAGTCACAATAATTTATCTGAGTTATTTTACTTAAGGTTTACGAGTACTCCTAAATGTATACCCTGGGGGCCTTTCGGGGTTTGACAGTGGGTGCATGAGCAACCACATTTCCCATTCTATTATTATCACGTACAGTCTGCGGACAAAACGACTAGTTCTAGCATTTATCACCCTTTCTCTCTATATCTGATCGACAACTAAAACAGAGTGGACGCAAAATATCTAATATGACGTCAGAGAATATGTTATCTCTGAATTTATTGAGAAAGTTAAATCTAAAGTTTAATCTATTGTATAACGCATCTTATGACATGAAAATGGAAGAAACAGTAATCGGCTTTTCGAAATAATTTTTATCAAAACGCATGGATTTCCGATAGATCTTTTCTAATTCAGGAATGCAATGCTTGTATGCAGGATCCAATAAACGGTATGCATGCTCTAGTGGGGGTTTAACTAGTATAATCTTGTTTAAACTGAAAAAGAACAAAAGTAAGTAAATATGTTCGAGAAGAATACGTGAAAAGAACGGAGAAATAGAGATCTCTAAAATGGATCGTGAATTGTATCGAAATCTCCTCCTGGTTGGCCCCATATCTTTGATGTGGGGGTCCTTGGTGATTTGCCATCCATGTTGGATTCTAAGTCTCTTCTCGTTACCCTTCTTCTCTTTACTTGATGTGGCCCATATCGCAGAATGCTAACTCATTCTGCGACGTTTCGAGGTGGGCCAGAGCGCCTTGTCGATGGGTCCGGTGGAGGCAACAGGCCTTTTATAGGAGTCCACGGGACTCCTCAATCCCGGGGTCTCCTCACGTGAACTGTAAATGCCACGGAACGACAAATATCGAATTACCAAGAAAGACATATAAGAGGAAAACAGGTTTGAACGAAGGAGGAATTGCCACTGCTCTTTAAATTCTCCTCCGAATAGTTCGGAAAGGGGAAACAAAGATTCCCATTCGATCATCATTTCCACTCAAAACCATTAAATTTGTGACACCGAACGAATAGATCGCGCACATGCTTAATTTGTATTTAGACGCGAGCGCCGCGTGGGGACCGAAACATGAAACTTTGAAAACTCAATCCGAAAGTTGGCATCCGCAAGACTCCCTCGAGGACGAGGATGAAATTGCAAAAGTATCTCCGAATAAATTATCACGAGAGGGCGTCCAATCTGGAGCACCGCGAATCAGCCGCTACGCGGCGTCTCTTCTCGTTCCGGACGCCAATAAATCAAAACGACGCCGACGCTTCTCCCCCCTCTCAAACGCTCATACAATCCATTTGTTTTCCTTATCCACCCGACATTTTCTTCGGCTTCCGTGGGGTGGCTTATGGCTGAGATTACAAGGATCGCTGATTCTTTTCCTTTTTGAGGGCCCTAATTATCTCGATGGGACCTCATTCCCTCTTCTAATTGTGGCGTGAAAAATCTTGGGCGGGATAACTCGATGATCTCCATCGTGTCGATTTTTTTCCAATATTTGAAGTTCCTGGTTAGGATTAAAAATGCGGACTTTTGGATTTCGATATTTTGACAAAGCGATCGCATAATTTTTGCGAGAATTATTAAAAATGCCTCTAATTATGTGCAATATACCTATTCCTTTGACCACCGCACGTATTACTGCAAGAAATTGTTTCCTTTCAGTGTAAGAAAATCGTCATTCACGAAATTTCTTCGTTCAGCGAGAAAGAAACTTTAACCTCTTTGTGTTAACCTTGCGAAGAGTCAAAACGTTTTCGTTATTTATAAAAAATATAACAGAACTGGCCACAGCCAAGGTAGCTAATAGAAACGATTAAGTGAGTGGTTTCATCGATTCGCTAAGCATAGAAGATTTAATAAATAAAAGAATTCAAATGAGAAAACTGATTAGAGAATCGGAAGAACAACTCCAATAGTCATTTTCCCAATCTAATAACATAAATGTACTTGAATTCACTTAATTCCTAACGAAACGAAATAACGTGGTTTAGGGCTGGCCATTTTAAAAAAGCTGAGGTAATTCACTATCTTATCTTTCACCATGAGACGTAAATCCAGATTTATATTCTCAAGGATTAAAAAATTCAACTAGAGGAAGTAAAGTATGTAAGAAGTCGCTAAACTCACAAAACATACAACTAAAATGTGGCTGAAAATTTAATTGCTAGAGTTGCTTTTATGAATAAGTCATTTCAGATATAACATGAATCGCTTCTATTACATTGTTTTTGTTTTCCATGCTTAATGATTAAAAATACACGGAAAAGGGTTAAGATTACTTTGCACGAAAAGGCGTGCACCCAGGAACGTTTCCAAGGAAGAATGGACATGAGAAAAGTCTGACAGGACCGGGACTCGAACCCGGAATCTTCCACTTTCTGGACGGATGCTTTATCAAATTAAAGTATCGAGCCAGAACATTCTGACTTTTTGGGAGACTTTGCAGACAAAGGCGAAGTGGTTTAGCGGCGTCGTCCATGGTCAACGTCCTCATACGAATAGAGTAATAATAACGGTGGAAAGGACAACCCCCTTAAAGATGAAGATGACTCTGCACGTAGAGGAAAAATAAAATACGAACAAAAAGAAACTTCGTAAATTTCCACAGTTTCTTTTTGTTCGTGTTTTATAATGTCTCTCCACGAAGTACGGCCTAATACAATAGAATTTAGAGGAAAATTTCTAAGGAAAAAATGGACATGAAACAAGTCTCGTAAGGCCAGAATCCTGGTTAAAAGGGCTCTTTACTCCAACAGGATGCTGGTCCAGACTTTCTTCATGCTCGCATTTTCTTTAGAAGTTTAAAAAATAAGTCCAACAATTTATACTTGGAGCACGTAGAGAATGGTCTACCTTACTGGAAAGGCTAAGTAGGGCAGGAAATACGGTTAATAAGGGAAGTGGGTAAAAGAAGGAAAAAGTTTTTAAATTTAGCGAAATCCCCAAAAATGACGACTTGAGGATATCTTCTACAGAGCCAGGTCGGCAGTATTATGCCTCAAAATGATACCTATCTGATGGATTAAAAACATCCATCTCTCTAAAGATTATTTAAAACTTCATGAATTAGATGAGTGAGTTTCCGGGCATTTCGAAGTGAGCGTAACGAAGGGATTTCCTAAAGTAACAAGAAGTGCTGCAGAAAAGGAAAGCCGAGGGAAGTAAATGATGCGTGCGTCTGGAGCAGTTAATGCAGACAAGCAAAACAAATCCTTGGGAGGAGAGAGGGTCATCAATCACCCTTAGGATCGGATGCCATCAAACCAATATCAAAATTCAGGAGTCTGATTCGCCCTATTCAACCAGAGTATACTATTTCTATTTAATACAAAACATTGCTGCGATGCTAAGTGATTAAAATGATAAATCATAATAAGATTAAAAAGTATAATGATTGAAAAATAAAGGAATTATCTCAGTTTAAAGACTTTTCAGAACAATTCTTAGCAATCTCAAATCCCAAATAACTCCCAAAGAAGGCATTTTTGTTGCTAAAGATAGTCGTGTAAATTATTGTCAGTTAGACTTCGAGAAATATGGTATTGGTACATACATCTCGTATATATATTTCAATAAAACATTAGATATTATACATATGCTATCAAAACCTTTAACCTTTATATTTCAGTCGACTCGTCCATTCGAGTATTAAGACCGTTAGGCTCAACGGCTAAGATTCTTTTAAGTAATTTCAATTAAAAATTTTATCTTTTTATTATTCTAATACGATTAAGAAGGTTCAAATTTGCAAATTTTCATTTTTCATATCTGAAATTAAATTTATTAAACTATTCTAAAATATGACTATGCGAACAAAATGAAATTTTATTTGAGATATATAAAAGGAATACATATATTTGTAATCGTGGGTTTTGTCTCACGAGAACATTCCACCAATGTATCAATTCCTGCAAAATTCTGCTATAAATTCAGACTCAGCCTTAATTCAACAGTAATGTCCTTTTAACCGCACAGTACATCAGACGATATTCATAGCGGCCGAAAAAGAACACATATCATCCGGTGATGTACTAAACATGTATCTGTAGCTAATTACAGGAGCAGAAGCATAAGAAAAAGACCTGTGTGAGATCATGAATATGAAGCGAGAAACGGAATGGGACTGAGCCGCCATCAAGTAGGATGAGTGTAATTGCTTCGGAAGACGACAGAGGGCGAGGTGGGGAGTTTCTTTGTCCCCTCCACAGGCATCCATCCTCTCTTGCGGTCACTTCGCCATTAAACCTATGGAGTGGAGCGAGTAAGGAGGAGAGAACAATGGGGCGCCATCTTCCTCTTGTGCTTCCTGAGACCAACTCTTTATACGGGGAGCTGTCCATCGCTGTCACCACTACAATTACGGGAGAGTCAAAATAAGTTGCTATTCCACTATATTCCCTAACCACTTCTCGTTTTACTTAATGGCACTCCCTCGGAGGAGCACAAAAGACGCCTGAACTCACTTTAACACAAGACTTTAAAAATAAACTTTTACTTTACTACGCAAATAACCATTTGCTAAATAATTTTGGTCTTCAGCAGTACTTGGACGACTTACCTGATACATTATTTTGAGAATAGTTTTAAGAACTGTCATTTCTTTAATGGAATTTTTACGACCTCTCCTAATTATGATTTTTGCGAGAAATTACGAATCTATGCTTAAAAGAGTTAATGAAAATATTATTATTACGTATATTATATATTTACGAAGATTACGTCTATCATATATTTACGTTTACTTCTATAAGAATTTGCTGTGTTTTCAAGAAATAGCGTCATTTAAAAAAATTCACAGGATCTAATTTGCTTTTATGATCTTTACTGAAATAATGATTTTCATTTATCGCGTGAAGTGAACAAACCAGAAGAACGATTGGCTATCGGTGAGGGAATGAGGCGTGCTAAAAATGAGGAATGTGGTAGGTAGTCCTTCTCCGCAAAAATTGCGACTGAAGAGGCAATTCAATATTACAGAAGAAACTAATTTTTTAAGGAAGATGTTACATTAAGTATGCAAACATTCAACCGTAGTCATCAAGATCGACTGTATTAAAGGATAAAGGACAGATTTATAGCATGGCATTATATTTTACCCGATGATTTTCCTCATTTGGGTTCACCATCAGCTTGCAGTTGAAGAATCGAAAATCGAAGACCGGCATTTTTCGCAAAGCTTTGTCGAGTTTGACCCCCTGTATTATTGTGATGCGTTGGAGTTAATGTAAATGACTTGCATAGTTGTATGCACAATTTATTCAAGAGTGAACATGAGAAGTTTTAAATCCTCACTCATAAAATCCATTTTTATATTTTGGCCACCTTTTTTCGATTCTAGCCCACTGGGGGTTCGATTACGTTTGCAGTGGTGATTGAAAAAGCTTCATTGACTGCTAAACACTGGAACCGAGTTGTTTTTAGTGACGGATTAATATTTTCTTTATACTCCGCCGTTTCCGTGTTTAAGAGACTTCGGGGTGATCGCCTCCAGCCTGTATTTGGTGTGGCGCGATATACCGTCTATAGTACAGACGTGCTGGCCAAGGGGGACAGTACACATGACAGTTAGTCACCCTCAGTAATGATACGTGGGACAGTAACAGCACAGCGATATGTGCAGAATGTCCTACAGTAACATCTTTCCACTCATGGTAGGGCTTCCAAGGGATCTTTTCCAGAAGGATAATGCTCGGCCGCACCCAGAGAGGGTGTCACAGGAAGGCCTCCCTAACACTGGTAACTCCGTTCCGTGGCTAGTCAGATCGCCAGATTTATCACCAGTCAGACATGTCTGGGACCAACTGGGACGTCAACCTTAGCAGCCTTGGAGTTCACATGATCCTGAGGACCAGTTGAAGCAAATATGATATGATATGCCAAAGATATGCCGCAGGATGCCATACGAAACCTGTATGCCTCCATACCCAATCGTATAATGTCCTGTGGCCAAGCTAGAGATGAACTCACGGAGTACTAGCACCGCAGCTTTATTTTTAATTCGCACTGAGTTTTAATAATTTATTTAAATCAACGTTAAAATCATCTATAAGTTTCATGCCATTCCCACGACTCGCTTATTAGTGTAAGATTTTTTTACAGTCAGGCTTGACTGAATTGCAATCGGTCATTAATAGATATAGGATTTGCGAAAAAAAGGAAACGATATGTAAAGTGACAGATAACAACTGCATAAGAATGATGGTAGGGAATAGCAAAGATGGGAGGCTTGACTCAATAAGTTAAACGTTTTTTATTTCTCGGCGATAGAATATTATAAGATGTCCTTTAAAACAACCGCTAGAGTACTTCTGGCACCTGAGAAACTTTCGACCATTACAAGGGATAAATATGGTTCACTGGGTACATTATGAGGTTGCAACATCGGAATTTCCCGGCTGAGGAGAACCAATTCATCTCAGTCCAAAAAGAGAAGTGGCGTTAATTCAACGGATTTCTGCAAGATGGATGCACATTAACCCGCATAATCCTCGCAATCTGAGCCTCGCAGAGACAAGGGGCGACGCCGGACACGAGTCCAAGTGGAATGGAATTCATTGGGAAATCATGCGAAGGACACGCCAAGGAGCGAATTGCGGGCCCGAAGAGAATAATTTTCCCCTTTCATCTCGTAATTTTGTCAGCTATGAATATCGCCACGAATGCTAATGTTTTGAGTGAAGCAGAAGCAATTAGAATAATCCCATTCCATGAGAATGCGAAAAGCCATAATACGGAAGGAAGAGTCGCAATGCGGGAGACTCAGATGTCAGCCATTTTCGCAGGATGAGAATGATATTTCACGGGAAATTTTATTTGCGATAAATTACCGGTCACCAGTATATATGCCGACCGGGCTGTGTGTTATACCTCTATGGATTCCATTTTGGAATGGAGGAATGCCCTATGGGAAAACGGTCCAAAATGGAAGAATGGTATTTGTGGAGGCATTAAAAAATATTGATACTCATTGTGAGTAACATGAATGAGAGTAACTGCAGTATGCTGTACTTCAAAACATACAGAATGTCTATGCCGATATTTATGCAATATTAAGGGTTCTGTGGCTGTTATTCTGCAGAGTTATCACCGATTTGGAACGAGAGAAAGAAGCAGTTTCCTAAGCTAAGCTAACGTTATTCGAAAAATATCCTCATTATACAGATGGGAAATTTATTTAGTAAGAATTCATCCATTCGCTTCCAACGACAAACTTAACACTAACATCTCTAACTTAAAATTAAGATGCTTTAAGTTATCTCTTAGGAAAAACCAGTGCAAGGAAATCCTTGAAAATCTATACGTAACAAATTAATACGATAATAAAGTATTTCGCAAAATCGTTAATCACATTAATAATGAATTGAACAAGAAAAAAGAAATAATATTAATTTTATGTCAACTTTACGAAATCAAAACTAAAATTGTTTTAGCCAATATCTTCTATATTGGCTAAGGAAGACACCCAGATATACAAATGTTTTACGAGGTAGTGCTTTATTCTTAATGGCAAATGGTCAATATGTCGGCTCACATAACAAAGGATCGCTTTAAAACAACATTACATTAATTCAGCAAACTTAATTGCAGTATCACAAGCAGTTGACATAACAACACAACTTCGAAAATTGTCAATAACTTAAACGAACACAAAGTTGTATAGGGAAAATAACAAGGTGGCACTAGAAACTAGATAAAAACTACAAAAACTCCGTAGTTTTTGATTTAAAATGTGTGTATTGGGACAATGCCTATAAAGACACCAGATAGTATAAAATATAAAATCATTAAATAAAAAAGGTAGTCTCATGGCAGATAGTATTTACTTAATTGCAAATTGAAAACTGGGTAAGATAGAGAAAAGGTAGAGCAAGAAACTCGCAAGCTGTTCATCGGTCCTTTCCCTGAAGAGGATTCATGTTGTTTACAAAGATGATTCCCTTCAAGTCCAGAGGGCGAAGTGGAAGTCATTGGAAAGGGAAGGCGTCCAAATGACCTCAATCGACTTGAAATGGTCAATAAGATGTCCTTTGTAGTTTATTCCTTAGGGAAACTCGAAAACCCCAATGCAGAACAATTCAATCTCACACCACTTCCTTCTCCAACAAAATTAAGAGGCCCTTACGATTGAGTTAGGAAGGATTAGGAAGCTCAAATGATCAGTCAAGAGCACCATCAACGTCGCTGTGGCACAATAAGAGGAACATGAGAATGGCATGACAACGGGTTTTCACTGCCAAGCACAACACTCCTTTCAACGGCACCGATTTATTTCTTGCCTTCCTCCCATGCACTCTCTCTTTCCAGGCCAACCATTTACTTCTTCCCCTTGCTTTCCACTACCACTGAGTATTTTTACAGGCAATGCTTAAAGCCACCTTCGCCAAAAACTGATCTGTTTCAAAATCGCTGTCTTTTTGTACTTTGCAATGAGGGGGAAACTGGAGTTACACTCTTGGGTTGAGGATGATTAATTCCATCGAATCTTTTACAATAGATACATTAAAGAGGCATTTTGATGGAATAATCTGAATCTAAGGAATAGGTAGAGACTCTTTTCGGTTACAATCAATGTAAAATTTAAATGGGAAACAAATTCATACATATTGTATCAGAAATAAAGCTCTTATGCTTTCGAAAAACCATAGACGAACTAAAAGCAAAATGCGGAATTCTGAGCCGCAAAGTAAGCAGTGGGTGATGGTGTCCGTGATTGATGATAGGGAAAATATTGAGTGGGATTGTGACGCATCCGGGGCTCGAACACGGAATATTACGAACGAATATCGATATAATAAAAAGCTATGTGCGCTGTTTGTCATCATATATGAATATACATTGAAGTAAATTTTAATAGTTTATTTCACGCCTTTCCCGAGAAAATTATGAAATTTAGGGATTCATTGGAGGGGCAATGGATTGCTACATATCGACCATAAACATCCTTGGTTCGACTCCAGATGGCTCAACACCCTTCCATAAAAATGTATGTAGAGTTAATATTGACCAATTGCAGCCTATTTTATTTTGCAAACATATATCAGACATAACGGTCCTACGAAATCGAGACAATTACCAACATAAAGACAATTAAATAGTTTCTAATTTCGGTCGTGGGATATTTATTTATGTATTTTTATGACCACAGATTGGGAATGGGTCAGGTGGTAGTCATTTACGGTGGGAAACAAAAATAAAACGCCAAGTCGAGAGGAAAATCTCCCGAAAGCA
This sequence comes from Ladona fulva, assembly GCA_000376725.2. NCBI lineage: Eukaryota > Metazoa > Arthropoda > Insecta > Odonata > Libellulidae > Ladona > Ladona fulva. The sequence goes on along the minus strand of KZ308199.1, from coordinate 451,186 downwards.
CTGCGTCACATACAATTGCAAACAATTTACAAGTAATCTAAGTCATTCAAGAGTTATTTCAATCCATTTACATAATTTTACGTAACAATTTGATAATAATGTTAACAACGCATTAATTAATAAACTTAATTCACAGATTACAATTTGAGTTTACATAAGTCTCTTAATACTATTCTCAGTTTACGAAGTCTTAGTCGTTGTTATTTTATTCATGAAAACATTGCAGGAAGGGCGGAAAGATCCGAAAATGTCTACTGGTAAATTGTTCCATTCCGTTATTCCCCGATTGAGAAATGAATATTTACAAATATCTCTCCTTTGCTTAAGTGTGGAAACTTTATATTTATAATCCCGAATAATACTCCCGAAATAATCTGGGTCTTTAACTCTACTTTTCAATTATTTTATGGAAGGCTTTCCTATGACAGTTTTATATAGATTTCCTAGCCTTTTTGTTTTGACTAATGTTTCCCCAACCTATATCTTTGATCGTAGTAGTGACGCCAGCAATCTTTCTGTGTTTTCCCAAAACGAATCTTGCTACTCTTCTCTGTACATTTTCTAGTCTGTCCTGAAACCCTTTCTGGTGTGGATCCCAGACGCTCTCTCCATACTCCAATATAGGCTCAACCAGCGTTAAATAAGCCCTTCCTTTAACTTTCCCACCGCATTATCGATTTAGATACGAAATCGAGAGAATTCGGACAAAGACCAAAATGTTGTAAAATGATGTGGCTGTAAAAAACGCGTCCCGTTGACGACCAAAGTGATTGTTACAGCCGAGCTCATACGATTTTACATAAGAATACACGGGAAATGTATACCTTCATAATAATAATTATAAAACGACTTTATTTATTTAGGGCGAGATCGAGACTTCTCTTCTAGGCAGTCTCTTACACATATAACGTATGGTAAGCAGATGGTAGTCAATTCTTTGTGATTTCAATATTTACAATAATGATGTAAACATCGCTGGGACACATGACCAGGGAGAAGTGTTTCTTAATCAATATCATAATAGAGAGGACAATACATGGCTATGTCACGATGAAGTAGACGAGGATACATCTAGTTATTTTCTGTGTGGGGGAGAGAAAAGGAAATGTTTTTGGGAGACTTTTGAAGATTTTTAGTAAGAATGAGGGGTGAAAAAGAAAAGTATAGGAAAGTGTTAAATAGAATTGTATAATAAAATATAAGGAGGTGGCCGAAATGTTGAGAAAATCCATGAAAAATAAAGAATGAGTACTTTTCCACACAAACATTCTGCGGAAAAACTCTCCTCTTCTATAAAGTAATTTTTAGGTGATTTCGCTTCCATTTACCCCTTTAAACTTTATTAGGAGTGATATTCATAAAGGTTTTAATATACATAAGTTATGTATTAAATTTCTTATGGACTTACGATTCAATCTAATATGGATTCCGTCATAATGGATGGGGACATTTACCATACACGATGTTGATACGATCAGTGTGTTATCCTATAAGTACACACGGGGAACTTCTACCCAAATAGAGTTAAAGAAGAGAAAGTAATAGTTTACTCCTCCTTTCTCTGGAATCAACTTCAAGACCCTGAAGCTGACTCTATAGAAAGGAACTGAAACGTCGATTCGAAGCGAAGAAACAATCCGGTTGGAGACCCAAAAGGCCTTCATCCGAAATTCACCTCAAAAGATCATTTAATCCAACTCCGTTTTATGAACCGATTCTATCGCATTTTCCCTCCACAGATATCAGTCCATCAGACGCGCGTGCATTTCGGCGATTCGATGGAAAGCAATTTACACCTTTAGTGCGGAAATAAAATCCACAGTGCCAACGATGCTTTGAACAAGGAAGGGGACGCACTTCTAAAAGAAAATCTACGCTTCCTATATCGTTGCTACTTTTGCCTCCGCTCTTTGCTTTTAGTTTGGCCTTCATTTGTACCACAGTGGACTTTCTTATAACTTATGAGTTTGACAAAAGAATAATTTCAATATAAAGCTATTTCTAAGGAGAAGTAGTGTATACAGTCAAAATTTAAAACTTTCTTTGAGCATGAAATATGCTTAAATATTTGTAACTGTAGTAATAATCATGTTTGGTACGAAGGCTTTCGCTGCACGTAGTATATTCAATGTTGGTTCTCGGGAACGGAGCGGTGGTCATTTTCATATGACGACGTTTCGCCGGCGGTGCTGCTGGCTTCTTCAGGTCGGAAGTGACGCTGTCCTCATTTCGTCCGCTATATATATGTTGCTCCCTTTCACTTTTTCACGAGCCTCTGGACTTAGAATTTTTAGTGAACTGGCCTGAGGATCGAACGCTGCTCTAACCACTGAACTTGATAGTGCTACGTTCATTTATCGGTGCGCCCCACCTCTGTTTCGCTACTAGTGGTGCTTCACCCATACTTTTGGCCCTGAAAAGGGCCGTTTGCATCGATCGTCTAAATGGACGTCGACGATGAAGATCTCCCTTCTGAGGCGACAAAGGCTACACCGTCGACCTCTTCCGCTCCCGACCAACCGCATCCATCAGCACCATCTCTGCTCATCAAACATCTGGAAGCCACCATCCAACTGCTTAGACAACATGAGAAGGAACTTACACCCGACCAAGTGCAGACCATCGCCCGCCAAATAGCAGGGAACATCTCATCCGCGGTGAGTAATACCGGTGGCAACCCTTTAC